>CAUYUJ010014002.1:0-65000 GCA_963575745.1 Prorocentrum cordatum | reverse complement strand
CACGACCCGTCCGAGCGCCACCCTGCAAAGGAATGTAGGAGGCACGGGTCGCGAGACACGGGACACAAGGCTACCCTACGATAGGGGCGAACAGCCCAGGGGCGGGCATCACGCGTCTTCGCCCGAGGGCCTCTTCGAAGACACGGATCAACGGCGCACCTGCACACACGTCCTGCTCCCCCCTGGGCTACCTTCTTTCCCGGAGGCGGCAGGCGGAGGCGGCCGCCCCGCGGGCGGCGGCGGAGGCTAAGCCTGAGTCGGGCATGTCCCCCTACAGATGGATTTTGGACGTAAAATGCAAAATGCATTAACAATACGCCAGAATGGCCAAACATAGTCAACAAAAATCGTCCCCCGACTATTTGCTTTTTACGATGTTTGAACATTCCCCCTGTAGAGGGACGGGCCCGACTTTAGGGGCCGCATGCGAACCCTGTACCCCTACCCCCCACAATTTCTGAGGGGGAGGGTGGGGTTCACTTCGTTCGGGAGCTCCCGAGCAAAGAGAACCCCACCCTCCCCCTCAGAAATCTTGGGGGGTGTAGGGGTAGGGCTCGCATGTAGCCCCCTAGACTTGAGACTAACTCGCCATCGCTCGGACGTCCATTTCCCGTGCATTTTTTCGGTTTCGTGCGTGTGTGTTTTTTGCTCGATGATCCAGGATGGTCCTGGATGGTCCTCGCCGAGAAAAAAATGCACACGTCCGAGCGATGCCAGACTAAGCGAGAGCAGCGGACGGCCCGCCCCGGGCGCGCGGAGCGCGCGCGCGCGAGGGCGGAGGTCCGGCAGACGCCGGGCGGCCGGCGCACCCCGCGGGCGGGCGGCGCGGGAGCGCGGTGCCACAGCGCCGCCTCCAGGGGCGGGAGAAGAGGAGGAGGAGGAGGAGGAGGAGGAGGAGGAGGAGGAGGAGGAGGAGGGAGAGGCCCTGGAACTAGGTTGCTCCCGTCGTACTTCAGGGCCACGTCCCAGAAATAATTTCGAGCACCCAGGAAAAGTGTCGATGCAGTGTCCAACGAGTGTCGCCTCCCAGGGCCCGACGCGTGAAAACCTACAAGATTCGGTACTGTCTTGGTGCTCGAAATTTTCTCTGGTGGTCAAGGCTAAAGCATATTGGAACATCAGAACCCTTGAGGTCCAGCGTGTTGAAACAATCTCCCTTTTCGGCCTCCTGGGGCCCTCGCCGGGCCCTATAGGACCGTCCAACAAAAAGACTCGGGATGACAAACCGGTCCGAAGGAAGGGGTCGGGACCTCCGGGGACCCCGCATGGTTAGGTCTGGCAAGTCCCCCTACAGGCGGCTTGTGGGCGCAAAACAATGTAAGATACTCCAAACATACCCCCAAATAGTGAAAACAATCCCCAGACTTATTTTTGAATCTTCCTCCTGTAGAAGGGCGGGCAGGCCCGACTTAAGCCTGTTCGGCCTCCACGGGCCTGTTAAGCCTGTAAGCGTGCGGAACAAATCGCTCTATTCGGCCTCCACAGGCCTTCGCCGGGCCCTATAGGACCGAAAAAAAACAACTCGTGGTGAAAAAACGGGCCGAGGGAAAGGGTCGGGACCTCCGGGGACCCCGTATTGTTAGGTCTGGCCTGTCCCCCTACAGGCGGCTTCTGGGCGAAAAATTTAAAAGCACACAAGCAGTGAACCAAACTGTTCGAAAATAGTAAGTAGAAGAATCGTCCCCAAACTATGTTTGTTTACTATTTTTGAAGATTCCTCCTGTAGAGGGACAGGCCCGACTTAACCGCATTGAAAGAACCACGACGTCGGATCTCTGGGGCTGCAGCCAGACCCAGGCCAGAAGAGCAGCCCCCGAGGCTCAAGAACGGTCCATGTTGGGGGTGTCTGTGTGTGGGATGGGGGGGGGGTAGGCAGCCCACAAAGAGCGCACGCGCCCAACTATGAGTGCATGAACGCGGCCCCTCGATCCGCGAGACCGGCCGCAGGATACGAACACTCGCGCAGTGCGCACTTCTGCGTGCTCTCGGGACCAGCGCGGATGATGTACGCGTGCGTCCGCTTTTCGCTCCTGAGGGAACAAGTAAAAAGAGCAAGTATCGTTCCCAACTCAGGGACTTCTTTTGGCACTGCAGGACTCCAGCAACCCTGCACGTAGCCTCGACGCTTGAGCGCGTGGCGCGTCCTTCTTTCGCTCATGAGATGGGGGGGGGGGGGGGGCGAAGCGCGGCAAAGGCTGGAGTCGTGCGCGCTCTGCGAAGGGGGCCCGCCCTGCGCCCAGCAGGGCGTGGCGTGAAGCCGCGGCCTCGAGCGAACAAAAAAAAACGCAGCGTCGGAGTGTGCGCCCGCCCGCCGCTGCGGCGAGGCGCGCCTGCCGAGCAAGGGCTCCCTCGGCCAGCGGGCGGGGGGGTATGCACAGTCGAGGCGTTGACCTAAGGAACCCTAAATAAGGAACGAGGCCCCTATTTTCCATAAGTTGAACTTCGATCTCGTATCAAAAACCTAAGGAAAATCCAAGGCAAACTGCGAAACACTTAGTGAAAAACACGGAGCCCCTCCCCAACGAAAAGGGTTCCTTCTTCAGGGCCCCGACTGTATGCAGCCGAGGCCAGTCCACAAGAAGCGGTCCACAAGAAATCCAACCCCGAGACCCCAGGACGTCCATCGATTTTTTCTGGCGTGGGAGCGCCACGCGCTCGTCAGAAACACCAGGAGGAAGAGGAGGAGGAGGAGGACGAGGAGGAGGAGGAGGAGGAGGAGCTTGGCATGGGCATCCACTGGCAGGGGCAGCGGCAGGCGTGGAGGATCACGGCGGGAGGCGAGCGGCAGTCCTCGGCCTCTGCAGGGCGGGGGGGGGGCCCTCGCCGGGCCCCGCGGCAGGCAGCAGACGACTCGGGACGAGAAGCAGGTCCCGGGGAAGGGGCCCAGCTCTCCGACGACACTCAAGGGGCCCAAGGACACACCAAGAAAAACACAGAGATAAACAGATTCCCCATATTTCCCAATATTTTTAGTGGTGTTCGTCTTCTCCCCCACTTCCCATGTTTTCCCATGTTTTCTGGGGAGTCGACGATCAATTGTGTCTCTGTGTGTTTGTTGCCCCTCCTGAACTACATGTTTTGTTGCCAATCCTGGCGCTTCTGTGTTCGACTTCGGCCTCTGGGGCCTGCGCTCTCGGGCCCCAGGACCATCAGCGCTGCCGAGGCGGCAAACACTACCCCCAGGGAAGAGGGGGCCAAAGATGTCGAGGGGGGGCAGCGCGATGTCGAGAGGGGGGACGAGGGGGCCAAAGATGTCGAGGGGGGGTCAAATATGTCGAGGGGGGGCCACGGACCGAACGTCAATCACACCGGCAGATGTCGAGGGGGGGCAGCGCCTCAGGGGGGCAGCACCGACAGTGGAATCGGCGCGGCATCGCCGACAGATCGACGCGATGGGCCCCCGACAGCGAAGCCGAGCTCCCCTGGGCGGGGTCGGGCCTCCCTCGGCGACGGGTGGGCGCTTGGAGCCCGATGCGTCCCCCCGAGCCAATCCCCCCCCCAGAGCGCTGCCCCTGAAAGGAGCATCTTTGGGGTCGCAGCTCGGGTCTCCGGCGGCCGTTCGGAACCTCTCCGCGACGCGCAGCTAATGGAGACCATCCCCGGCCTCGGGGAAAAATATAACAACTTCCGATGACTAGCGAAAGCTCCCCCCCAACGTTGCCCCTGAGAGGCGCGAGTTCCGATGTGCTCCCACGCTGCTGCTGCTGCTGCTGCTGCTGCTGCTGCTGCTGCTGCTGCTGCTGCTGCTGCTGCTGCTGCTGCTGCTGCTGCTGAGGCCGACGCTTTCCCCCCTGAGCTCATCCCCCCCTAGCATCTGGGGGTACCGCTGCTCCCCAGAACTCTCCCGGGGTGCGTTCTGACCAGCAGACCGAGGCGATTCCAGCGGTGGCGACGAGGGCCTCTCAGGAGGCCTCCACAGTGGAAAACGAGGGAAAGCTAGCAGTATGGGTGCCTTTTCCTCCTCCGAGCGCTGCCCCTGAAAAGGGGGCGGGGGGGCACGGGCTCCTCAGTGCTACTGGCGGGCCGCTACCGGCGGCCCGCTTCTTTCATCCGCCCCAGCCCCTGTGTTTCTTTGTCCCCCCCCCCTCGATCGGAGGCGGCGCAGAAGGCAGGATCAGTCGGCATCGAATCGGGAGATCGGATCGGATCTGAACGTGCATCGAATCAGGCCGCATCGGCGCGGAGTCGGAATCGGATCGGATCGGCCGCGCCAGGAAGCACAACGGTGCCCTTCTAGCATCGGACCACATCGCGTCGTCGAAATGTCGGAACCGAATCGCATCGACCAGGCCAGAATCGATATCGAACTGGATCATATCGGATCGAAACGGGCCTTGGAGGGGGGCGGGGAAGAGGTGCATACCGCATCATAGCCCGGGGCGTATGCGCGGACGAGGGGGGCCAGGGAACAGGTCCAAAGAAGAAGAAGAAGACGAAGAAACAGGTGTTTACATAAAAACGGAGAAGGAGAGCAGACCAGAAAGAGAGTGGGTCATGAAGCCTGGGAGATTCCGTGGCCCCTGCCATGATATATATATATATATTATATATATATATATATATATATATATATGTGGTAGCCCCCCACACACTAAGATCTATCTGATACCCTTCTTGATTCGAAGTTTTCTTCGAACATATTTTTCTTCGAACTGGTTTACAGCATTGTCTTTCACATTCGCAGTCCGCCACACAAGGAATTCCTTTGTAAGACAGCCAATATTTTTTCGGGAGCCAGCAGCGGAAAACCAGGAAAACAACGAAAAAACAAAGAAAACAGTTAAAACAAAACGAAAAACAAGGAAAACCAGAGAAGGATTGCGAAAACAAAGCAAAATACAATGATAACAGAAGCTATGAAAACACAACAGAAAGCAATGAAAACGTACAAAAACCGTTGTTTTCACAGGTGTCCGGCTGGTTTCTTTAATGTTGCTGTGTTGTTATACGTTGTCTTTGGTGTTCACTGTTTTTTGTTGTGTTTTTTCAATCCTTTTCTGTTTTTCCTTGTTTTTCGCTGTGCGTTCATTGTTTTCATTGTTTTTCCTTGTTCTCCTGGTTTTCCGCTGCTGGCTCCCGAACACTGATCCGCAGCCTTACAAGATGATTCCCTTCAGCGGAAAATTATAAAACCCCCAAAAAGGGAATACAGGAAAGGATTGCGAAAGCACAGTAAAAAAACAACGAAAACCAAAATAAACCTATGACAACACAGCAAAAATTAAAGAAACCAACAGGAAACATATGAAAACACAGTTTTTTGTACGTGTTCATTGCTTTCTGCTGTGCTTTCATAGGTTTTCTTTGGTGTTCATAGTACTTTGTTATGTTTTCACAATCCTTTTCTGTTTTTCGCTGTTGTTCGCTAGTTCCTATTGTTTTCATTGTTTTTCACTGTTATCCTCGTTTCCCGCTGCTGACTCCAAAAAAAGATATAGCGACCATACAAAGGGATTCCTTTTGTGGCGGCCTTACAAAAAGAATTCTTTTGTGGCGGCCTTACAAAAGGATTCCTTTTGTAGCGGTTCTACAAAGGGATTTCTCGTGTGGAACCGTTACAAAAGGAAGCCTTTTTTTTGCGGAGGTCATGCAAAGGATTCCTTCGGTGGCGACTTGACAACATGTTTTATTTTGTCGCGGCACTACAAAATAATATATTTGTTGCGACCCAAGGACGTAACCCCGCGCCCACAATGCACAAAAAAAATACACATAGTTTCTCCTTCTGAGCGGCAATAACAAGAAAAAACACTCAAGGGGTGCGCCCGCCGTGAATCAAATTCCTAAAGAAAACAACATTGATAGCGATGTTTTTCAATCGATGCGGTTCTCACGGTAGGCATGCACCACCCAACTTTTCAAACAAAATACGCATACTTCTCCCTTCTGAAACACGAATATTATATATTATATATATATATATATGCGTCCGCCGCGGCTAAAGCTATCTGAGAGAACAAATTCGCTAGCAATGTTGCTATTCCGATACGTATCTCATGACAAGCATCCCGCGCCAAGACAACACAGTCTGAGCTGAAACCCTCTCCTGTGACGACGGTAAAACACGAGAAACCCATCGAGGGGTCACTTGGGTCGCAAGAAAAAAACTCTTTTGTAGTGCCGCGACAAAAGAAAACATGTTGTCAAGCCGCCACCGGAGGAATCCTTTGCACGGCCTCCGCAGAAAGCTTCTTTTTGCAAGGGTTCCACAAAAGAAATTTTTTTTTTGTAGAGCCGCTACAAAAGGAATCCCTTTGTAAGGCCGACACAGAAAGGAATCCTTTTGTAAGGCCGCCACAAAAATGAATCCCTTTGCATGGCCGCTATATCTTTTTTTTTTGGAGACAGCAGCGGGAAACGAGGAAAACAATGAAAAATAATGAAAACAATGGGAACTAGCGAACAACAATAAAAAGCACAAAAAAAATGTGAAACACTGCAAAATACAATGGAAACCAAAGCAAACCTATGAAAAACACAGCTGGCAACGTACAACAAACTTTGCGTTCACAGATGCCCTGCTGTTTTTTTTTTTTTATATATATATTTTTTGGTGTTTGTCATGTGTTTTTCTGGATTTCATTTTTTCATATGATTTCATACTCCTTTCATGTTGTTCATTGTTTTTCGTTGTGTTTGCTTTGTTTTCCTTGTTTTTCATTGTTTTCCTAATTTCCCGCTGAGAGGAATCCTTTTGTAAGACTGCGGATCATTGTTCGGGGGCCAGCAGCGGAAAACCAAGAAACCAATGAGAAAAAAAAAAAAAAAAAAAAAAAAAAAAAAAAAAAAAAAAAAAAAAAAAAAAAAAACTGCAAAATACAATGGAAACCAAAGCAAACTTATGAAACACACAGCTGACAACGCACAACAAACTTTGTGTTCACAGATTTCCTGCTGTTTTTTTTTTTTTTTTTTTTTTAAAAAAAAAAAAAAAAAAAAAAAAAAAAAAAAAAAAAAAATGGGTGTTTGTCATGTGTTTCTTTGGTTTTCATATTTTCATATGATTTCATAATCCTTTCCTGTTGTTCATTGTTGTTCGTTGTGTTTGCTTTGTTTTACTTGTTTTTTAAGTGTTTTCCAAATTTTCCGCTGAGAGGAATCCTTTTGTAAGGCTGCGGACCATTGTTCGGGGGCCAGCAGTGGAAAACCAGGAAAAACAATAAAAACAATGAAAGCAATGAAAACACACAGAAAAACAATGAAAAACAGAAAAGGACTGAACAAACACAGTAAAAATCAATGAAAACCAAGGAAAACATATAAAAGCACACCAAAAATTAGAGAAACCAACAGGAAACATCTGAAAACGCAAATTCTCGTACGTGTTCATTGCTTTCTGTTTTGCTTTAAACGCCAGAAATCGGCTTGACAGAAACCCAGCTAGACAGACCAGATTCGTCACAAGACAACGCCGACTAGACGCGTCGCCAGACCAGACACATCACGCAGATCAGACGCGTCACCAGACCAGACACACCAAACCAGCCCAGACCAGACTAGACTTGACAAGACCAGACCAGACAAGCCGGATCAGACCAGACTTGATCATGCCACCATATCAGACCAGACCAGTCCAAACCCGAACAAACTGATCCACATCAGACCTGAACGCGAGCCACAGAATCTCCGGCGAAACATGATTACGAGCACGACTCTGCGGTAGATTTCTCCCACGGGCTCGCCCGCCTGAGTGTCTACGCCAGAACATTATGGACCCGATTCGATTCGAAAGCGCCGTATGATGGGACCCCCAAGCTCCAGAATCTCCAGAACAACTATTCCCAAGACGACCCTGTCATAATCTTCCCCCGCGGGCTCACCCAGCCGCTTCTCCACGCCAGAACAAAAACTACATCAATCGATTTGTCGCGACCCCTCTGTCGAAATCGCACAACCCAGAATCGTTTAGAAAACTATAACAAAAACGAGCCTTGCATAATCCCCCCTCTCCGCGGACTCGCCCCCCAGTTTTTTTTGCTCCGGATTCAAATTGAATTGCTCTCGTTCGCCTAGTGTGCACATGGTCTAGCACATGCCGACAGCGCACCACGGCAGGCGCTTGGGAGGCTTCTGCTCCCATTTGCAAATGGTCTTCAAGAATTTGGGAGACACGCGGTCGGCGAAGGTGGCCATCAGCCGCCCGTGTTTGTCGACGAAGTTGATGTGCTCGCTCTCAATGTTCTGCTTCTGCCGTTCGAGCTTGTTGCGTTCCTTTTTGGTCTCCTGGCACTCGTTCTTCAACAAATAACCCCACTCCTCATACTCCGTGTTCTTCTCTTCTAATTCTGTGATGCGCTTATCCTTCTTTTTCCCTGCTGCTTCCATTTGCTTGATTGTGGAATTCGCCGTCTGCAGGTCGCGCATCAGCTTGTTGCACTTGCGTGTCTTGGCGTCTAGCTTCGTCTGTGTGAACTTCAGGTGAGTATCAACCAAGAACTTGACAACGGGCTTTTTGCTGTACTTCTCCTGAGGATGTGTAAATGTAGTTTTCTTAACAATATATGTTCAAAATGTTATCTCTTATCCAAAATGCCCCGAAACAGAAACACTACAACGAAGCACAATTAGTATACAGGTTTTTGATCCCCAATGTGTCCTGCTTGGCTTTCTCCTTGTACCCTCGGTTGCGGATTATCTTCTTGTTGTACGCGTTCGAACCGTACTCTGGAAACCCCATGCTGTCAGTTCAATGGGAGGGGGGGTACCGGAGCTTCGCACCTGAGCCGCAACAGCAGCACTACTGTGATGGATTGGACCGGAAACACTGCGTGGTCTGCACACGCTCCAGTTCAACCTAATTGAGAAATTGAGGGAGTGACAATCAGAAGGGCGAGGATGATGGGGATGAGGACGATGCAAAACATGATAAAGATACCTGAGAAAAAACTGAACCGTCAGAGTGTGGTGAGGATGAGGCCGCCGAGAGTGAGAAAAATAGAGGATAAGGAAGATACTGACCTTGAAAAGGCTGAGGATGACGAGGATGATAACGATACAGAGCACGATTACGATACAGAGCCCAATGGAAATGCATTTGAAAAGAAAGAGGGAGATGGATGAGAAGGAAAACTGGTATGAATAGTCTGCAGCTCTCCAAGGGGTTCCTCAAGAAGCCCTTGAACGCGAGTCAGAAAACAAAATCGGCGGCATCAGAGCCGACCAAACGAGTCTGTGTGTACATATATACATATATATACACACACACACTTTCTGCTGCGTCGGCGGCGAAGCAGGGGAAGGCTGCGCAAGCCGAAAGGCCGAAACGGGGATGCCGTTTTGGCGAAGTGTGCCACCATGCAAGTGGAGGGGGCGGAGGAGGAGGAGGAGGAGGAGGAGGAGGATCGAGGAGGAGGAGGTTGAGGAGGAGGAGGAGGAAGAGGAGGAGGATCGAGGAGGAGGAGGCGGAGGGAGGAGGAGAAGGAGGAGGAGGAGGAGGAGGCGTAGGAGGAGGATATCCACAAAACGCGCCCCTGCAGTGAGGAGCTGCTGCACCGCACGTCGCGGCACGCTACGCCCTGCGAGCTGATGGCGTGTCGCTTTGCCCCGGGGGACGGGCGGCCTCCTCCTCCTCCTCGTCCTGCCCCCCCTCCTCCTCGACCTCCTCCTCCTCCTCCTCCTCCTCCTGCTCCTCCTCCTCCTCCTCCTCCTAACTCTGCGGACTCCGAACATCAGGCTCGACGATCGAGGCTTTCTGGCGCCGCCGGAGCCCTCTCTTCGGCCACCCTCCCTCCCTCCTCCTCCTTCTCCTCCTCCTCCTCCTCCTCCTCCTCCTCCTCCTCCTCCAACTCCTCCTTCTCCCGCCGCCCCCGTTTTCTACGCCTCCTGCTCCCTTCCTCCTCCTCCTCCTCCACCACCTTTTCCTCCTCCTTCTCCACAATTACTCAATATGAAGACTACTCTCCCTCTTCCCCTGATGACGGCTTGGAAATATCCGACCCCCCCCGCGTATTGTTTTTTTAGACACGGGTTTCCCCGGAGTTGGGTTTTCGCCTGCACTTTTTTCCGAAATGCTGCTCTCGCTGAGGCGCCGGCCTCATTTTCGGGCCCCGCTCGTTCCGAATCGTGCTCCCGCTGCAGCGCTGGCATCATTTCCGCTGGCGCCCAGGCTGCACACCCGAGCCGGCGCCCGGGCCGGCGCTCGGGCCGGGTCCGAAGGGCCGGCGCCGGAAAATCGAGTTCCGAGGCGGCGCCGAAAAAAGGCCATTCCAATACACATTTTTCTTTTGAACGTGCTGAATTTCTGCTTCTGGCGCCCGGGAAGCCTCCCGGGCCGATTCCGGCGTGCTTCCGCTCGTTCCGAGTCGTGCTCCCGCTGCAGCGCTGGCCTCATTTCTGCGCTTCCGCTCGTTTCGACTCGTGCTCCCGCTGCAGCACTGACGTCATTTCCCGTGCCATGCCACGGCATGCAATGCAATGCTAGGTTGATACTACGCTTTGCAGTGCTCTTCTACGCCATGCCATGCCGTGCTCTACAATGCATCGCGTACCCTTTCGGGAACATTGCCCTGCTCGACATCCGACTGTGCGAGTAGAGAGGGGATCTGCGCCATGGTAAGGGATGGGAGGGAGGGGTAGGATGTCAGATATGACGCGGGCGCACCTAGCTTGTCCCCTCTCCTCCCCCTCCTCCTCCCCCTCCTGTTCCAACCTCCATCTCTACGCTCCTCCTCCCTCCTCCTCCCTCCTCCTCCTCCTCCTCCTTCTCCTTCTCCTCCTCCTCCTCCTCCTCCTCCTCCTCCTCCTCCTCCTCCTCGCCTCCCCCCCTTCATCCTCCTCCTCCGCTTCCTCCTCCTCCTCCTCCACCTCTTCCTCCTCTTCCTCCTCTTCCTCTCCCTCCTCCCCCACGATCCCCCTGCTCCTCCTCCTCCTCCTCCTCCTCCCTCCTCCTCCTCCTCCTCATCATCATCATCATCATCATCATCATCATCATCATCATCATCATCATCATCATCATCATCATCATCATCATCATCATCATCATCATCATCATCATCATCATCATCATCATCATCATCATCATCTCTCATCTTCATCTTCATCATCATCATCATAATCATCATCATCATCAGCAGCAGCATCATCATCATCATCATCATCATCAGCAGCAGCAGCATCATCATCATCATCATAATGATAATCATAATCGTCATCATCATCGTCAGCATCATCGTCAGCATCAGCAGCAGCATCATCAGCAGCATCAGCAGCATCAGCATCATCATCAGCAGCATCATCAGCAGCATCTGCAGCATCAGCATGAGCATCAGCATCATCATCATCAGCATCAGCATCATCGTCATCATCAGCATCAGCATCAGCATCAGCATCAGCATCATCATCAGCATCAGCATCATCATCATCATAATCATCAGCAGCATCATCATCAGCAGCATCAGCAGCATCATCATCATCATCATCATCAGCATCATCATCATCATCAGCATCATCACCTTCATCATCAGCAGCAGCAGCAGCCTCATCATCAACATCATCATAATCATCAGCCGCATCCGCATCAGCATCATCATCATCAGCATCAGCATCATCATCAGCATCATCAACATCATCATCAGCATCATCAGCATGAACATCAACATCAATATCATCATCAGCAGTGTCATCATCATCATCATCATCATCATCATCATCATCATCATCATCATCATCATCATCATCATCATCATCATCATCCGTATAATCATGATCGTCGTAATCGTCGCCATATTCATCATCATCATCATCATCAGCAGCAGCAGCAGTAGCACAGCAGCAGCATCATCGTCAACATCATCAACAACACCAGTATCAGCATTATCAACCACGTCATCGTCATCGTAGTCTTCATCACCATCCTTTTCATCACCATCAGCAGCATCATCATGAGCATCATCATCGTAATCAGCATCATCATCGTCATAATCGTCATCAGCAGCAGCAGCATAATCATCGTCATCGGCAGCATCATCAGCAGCACCACCAGCATCAGCATCAGCATCGTCGTCATCGTCGTCATCGTCATCGTTATCATCGTCATCACAATCAGCATCATCATCAGCGTCATCATCAGCAGCATCACCATCATCAACATCATCAGCACCATTATCAGCATCATCAGCATCGTCATCGTCATCATCATCATCATCCTCAGCGTCATCACCATTGACAGCATCATCAGCATCAGCATCACCATAATCATCATCATTAGTATCATCAGCAGCAGCAGCAGCATCCCCCTCCTCCCCCTCCTTCCCCTCCTCCTCCTCCTCCTCCTCCTTCTCCTCCTTCTCCTCCTCCTCCTCGATCCTCCTCCTCGATCCTTCTCCTCCTCCTCCTCCTCAACCTCCTCGATGCTCCTCGGTCCTCTTCGATCCTCATCGATCCTTAGTCTCCACCTCCCCCTCATCCTCCTTATCCTCCTCCTCCTCCTCCTCCTCCTCCTGGATCCTCCCCCTCGATCCTCCTCCTCGGCCCGATCGTCGCTGGCGAGCGGCGCGAGTCGCGAGAGGCGCGAGGGCCGCCCGCGAGCCCCGCCGGCAGCGGCGGACGGCGGGCGGCTGGAGGCGTGGGGCGCCGGGGCTGGGGGCGCGGGGGGGGGGGGGGGCATCTGATGGTCGGGGGGGGAGGACCGGGAAGGGACTCCTCCTCCTCCCCTCCTCCTCCTCCTGCACCAACTCCGCCTCCTGCACCTCCTCCTCGTCCTCCTCCTCCTCCTCCTCCTCCTCCTCCTCCTCGACCTCCTCCTCCTCCTCCGCCTCCTTCTGCTCAGCAGCAGCAGCATCATACTCCTCCTCCTCCTCCTCCTCCTCCTCCTCCTCCTCCTCCTCCTCCTCCGCCTCCGCCTCCTGCTACTTCTGCCCCTCCAACCCTTCCTCGCGTGGTGCCGGGGCCGGAGGGCGCCGGTGCTGGGGGAGGGCGGGGCACTTTTGTCCTGACCATCCATGTGCTGTTAGGCCCTCGCTTTGAAGAGACGGGCCGCGCGTCCCCTCTCCGTTTTCTCCTCCTCCTCCTCCTCCTCCTCCCATTTCTCCTCCTCCTCCTCCTCCTCCTTCTACTCCCCCTCCATTCCTCGTCCTTACACGTAACTTCTCCCTGTCGCACCCCGAGGCCGGTCGGAAGGGCGGGCCGGGCGTTTCGCCTCAGACTTCCTCACCATTTATGCGCCTGAAGCTTCAAACATTGACAACAGTTTCATAATTGAGGGCGAGTGGTTTTTCAAACTGTGGCTTTCGCCTCAGCGCCGCGCAAGCATTGAGGGCAGCTGGCGTACAAAAAGTGGCTCTCGCCATAGCGCCGCGCCCATTCATCATTCAAAACTTGAAAGGCCGCCACGGATTCCCATGGCCAACGCACCAGAAATTGCGTTTTGGAAGGAGTCAGGACTGTGAGGGTGAATCGCGGTGCTGAAACCCCAGGAACGGCGTTCTGGCACGATTCAGGATCGTCAAGACGCAACAGTCTGGTTGATCCGTGGCGTTGGAGTCCCGAGAATTTTGTGTTGGCACGCTTCAGGATCTTCAAACGGATGTCTCCCAGGGACGCAGTTGACTAAATGGAAGTGAACATTTGCGGGGGCATCTGAAGAGTTCGGAGGGTTTACTTCAAAATCGTGAATGGTTCTTGGGTTTACACAGGTCCTCCTCCTCCTCCTCCTCCTCCTCCTCCTCCTCCTCCTCCTCCTCCTCCTCCTCCTCCTCCCCCCCGTCGTCCTCCTCCTCCACCTCATCATCATCAGCAGCATCATCAGCATCAACATCAGCATCATCAGCATCAGCATCATCATCATCATCAGCATCATCATCGTGATCGCCAGCATCAGAACCAGCATCAGCATCATCATCATCATCATCATCAGCAGCAGCAGCATCATCAGCATCATCATCGTCAGCATCATCTGCATCATCATCACCAGCATCATCATCATCATCATCATCATCATAATCGTCATCATTTTCCTCATCTTCATCATCATCAACATCATCACCATTATCATCGTCATCGTCATCAGTATCACCGTCATCATCGTTCACCAATACCATGATAAACCTCGTTATCACCATCATTCCATAATCGTCATCCTTCGCATCATCATTATCATCATCATGAGCATCATCATCGTCATCAACGTCGTCATCATCAGCATCGCCATTGTCATCATTGCCGCCAACAGCATCATCACCATCAGCATCAGCATAATCATCATCCTCATCACCATCATCATCATCATCATCATCATCATCATCACCATCGTCGTCATCATCATCAGCAGCAGCATCATCATGGTCACCAGAATCAGCATCGTAATCACCATAATCATCATCAACAGCATAGTCAACAACATCAACATCGCCGGCATCATCATCCACAACATCACCACAACCACCATCATCATACTCAGCATCGTCGTCCTCATCATCTTCATAGTGTTCGTACTAAGCATAATCATCACCATGAGCATCATCATCCTCATCATCATTATCGACGTCACAATCATCCCTATCATCAGCAACAACACCATCATCACCAATAGCATCATCATCATCACCATCATCATCCCCATTACAAACAAGAGTCAGTTTAAGACTGTTAGCTCTAATCTGCTCACAGGCCATTCAACACATATATCCGAAACCCTCGATACCCGCCCTGTTCGTCTTAGATCGTACCCCCTTCGGAATATATATATATATATATATATATATATATATATGTATATGTATATGTATATGTATGTGTATATATGTGTGTGTATGTGTATATTTATGTGTATACCTATTATTAATATAAACAGAAAACGTGGCAACACCAGACTGGCAGATCGGGCGGGTTGACCCTAACAGGCGGGTCGGGGAGGCGGGCCCAGGCGGCCAGGTCGAGCAGGCGGGTTGCTGAAGCGTGAGTCCTGCGTGAATCGCGAGGAAGTTTCGAGCAACAGCGCGATTCCCCCCCACCCAAAAAAAAAACGTGAGGAGACCCACAGAGAGAGTGGGATTCCTGAGTGTCGAGGGCGCGGCGTCTGAATAAATTGCGCGGAAGCCCCACGCGAGAGAGCGATTCCTGTACAAATTGTAAGGACATCCCACGCGAGCGCGCGGGTTTGCAATACATTGTGAGGGAGTATTCGGCGGGAACCGCTGTTGTACCGAGGGCCAAGAGCACAATTTGGTGACACCTCCCCTTCCCTTGTAAAAAACAATGTGCGAGTCCTGGGAAAAAACACCTTAATAAGTGAACAATGCAATGGTTACCGGAGAAGGAGGATCAACAATAATTATTTCTTGGAAAGGGAAATTCAACACAATCATCATACTCCTACCACTCCTCGCCCTCCGCCTCCTCCTCCTCATCCTCCTCCTCCTCCTGCTCCTCCTCCTCCTCCTCGCGTGGCGCAGGGCCCGGGGGGCGCCGGGGCCGGGGCTGGGGGCGTGGAGCTTTTGTCCCAACCATCCCTGCGTTGTTGGTTCCTCGCTTGGTAGAGGCAGCGCCCCGCGTCTCCTCTCCTCTCTTCCTCCCCCTCCCTCCTGTTCCTCCTCGTCCTCCTCGTCCTCCTCCTCATCCTCCTCCTCATCCTTCTCCTTCTCCTGCTCCTCATCCACCTCCTCCTCCTCCTCCTTCCTCCGCATCCTCCTCCTCCTCGATTCTCTCCCTCCTCCTCCTCCTCCTCCTCCTCCTCCTCCTCCTGCTGCTCCTCATCCCGCTCCTCCTCCTCCTCCTCCTCCTCCTCCTCCTCCTCCTCCTGCTGCTCCTCATCCTCTTCCTCCGCCTCCTCCTCCTCCTGTTCCCGATCCGGCTCCCGCTGCGGCTCTTCACGTGTCCAGTTCGGCACACCCCTCAAGCGCTTCGTGGTACCATGGGGATCTCTAAGCGAGCCTCAGTGGCAGGATCCGCTCGGCGTTACTGCCCCCCAGCGCCCCTCACACGGTCCGTGGCCCCATGGGGAGCTCCACCGAAGGCCCCAGGGGTGCGCATGGCACACCCGCCCCGATTGCGGCACAAACTTTACGCGCTTCGCAGCCGCGCAGAGAGCTCCACAGAAGGCATCAGTGGCAGGGTCAGCATGGCGTGCCCGCCCTTACTTGCGGTACACGCCTCACACGCTTCATAGCCCCACAGGAAGCTCCACTGAATGCTCGAATGGCAAGGTCTGCATGGCGTACCCGCTCCCTAATCGGCACACTCCTCACACGTTCCGTGGCTCCCCAGGGAAGTCCACCGAAGGCGGCACTCACAACTTCATATGGTCGGGCCCTTCGCCAGGCTGATTCGTTGTTTGGGGAGATCCCGGAGGAGAAAAATCAAGGGGGGGAGGATCGAAGGAGGTTCGAAGGTTCGAACTTTGAAGCCTCCAGGGGGGCTCCTAGGCGCCACGGCTGGATCCGCCTTGAAAGTCTAGCTAGAAAGCATCCTGGGACAGGTCCAGGAAGTGTTTCTGTCGACGGGGCCCTAACATTCTCGCGTCGTGAAAGACTCACGACAGGAGGTTTTTGGAACGTTTCGGCCGCTGGATAACTATCTTTGGGTTTGGAGGCAACTCCTGGGAGGTCTTCGCAAGAACGACTAAGACAATCCCGACGAAGTTTCCGTTGATCCGGATTAGCTCAGATTAAGCCCAGGATCAAGCTGGTTTAAGCCAAATCAAATGGGATTACATCGAGCCATATTGGGATGATGACCGATTTGGCCAGCTTCCGACCACGGATATACCAGCGCCGATGCTGAACTGAACCTCCCAGGTGTTGCCCCCTAAACTGGGAGATGCCGGTGCACATGCCGGTCACATACTTGCGAACCAGTCTGTCTTTGGTGGCGCTGTGTGAGCATCGTCTAACCGATGCCCATCCCCACGGGCGTGGCCTGGGCCACACTGGCCGATGTGTCCCCCTAGATGGGGATACATAGGCTGCTCCCTTCGAGTTCCGAGGGGCATACCCCCAACTGGGGTGGCGGGATGGTGAGGATCTGGGCGGGGACGGGGAAAGGGATGGGGATCGGTTAGACGATGCTGCCTGTGTGCTCCAAGCGGTTGGCCAGGGTCGGCCCTGCTGCTGACCTGGGTGAGGCCCCCCGGGCGTGCGCTCGCTCGCCGCCCCCTGCAGGCACCAGGGGCGGCGCCGGAGGCGCCGCCAGGGGGTCCCAGCGCCGATCCGAGGAATCCGCGCGGACCTCAGAGTTTCTACGTTTACGTCACTCCTTTGTTCCCCTAAACTGGCCATCGCTCGGACGTCCATTCCCTGTGCTTTTTTCGGTTTCGTGCGTGGCTTTTTCGCCAAATGATCAAGGATGCTCCTCGGTTGTCCTCGCCGAAGGAAAAATGCACACGTCCGAGCGATGCCAAGCCAGGGGCGGCGCCGGAGGCGGTTTGGGGTCCCAGCGCCGATCCGAGGAATCCGCGCGGACCTCGGAGTTTCTATGTTTGCGTCACTCCTTTGTGCCCCTAAACCTGGGAGATGCCGGTGCACATGCCGGTCATAATTATACTGACGAACCAGTCTGTATTTGGTGGCGCTGTGTGCTCCAATACGAGGCCGATGTGGCATCACAGCAGCAATTCGGCCCCTGACTTTCGTCCTGGGCTCGGTTTAGTGAAGTGATGAATTTCGGGGTCCTTACGTAGGAACAAAACATCACTTCACTAATCTGGGGCCCCTGGGGCCTCAGTGGGCCCTGGGGCCCAAAATTAGTGAAGTGATGGTTTTCGGGCCTCGGATCCAAGCGGTTGGCTGGGATCAGCCCTGCAGCTGACCTGGGCGAGGCCCCCCGGGGCGTGCGGTCGCTCGCCGCAGCCCCGGCCGGCACTCCCAGGAGCCGGGAGCCGAGGGAGGAGCTTGTTTTGGGGACGGAAGGGTCGGGAAGCAGAGGCGGAGGAGGACCCTGGAGTTAGGTCGGGCCTGTCCCCCCTACAGGGGGATTTTGGACGATACATATATATATATATATGTATATATATATATATATACATACATATATATATATATAACAACTATATGCCCAGAAATACTCAAACAAAAAGTCCCCAGACTATCTCATGACTACTTTCTGAACCTTCCCCCTGTAGAGGCACAGGCCCGACTTCACCCCGGAGGCCTCGTGTGAGCGTTTTCTTGTTCGGCGCTTCTACACTGGGCGGGAAGGGGGGGGGTCGGGGGTCTGGCTCTCCGGACCTCTGCTTGGTGCGACTGTGCGTCCTGTGAGGGGACCCCACCTGCCCGAAACAGGCGCCGGACACAGCCAAGATCCACTCCAGAGGGGAGGGCGGGAGGGGGGCGGGTGCGAGGGCCCGCGCCGGTCGGCAAAACAAGGGAGTTAGGTCGGGCAGGTCCTCCGACAGGCGGATTCGGGACAAAGAATGCAACATACCCCAAACCATGCTCTAACAGGTTCAACAAATAATTGAAACATCGTGTACCCAGACTATTCTTTGACCAGGAAGATTCCTCCTGTAGAGAGACACGCCCGACTTGACCCTAGAGGCCGGCCTCACACATGAGGTCCGAGTACATACAGCGGAGGCCAGTCCACAAGAAACCATCCACAAGAAAAATCCGACCCTGGGACCCCAGGCTGCCGAAGCCTGCGAAAGGCCACCGAAGGCCGCTTAGAGGCGGCCAGAGGCCACTGGAGGCCGCTGAAGGCCACTAAACGACACTGAAGGCTGCTAATGATACACCAAAGTCCGCTCAAGGCCACTAAAGGCTACTAAACCGAGGCGGTGTATGTTAGAATGAGATTCCAAAAAGACTCGGCTAACATCTGGGAGACCTATAGAGGCCAGGGTGAGGGGGGTCGAAAAGTCATTAGATCTGGGCGTTTTCGTCCGGCCTCGGGCGGGCCCATGGGACCATCACGGATCGACCTGGCTCGACAAAATGACGCACAGAGCTAAGATGTGGGGCTCCAGTCGTGATCTTTCAGGATGCTGCATGCTTCGCAACATCGGATCTCGGGGGGGCACTGGCTCAGGATGGGAAGCACCAGCCCCGAATCGGGGACACATCGCCGATGCGACAGCGAAATCACACGTTGGGCGACAGGGGGTCGACGCTCCCCCCCCCCTCGGCCCATGCCCCGCCTCTCGTTGCCCCTGACAGGAAACACCAGCCCAGCATCGTGGACACACCGCCGATGCGATAGCGACACCACACGTTGGGCGATAGGGGGTCGACGCCCCTGACCTTCCACGAGGGCTCAAAAATAGCACCAGGACCTTGACGTCTCAATTCCTGTCGAGGTTTTTTAAGCAGCTCAGATAGGTATATAGGTCTGGAGGGCTATCTTTTAGCACTCTGGAAGGTCAGGGGCTCCCCCCCCTCCTCAGCCCATCCCTCCCGCCCCTCGTTGCCCCCCCACAGGCGCAGGACGACGACGAGCTCCGAGGAGCTGGCGGCTAGCTGAGCAGACGAAAGGATCCTCGCCGCCCGGCCCCCTCGCTCGAGGCCGCAACCCCTTGCCAACAGCCCCAAAAACCCGGCCAGGGACGGCCAAAAGCCTCCCCTCGTGATTTTTGCCACGACGTGAAATTCAGAATTCGGCTTCCGATCGGGGATCTGCCGGCCCGGGTCAACCCAGACCCGGGCCGATCGGGCCTTGCAGGATCCTGCAGGATCCTGCGCTCCAAGCCCGAATCAGTGCGACCCTGGCCCTGCAGGATTCTGCAGGATCCTGCACCCAAACCCGTGTCAAATGCGACCCTGGCCCTGAAGGATCCTGCAAGATCCGGCGCTCTGGCAAACCCCCGTTTGCATTGACCCCCGTCTCAACTTGAGGCTCCCGATCCGAGAAACAACGCGGCCTTCCGACGGCCGATCGGAACGATCTGGGCCCCGCCGGAACGCGGTCGGTGAGGCATAGCTGCTGGAAGGCAGCCGCAGGCGAGAAGACCCCCAGGAGAGCACGAACACATCTCCAACCCCCGAGAAGCGTGGATGAGAGGAGGAGGCCGAGAATTGCCCAACGACCTCCCCAGACATCCGATGTCTTGACCTTGCGGTCCCCAGAAGAAGTCCTGAGCCTTTCCCCGTGGCCGGCTTTCCATCCCGGCTCGACTCTTTGACGGCCCTGGGGCCTGGCCAGGGCCCCCGCGGAGGCCAGAAGCGGCCACAGAACCCCCCCGCCGCAACCCTTGCCCGACGCCAGGATCTCAAGATCCGGGTGTGAAAAATAGATCCCCAGTCTCCTCCTCCTCCTCCTCCTCCTCCTCCTCCTCAGCCTCAGCCTCCTCCTCCTCCTCGTCCTCCCCCTCCTCCTCCTCCTCCTCCTCCTCCTCAGCCTCCTCAGCCTCCTCCTCCTTCTCCTCGTCCTCCTCCTCCTCCTCCTACTCCCTCCACCGCACGCCCCATGTCCCGAGCTTGTGGCAGGGTCATCAGCTCGTCGTTGTCGCTGTCCTCGTAATTAGTCCTCGTCGTGGTCGTCGTCGTCGTCGTCATCGTCCTTCTGGGTCGGCGGCACAAGCCGCAAGGCCTTCCCAAGAAGAAATCCCCAGACCCGTTCTCGGAGGCGCTCTGACAACACACGGCGAAGAAAGTACCAGTTGGGCGGAAAAGACAGGTCTTACGCGAGATGACGCAGCGACCTTGCGCGGTGGCTGACGCGGGCCGCCGGCGCGGAACGCTACGCTGGAAGCGAGGGTGCTTACGCGCGACCTTCCGCGGGCAGCTTACGCGCCAGCGTCGGCAAAGACGACGCCGTTTTTTTTTTTGCGTCGCCCAGTTACGTCCTCCGACATCGAGGCCAAAAATTGCCGAAAACCTATCGCTCTGTTTTGCGACGGCGCGTCCTTTCAGACGAGGTGCAGTCCTTTGGCGAGGCCGGGCGGTGCGTCACAAGATCTGCTTCTCCCCCGGGCCACAAAAACTTGGGCCCTGCGGCGGCCGCTCGGGACGATCTGGGCGCCCCCGGAGAGCTCTCGACGAGGCGCCGCTGCTGCAGAGCGCCCCGAGGCTGGAGAACCTCTGGTAGGGGGCCAGATGCGAACCCTATCCCTACCCCTCACGATTTCTGAGCGGGAGGGTGGGGTTCACTTCGTTCGGGAGCTCCCGAGTGAAGTGAACCCCACCCTCCCCCCCAGAAATCGTGGGGGGCAGGGGTAGGGCTCGCATCTGGCCCCCTATCTGGGAGCCGACGAGGCGCCCAAGAGCCTCACACCCCGCACGCCCGAATGCCTGCCGTCGGCATCCTTTTTCGACGCCGCGCCCCTCAAAGACGGGGTGCCGCCCTCGTGCGGGGAGGAGGAGGAGGAGGAGGAGGAGGAGGAGGCGGAGGAGGCGGAGGAGGCGGAGGACGCGGAGGAGGAGGAGGAGGAGGAGGAGGAGGAGGAGGAGGAGGAGGGAGAGGAGGATGAGGAGGGAGGTGGAGGAGGAGGAGGACGAGGAGGAGGAGGAGGAGGACGAGGAGGAGGGAGGAGGAGGAGGAGGGCCGCGCGGCGCGTCACGAGGCGCCGCCCCCCTCGCAGCTCTCCTCCACGCACCGGGGGCACCGGCAGAGGAAGCCGTGGTGCTGCAGCAGGTGCTCACGGCGCTCCGAGACGCCCTGCGGTTCGAGAGGCGCACGAAGCAACGTACAGTCGGGGCGTCGACCTTAAGGAACCCTGAAAAGGGAACGAGGCCCCTTTTTTCCAGAAGTTGAACCTCGAGTGCCTGTCGAAAACATAAGGAAAGCCTGAGGCAAGCTGCGAAACACTCAAGGAACGCGGAGCCCCTCCCCAACGAGGAGGGTTCATTCTTCAGGGCCCCGACTGTATGCGCCAGACGGTGGGATGTCTTTCATCCTGCGGCTTTGCCTCGACGTCGGCCTCAAGGCCCGTGACAGGGCCCGGTGGCCATCAAGATTGGGTCCGGGACGACAAACGACCCCTGGGGAAGGGGTCGGAAGCTCCAGGGCCGCGGATGGTTGAGCAAAAAAAGGCCACACCTGAGTAAACATCATAAGCTTTCGGGAGTCCGCCCTGTCCGGAGGAACAAGAAGCGGCATACCGGCATACCCTGACATCTTCGAGTCAGAAACAAAAAAAAACACGACTGGCAGTGTTCTGCCATGCTCGGCGTCCTGGGGCCCTTCCTGGGTCCTGGCCTGGGGCCGTCCCCAAAAACGACTCGGAATGAGAGGCGGGTCCCTGGGAACGGGTCGAGACCTCCAGCGGCTCACGATGTGCAAGAGCCCCGCGCGCACGTCTGGAGTCGCCCATTAGACCCCCCTCCCGGGCGCTCGGACGGGGCGGCGCCGAAGCCCGCCGCCAGGGTGGGTCCAGCGCCGACCCGAGAATCAGGTCGGGCCTGTCCCCCCCCACAGGCGGATCTTGGAGGAAAAATAAGAGAAATGCCCCAAACATTGCCAAACTAGTTTTTTTCCTTATGCAGAAAAAATCGTCCCCGGACTGTTCTTGAACTGCTCTTGAAGATCCTCCCTGTAGAGGGACCTGCCCGACTTCACCCGAGCAACCTGCGCGAACCTCCGAAAGCTGACGTGCACACGGGGCGCGCGGAGCGCGCCGGGGGCGGGGGCTGGGGGCGCCGCCCCCGGTGGGCCCGGCACCGACCCGGGCAGCCCGCGCGGACCTCCGACAGCTGATGCGCACAGGGGGGGCTGCTCAGCGACGACGGCGACGACGACGACGACGACGACGACGACGACGACGACGACGACGACGACAAGGACGACGACGACGACGACGACGTCCTCGTCCTCGTCGTCGCCGTCAAGGAGAAGCTCAGCCGTGGCCCCCTGCCGCGCCCCCCGAACGCGGCGCACTGAAGACCGCTGAGGCGAAGGGGCTGCTCGGAGCCACTTGCTGCCCTGACGTCCGCTGGCACGGCTCTGCTCAATCCGCGGCCCCAGGATCAGGGCGACAAGGTCTATACCCAGAGATCCAACGTATTGAAAAAATCAAGACGGAGGTGTTTCGCCCTTTCTGCCTCTAGGAGCCCTCGCCGGTCCCCAGGACCGTCAAAAAACGACTCAGGATGAAAAACCGGTCCCGTGGAAGGGGTCGGGACCTCCAGGGACCCCGCGTTGAAAAAATCACGACATCGGATCTCTGGGTACAGATCCACTGCTCCCTGGCCAGGCCCAGCCTGAACCCAGCAGCGGTGTGTACGCCACGCCCTCCTGGCTCGGCCAGGAGGGCGTATACGCAGCTAGCGGGTTCAGGATGGGCCAGGCCGGGGAGCCGAGGATGTGTATAGATCCCGCCGCCAGAAAGAAGTCCCGACCGCTTCCCTAGGCTTAGCGCTGCGTCGGGCCCCCAAACTGGCCCCTGACGGTTCTGGGCCGCGATAAGCGGGGGGGCGGTAAAATGGGGAGCAGCGAGAGCTGCAGAACAGGAGGGCCCCTGAAAGGACCTTCTCGGGCCCAGAGAATGGCCTGCAAGGGCCCGACAGGTGCACCTTTCCCCCCCCATTTGTCGCCCCCCCATTCAGCGACGCCCAACGGCTGAAATCGGAGAGAAGCGCAGGGCTTACGAAACCAGATCGTCGGAGGGTCGACCTGGCGAAGGCCCCACTCTTGCGTGCAGCCGGCCTTCGTGAGCAGCTCGGGCGTCGCGTAGTTGTCGGAGAGGGCCTCCCCGGGCGCCAGGTCGCGCAGCGCGCGCACCACGCAGCGCCCGTCCCCCTGCACGAGCGACCCGGGGGACAGCGGGCTCCACTGGCACCTGGCCTCCACGGAGGGCTGGCACGAGTGGTTCACCCTCGCGAGCCACCTGAGCTGAGGCGCAGGGGGACGTGCCAAGTGCTGTGCGCCCCCCCTCGGAGGCGCAAGTCGAAATCGAACATACAGCACGAACGTGCTGTAGTGTGTCGACTGTCGCTGGACACAGGCGGGATGGCCAGAAAGCGGGCCCCCGGACATTCACTATGATGTGTCTGAGCGCTCGGCGCCCCCTAGGGGGGCGGACGCACACGTAGGTCAAAGTGCCATAGCCCTCGGTTGCGGATAAGAGTAAGCAGGCGGCGGGCCGCTGGCAGTCTGAGAGGCTCGCCGCAGGCGCCGATGCTGTACACATTGCACAGAGAGACCGCCGAAAGTGCTGGCGTTTTTCGTAAATAACCAAGGTAGGTTGGTCGCGGGCAGGCCGTCGCGGGCGATGCGGGTGTGTCGCCAGTGGGTCGCAGGCGGGTCGCAGGCGGGTCGCGGGTGAGTCGCGGGCGAGTCGCGGGCGAGGGCGGCAACAAACAACACACATCAAACCACAACGATAATCATCACCGCGGCAACCCACTTTCGGGCACGCGGCGAGGGATGGTGCTGAGACCTTCGCTCTGCTGATCGGGTGATGCCGAAGCCTGAGAGGCGGGAGGCAAACAGCCGCGCGTGCGAAGGCGGGCTCCGGCGAGCTGGCCCGGAAGGCGCTCCGGAGCGCATCGCGGCTGAGGCCGAAGGCACAGCTGGAGTGCTCAGGAAGGGGCAGGGCCCATCGCGCAGGCTCGGTTGCTCCAAATCCCTTATTAATCGTCCCCCAGGTACGGCTTTTTGCGAGGCGCCTTTTTTGTAACTGGGGGGGTCCAGTTTGTTAGGGCGCTTTCTTTGGATTGCAGCTTAGGGGGTCCGGTTTATCAAAGCGCCCCGTCGAAGAGGGGGTCCGGAATATTAGGTCGCATTTGGAGGGAGGTCCGGTTTTTTAGGGGGGGGTCGATTGATAACGGACTTGGATCATCTGGATCTATCCGGATGTTTGTCGATCTACCTGGATCTACCTGGGTTTATATTGATTTATCTGCACCTACCTGGATTTATCTGGCTTGATCCCCACAAGTCGGGGGGGGGTCGATTGAGAAGGGACTTGGAGTAACAGCACATCGTTTCGGGCACGCGCTGGCGTGAGGCAGGGGTCCGTGGCTCTGCCGCGCGGGCGCCTGCTCCACAGATCGGGGGAGGTACCCCTGAAGGGGCCCTGGGACACACAAATAAATACACACAAATAAAAGTATTCCCTGTATTTTCCGATATTTTCTTAGTTTTTGTCCTCGCCCCCACTTCCAATATTTTCCCATATTTTCTTGGTTTTTGTCCTCGCCCCCACTTCCAATATTTTCCCATATTTCCTGGGGAATCGAGGATTCATTGTGTCTGTGTATTTTTTCCCCTCCTGACCCCCCCCGAAACATGGCGCCCGTGCTGCCTCAGTTGGCGACGGTGCGCGGCGCCTTCGTCTGGGGACGGAGCACGTCGCCAATCCACGCGCCGTAGCTTCAGGAGGGACAAAAAACACACAGACACAATGAATCTTCGATCCCCCCGAAAATCTGGGAAAATATGGGAAGTGGGGGGGAATACAAAAACCCAGAAAAGATGGGAAAGTATGGGGAACATCTTTATTTGTGTATTTATTTGTGTCCCAGGGCCCCTTCATAGTTCGACTGCACGCAGGAGCGACCGGAGGCAAGAGAGTGGCCTCCGGTGCGCGGCCTCAAGAGACCGCGAAGGGTCCAGAGCCAGGCGCGCGGGCCGGTGCTGGGGCCACCCCCGTGGGCCCGCACCGAGGGTCACTCTGGCGAAAGGTCACTCTGGCGCGTAGCCGGTCAATCCATGGTCGCGCTTCCTCTTCGGGTGACCCAGAAAAGGGGTCCAACTGAAAGGGGGTGGTGCCATAGATTTGGAGCAACCGTATTGCCTTGGATTGCCAATAGTGCATTGCACGCGAAACTCCAGCAATACATTTGGGCCCCGGAACGTAGTGCACCCCAAATGTCTTGCAATCCCACAAATCAATTGCACCAATGAGTATCGTTTAGCCGATCCCTATCCCCACTCGCGCGGCCTGGGCCCTACTGGCCGGTTTACCCCCCTAGATGGGAATATAGGCAGTTTATGTCAGATTTCGACGGGTATATCCACACCTGGGGGGATGAGATGGTGGGGGTCTGGATGGGGATGGGGATGGGGATCGGGATCGGTCAAACGATACTGAACCAAATATATTGCACCACCCCCTTGTCGCTGGACCCCCTTTTGGGTCAACCCGATTCCTCGAGCATCGTTGGGCGGTGCTGAAGCCTCCCCTGGGCACGGTCCCCCCCCCCCGGGAGCAGCAGCCCCAGACGAGCAGAGCTTGCACCGCCACGTCTTGCTACATTCTGGGCGCGTTTTCCTCATCTCCTCCTCCTCCTCCTCCTCCTCCGCCGCCTGAGCAGCAGACGAAGACAGGGGGGTCCCAGCTCGCATCCCTAGCCCTAAGATCAACAAGCGCAAGGCGATGACAGCCTCAGGCGTGTGCCTTCAGAAACTGAGGGAATCCTCGAGATCGGCACCGAGATATGGAAATTCCAGTCACAGGGATAGGGATATGTTTCAGGCTGGTAATATGCGGTGGCCTGCAGGCATCGTGCTGCCATGAAGAGCGACGAATGAGGGACGACGAGGGGCGTCAATGGCCACGGCGAGCCTCGGCCACGACTGGGTTCGCCGAGATGGGTCCAGACGGACCGCAAACGCGGCAAAGGACGCTCACGCGCGAACTGACGCAGGCAGCTAACCCGCGAATGACCGCGCAGCCAGCACCGTTTTGGCAAGCCGCTCACCTGAACAGGCCGTACGCCGCATTCGGACCGGCTCGCAGGTAGTGGCGGTTCGTCTCCCACCTCAGCAGAGTGGACGTGATGGACGCCACCTGCCTGGTCGAGTACCCTGGGTCCAGCGCAATTCTCTGCAGGCACTCTGGGTCGCTCATTGCCCCCTCCTTTCGAGGAAGACAGAGAGGCATAAACATCAAATAGCGGAGGTCCGCGCGGGACTCTTGGATCTGCGCTGCAAGCCCCCTCCCTGGCGCGCGCGGAACACGCCAGGGGGGCGGAGCCGCCGACACCGAGGGAAGAGGAGGAGAAGGGTGGGGGGAAGGAAGGAGGAGGAGGAGGAGGAGGAGGAGGAGGAAGAGGTGGAGGAGGAGAAGGAGGAGGAGGAGGAGAAGGAGGAGGAGGAGGAGGAGGAGGTGGAAACGGAGGAGAAGGGGGGAGGAGGCAGGAGGAGGAGGACGAGCAGGAAACCGCGGAGGATGAGGAGGAGGCCTGTCTTGGATCGTTATGTTGCCCCGGCATCCAGGGGGGACCTCCGAAAGGTGATGTGCACCGGGGGCTCAGCGAAGCTCGGGCGCGCCCCCCACCCCACCCTGGTCTGGGAACCCAGCGAGGGCACTCAGAGGCCCCAAACAGCAACAACAAAAAAGCTCGTCACGGTAGATCAGTTGAGCATCATTTAACCGACCCCTATCCCCATAGGCGTGGCCTGGGCCCCACTGGCCGATTTGCCCCCCTCGATGGGGATATATGCAGACTTCCTCCGTCGGGCTTCGAGAGGCATTATCCCCGACTGGGGTGCTGAGATGGTGAGGGTGTGGATAAGGCTGGGGATGGGGATAGGGGTCGGTTAAACGAGACTGCTTTGTTTGTGCTTAGTCTGTTCCACTGGAGAAACCAAAAGAAGGTACCGATGCCGCTGCTCCCCGGACCTCTCCCAGGGTGCGTTGTGACCAGGACTTCGAGGCGCATCCGACGGTGGCGACGAAGGCCTCCAAGGAGGCTGGAAAAGGGGAAGACGAGGGACATGCAGCGGTACATGGGTACTTTCTCCTCCTCCGATCCACGAGTCCTTGAAGATCTCCGCGGCGGCCGCCTCCACCCGCGCGCGCGCCGCCTCCGGGAGCCCGCCGCCCTCGCCGAGGTCCGCGAACGCCTCCATGGCCTGCTGCATGGTGCTGTCGCCGCTCGCTGGCGGCGCGCACACAGCCCAGGGATCCCACGCTCCGAAAATCGGCGGCGAGCGGGGGGGGGGAATTGAGAAGGAGAAGGCCTTCTCAGAAGGCGGCGGGACATCTCAGCAGGCCAGGAGACTCCCGAGCATTCTGAAAAGGCCCGCCCCTTCTCACTTCCCTGGGCTCGCCGACGAGAAAAAATTGGAGCGCTGGGTTTAGACCCATTTTCGGCCTCCGGAGGCCCTCAACGGGCCTCGGAACCGTCGAAAAACGACTCAGGACGAAGAACCGGCCCCCGGGAGGTGGCCCAGACCGCTCGGGGCCCACGCATCGAAAACACTGGAGCGCCGGATGTCTGGGGGGGGTGGCGCGCGGGGGGCGGCTTAAGAAGGCAGGGGCGCTCCAAAGAGTCGAATCATTGCTTATATGGGAGCGCTAAGATCGGGATCCACCACAGGGGGGGGGGGACCCTGAGGGGGGTGGGCATGAGTTCGATTCGCTCGTGTACCGAACCGCCGCAAACAGATGCCCCCTGCATGCCCCAACCATCGGCAACTAGTTATCGGGAACTGCCGGCGGCAAGGGCTTCTGCTCTGGGCGGTACGGTGCAAAAGACGATCGAACTCTCTCTCTCTCTCTCTCTCTCTCACACACACCGGGGCACACACACACACACACACACTTTTGATCCGCGGGTCGAGAGCGCACCTCTTCCGGTCGAAGCTAAGCGGGCCGCGCACAACACACACACACGCACACACACTGCTGCGGGATCCCGGTAGGAGCGGGGTGAAGAAGCGCGCGCCTCTCGCGCACCTTCCGGGCCGGCGGCGGCAGTTTCAGGGCGGCTTGGAGTGAACAGGCAGGGCCGCTCTGAATGGAATCTTCTCGGCCCCATCCCCTCGTGTGCTGCCCCCTCGCTGCCGCCGGCCCGGACCGCGTTTCGCGTTTGCTCATGTTCGGCCAGGACAGGCGTCACGGGGGGGGGGCGAGGGGGGGGTATGACGTAACGTCCCCCCCCCCGCCGTGTGGATCCGGCACCGGAGCCGCGCCCGCGCGCGCGACGCGACGAGCGACGAGCGACGAGCGACGAGCGACGACGACCACGACGCGAGCAGCACGTAGGTGGCGATATGCCCCACTACGCCTGTGTACACCACAACGCTCGCGTGCACCACAACGCGCGTGTATACCACAGCGCCTGCGCACACCGCTACAACCGTGTGCAACGCAGCGCCTGTGTACACCACAATGCTTGCGTACACTACAACGCTGGTGTGCATGTGCACACCGCAACTACCATGTGCAACACAGCGCCTGTGTACAACACGCTGTTTGCGTGCACCGCAACGCCTGTGCACGCCACAGCGCGCGTTTACACCACAGCATCCGCGTGCAACGCATCGCTGGTGTACACTTCAATGCCTGCGTGCATAGGACAGGCAAAAGGAGCATTTACGTGAGGATCTGCTGCGGACAACTAGACGCCACGCCAGGAAAGTGCTGAGAATTGAATGCGACGTTTTTCCCTCCTCCCTCCTCCTCCACCTCCACCACCTCCTCCTCCTCTTCCTCCTCCTCCTTTTCCTCCTCCTCCTCCTCGTCCTCCTCTTCCTCCTCCTCCTCCTCCTCCTCCTCCTCCTCCTCCTCCTCCTCCTCCTCCTCCTCCTCCTCCTCCTTACCTCCTGTCGCGCGGTCTGGCGCGACAACGCACGTGCGCACCCCAGCGCGCACCGCAGAATGGTAGATTGAATCGGTCCACTTGGTTCTCGGACGGCCAATTTAGCTGGAGCCTCCTGGACGCAAATGGGAGGAGTTAGGGTGATGCGGGCGGATTCGGGAAGACTCGTAGATTCCAGCGGCGCTCCGTTGTCCATAAAGATGATTTTCTATGATGTGCGGAATCCACAACCGCTTTATTTTGTCATAAGGATTCGTTAAACATTCTATATATAACAGTGGTGCTGGGTTGCACACGGCTGCTGTGGTGCACACGGGCGCCGTGGTGCACACAGACATTGCAATGCACCCAGGCATTGTGCTGTACACTGGTGCTGTGTTGCACACGGCCCATGTGGTGTACGCAAGCGCTGTGGTGTGCACATGGGCTGTTGTGCCCGCAGGCACGGTGGCACAAACTGACGCTGTGGTGCACGCGGCAGCTGTGGTGTACATGGGTGGTGTGGTGTACACAGGCACTGTGGTGCACGCAAGCAATGTGGTGTACCTGGGCGTTGTGGTGCAAATCGCCACCTACATGCTGGCGCTACCCGTCCTCCGTCATTCATAAGCATTCCCAGACGCAGCCGGCGCGAAACGCGACGACATCGACCCCCTTCCACCCCCCCCTTGATGATTGCCGTCATCGGCACAGAATAAAAAAACAGGTTTCAGCCGCGTCCGCGCGTCGTGAGCGACGAGCGACAAGCCACGATCGACGACGACGACGACGACGACGACGACGACGACGACGACGACGACGACGACGACGACGACGACGACGACGACGACGACGACGACTGCGAACCAGACTCCTATGCGGATTCCTACGCGGACACCTACGCGGATCCCAAAACGCACGGCGGCAGTGCCCGGAGCGCTCTGGGGGGGGAGCGTTACGTCATAGGGGGGGGGGAGGGAGCGGGGGCCATGACGCCCGTCATGCCCCAAGCAAACAGAAACGGGCTCACGAAAGAACGCAGGGGGGGGCTTCTGAAGAGCCCGCCCGTCTACTGAGAGGCCCTCGAGAGCCTCGAGGCAGTAAAACGTGGTTTAGTGAAAACGACCTGAGGCCCAAACCTGGCGGGCGCAAGCCTGGAAAATAACGGCCACGGCGCCGTCTCGAGAACCGAAAACGGACAATTCACTAATCGACTTGTCACTATTGGGGGTTCTGTCCACCCCCGACCTAAGGACCTGCTGGAAGGAGAGCCCCGGCCTTCTCAGAAGGCCGCCCCCTCCCCCGCGCCAACCCCTCTGCACGCGCCGCCACCCTCGCGTTGCCCATCATGAAGAAGTGGGCGCGGCACATCTCGCTCGTGTCGTCCGCGGCAAGCAGGAAGGGCGCCTGCGCGGGGACTGCATGGGACAAAGAGGCATCCACACCGCCACTCCCAGGACCTCTCCCGGGGGCGCGCTCTGACCAGGACCCCGAGGCGAATCCGGCCGTGGCAACGAGGGCCTGCCAGGAGGCTCCACAAGGCGAAAACTCGGCAATGATGGCGGTAGCGGTACCTTTTCCTCTTCGGAGCCTCCTCGAAGACGACGTCGCCCTCGCGGATCGGCAGCCGCACCTCCAGGCCGCGGCCCCGCTCGTCTTGGCTGTCGACGCAGCGCACGGTCCGCTCGAAGCCGTCGGCTGCGGTGATGCTGCTGGGCAGCACGCAGTAGCCGAAGCGGAGGTGCTCGTCCGAGACCCGGCCAAGCTGCCCCTTGATTAAGAGGCAACTCCTGGGAGGTCTTCGTGGGAACGAGTGAGGGCTATCCCGACCTTCCAGGAGGACTAACAAAAAGCCTCAGGACCTCGACATCTAAATCCCAGTCGAGCTTTTAATCAGTCGAGATAAGTCTATGGGTCTGGAGGGCACGTATTAGCCTGGAGTGTAAATGTTTAGCACTATGGAAGGTCAAGGTATGAAGTCCGATTGAAAGGACCATTCAACAGGATTTGGCCATATTACAAGCCCGTGATCAAGCCGGATTAAGCAAAAGCAAACGGGATCTGGCGCAATTGAACGGGATTGTGTCGGATCAGTCCAGTTTTCGGCCAAGGATGTAGCAGCGCCGATGCTGAATTTCATCTCACAGGGGTTGCATCCCAGCCTTGAATCTGGGGTGCAGCATCCGCACGGTGAACATCCCCCGCTGCGCGTCGTACCCCTGGACGACGCACGGCTCGTCGAAGATGTCGTAGCTGTCCGGCACCCCGTGGATGTACACCACGCTCCCGACATGGTAGCGCTCGGAGTTGCCGTGCAGCCACCCCTCGGGGCCAGCGACGCCGACATGACGGCTCTGGGAGGCGCGTGTTAGGTCGGGCATGTCCTCCTACAGGCGGATCTTGGACGACAAATGTATATATATATATATATATAAAAAAGAAACCTAAAAATATCCCAGAATAGTCAAAACATAAGCGAAAAATCGTCCCAAAACTATGGTTTGACTATGTTTGATTTTTCCTCCTGTAGAGGGACAGGCCCGACTTAAGGCTCGTGAGGGGCGTCCATCCCCGACCTCCCTGAACTCACCCTGCAGACCTGCAGACCTGTCTGGACTGCCCAAAACCTCGACCAGAGCTTAGACGTCAAGGCCCTGGTGCTGTTGCTTGCCCTCCTGGATAGTCAGGGATTGACCCCCCGCGGGTCCCGGCCAGGTTTAAGTCGGGCGTGTCCCACTACAGGGGCATTTTGGACGAAGAATAAACAGTAGCAAAAAAATGCTCAAACAAAAATCCCAAGAGTACTTAAAATATAGTCCCCATATTATGTTCGACAATGTTGCACTATTCCTTCTAGTAGAGGGACACGCCCGACTTCAGGCCAGGCCCATCCTGGAGATCAGGGGCGGTGCCCACGCTCTTCTGTCATGGCCAGGGAGGCACGCCGACATCGCGATCCGTCCCAAGGCTCGTGAGGGGCGTCCATCCCCGACCTCCCTGAACTCACCCTGCAGACCTGCAGACCTGTCTGGACTGCCCAAAACCTCGACCAGAGCTTAGACGTCAAGGTCCTGGTGCTGTTGGTTGCCCTCCTGGATAGTCAGGGATTGACCCCCCGCGGGTCCCGGCCAGGTTTAAGTCGGGCGTGTCCCCCTACAGGGGGATTTTGGACGAAGAATAAACAATAGCAAAAAAATGCTCAAACAAAAATCCCAAGGGTACTTAAAATATAGTCCCCATATTATGTTCGACAATGTTGCACTATTCCTTCTAGTAGAGGGACACGCCCGACTTCAGGCCAGGCCCATCCTGGAGCTCAGGGGCGGTGCCCACGCTCTTCTGTCATGGCCAGGGAGGCACGCCGACATCGCGATCCGTCCCACGCTCCCCAGACCTTCTGGTGCATCTTCGGTCGGGCGTTGACATGACATGAACTACGAGGCGAGAATCAGCGCCACGGTACTGGACCCACGGTGAGCTCATTCCTCTGTGGGTGCAGGCCCTTGCAAATACGGTTGAACCACCATCTTTGCCTGGGAGTGGGCTGGCCGCATTCCTTAGCCAAGCCTCGAACATGGCTAAGGGCGGCAGAACTGGGTTTCATGGAACCTGGTTTAATGATGTGTACTGGGGGACGCCCCCCCCGACCCGTTCCACTAACCGGAATTGCCGCCACAAGAAAAAAACACCAGCTACGGCAGACCCGGTTCAGTGATTCTGGCCAGTTTACAGGCTCCGGTGCCCTACTACAAACTGGGTCCCCTTGGGAAGCTGGCTATACCCGATTCGGGAGACCTTGTCTGCCCCGTCGTGCCCCTATCCGTGCCGAATCCATGTCGGACTCGCCGAGTCCGTGTCGGATCCACGCCGAGTCAGCGTCGGATCTCCGCCGAACCCGCGCTGAGCCCGCATCGAGCCCGCGCCGGGGACAGGAAACGACACCAGTCTCGGGAACAGACGAGGCCCCCCGAAGATGCATCGTGACTGCCTCACGAGCCCCAGGCCCGGATCCTCACATGCCAGTCTCACCCTCGACGCCGATCTCAAGAAAACCCTCCGATTCTAGGGGCCCACCCCCGAGATTGTCCCCATAACAGCCCCCGATAGGAGCTGTTCCATCCGCGGCCCCAGAGCTCCCGACCCCTTCCAAAGGGGGCAGTTTCTTGCAAACTGGGTCCCTTGCTGCTGGACCTGGGGGGCCCGATGACGGGCCCCAGAGGCCGAGATCAAAAAAAAAAACCCAAGATTGAAAAAACATGGCATCGTCGGAGATCCTGGAGGTCATCGCCTCGGGCTGGAATTCAATCCTGGAGATCCTGGAGATCAATCCTGGAGATCACTCCTGGAGATCGGAGGTCCTGGAGATCCTGGAGGTCACTCCTGGAAGTAGGGGCACGAGCTCGAGGCTGGCGGGATGGGGCCGCCTCGGAGCTCGCGCCCGCGCTGCCGCCCGCCTCGGGGCGTCCGGGAGGGGGGCGTGGAGGAAGGGGGGGATTCGCAACTCGTGGCCCGAGGCACGGTGTGGTGCTCCGTCCTCGGCGGGCCTGTCCCTGACTACCTACCAGACCACCCCAACCCAACCCGAAGACCCGAATTTCGGGTTGGGGGGGGGTAAGGGTTCCACATGAGTTTGTTCGATGTTTCCCGACCCCCCCCCAAAGGAAATCGAGGGAAAATCTGAGCCTTCGGGTTGGGTTGGGGTGGTTTGGTGGGTGGTGAGTCCCGTCGCGACCTGATCCGCGTCGATTCCGTGTCGAATCCGTGTCGGAGCTGCGCCGCATCCATGTCGAATCCCCGTCGTGTCCTGGCCGACTGCAGGGCGAATCCGCGCCGATCACGCGTCGGATGTCAGCAAAAACCGCAAAGTACAGGACAAGTGAGGCCCCCCGAAGACGCAACGCATTATGTGCGAGACCGGGTGGGGACCGGGGAGCTGAGTATCGTTGAACCGATCTCCATCCCCAGCGGCGTGGCCTGGGCCCCACTGGACGATTTACCCACCTAGACGGGGATATAGGTCGTTCTCTGCGGGATTCGAAGGGTGTATCCCCAACTGGGGTGGTCATTTGGTGGGGGTCTCGAAGGGGATGAGGATGGGGATGGGGGTCGGATAAACGATACTGAGTCTTGAAAGAATAGCTGGGAGACTGCAGTGCCCCGGCCATGACAGCCGCACACACAAACAAACATCCCTTTGCCCTATTGGCACCTACTCCCGCTCGGCCACCCTGCAGGGCAATGGCGACCCAATCCGGCCCTTTTTCCATCCTACCTGCGAAGAAGCAATGCGAAGTTTACACTTCTCGTCTCGATATGTTAAGAGGCAACTACTGGGAGGCCTTTGTCGGAAGGAATAAAAAGGGATTGGGCCGCATTGGGGGGCTGTTACGCCGGAATGGGCCTCGGATTAAGCGGGATTAAGACGGATGAAGCGGGACTAAGCCGGATTGAGCCGGACTGCGCCGAATTAAGCCGGCTCGCGGACCAGGGCAAAATCAGAATTGGGCCTCCCAGGAGCTGCATCCAAAAACATGTGCATCCATGCTGTACGATGCGTGGCAGGACTAGGACGGCGGGGGGCACATCCCGCGCGCAAGGCCGAAATATGTCGCTCTCGCATCATCGGCGCCGCTCCCGCTCTCGGGCGCGGCACGTATTATTTGCTCCACGCCCTCGTTCGTCGACGCGCGAGCCTGCGAAAACGCCCCGCTGTCCTCGGCGCCCGCGCAGCTTCCGATTGACATTGGCGCTGCCGCCTCGACGCGTCGCAGATTTGCCACTGGCCACGTCTGGGTGGGCCCGCGAGGGGGCGACTCGTCGCCCTGGCCCGAATTCCGTGCGCACGTGGCTCGGAAGCGGCGCTCCGGCGCGGGCGCGGCGCCTGGCTCCTTCGCCGACGCGCGAGGGAGACAGCAGCAGCGGGGCCGCGCGAGAGCGGGCGAAGCACCGAGCTCGCTCAAAGGCCACGCAGCTTGTGGACGGAAGCGGCAGTGCTGTGTCAGCGCGGCGCTCCGTCTTCGCCACGCCCAGCGGGAGCTTGACAGCTCCCGCCCCTGTGCGGCCCGCGCCAGTGCTTCCTCTTCGACTGGTCGTTGGAAGCGAGCCCCTTCCGTCTGCGAGGTGGGAGCGCGTCCGAATCCAAGTATCCAGTTGTGGCCCCATTAATTTTAGGTCGGGCATGTCCCCCTGCAGGCGGATTTTGGACGAAAAACGAAAAACAGTCAAACAAACATTCAAAATTTCTCAAAAAGAGTCAACAAAAATCGTCCCCATACTATTCCTGGACTAATTTTGAACATTCCCCCGGCAGACACGCCCGACTCAACATTCACTCTGACGGCAGCTCCGCGCGGCGTCGACGCGCGCAAAAGTCAAGGCTGAATTCCAGCCGGTCCAGCGGCGTCACCGTGTCCCTCGGTGCTTCCGCGTCGCAGAATCCCACCAGCCCTTTGGGCGTGAGTGGTTTAGAGAGCCCGCTCTGTCCTCGACCCCCCTTCTTCCCCCTCGGGGAGGGGTTTACCCCTCCCCCTACCCCCTCCGCCTGGACCTGGAGAGGGCGGGCCGAGCGTCGCCAGGGGGGTCTTTTTCCACTCCTGGGAGGGCTAAAAAACGACGACCCTCACGAGGATTCTGGCCCCGACGGGGGGACACCAATTCAACCCTGAACGCCTTCGGCTGCGTCGCCGGCGCGCCACCGCCGCACGAGTCTGCCGCAATGTTGCTGCGGGGGGGGGAAGTGGGCGCAGACGGGGGGCCCTCTGACTCGCTCGACCCGGCTACGTAGCTCGGCTCGACCCCCCGGCCCTGCTCCTCTCCCCCCCCTCCTAGGTAGGAGCAAGAGAAGGCGACACCAACACCAACAGGGCGAGGAGATGCGAGGAGGCAAGGGGGAACTCCCTGGTGAAGTGGTCCCCCCCTCTCGCTCGAGACATCCCCAGCCTCCAGCTCGGAGAGGCATCGGGGACCTCCTCGCTGGCGGTGGGCCCCCTGGTGGTGTTGGTATCGCTTCTCCTCCCTCCGACCTAGGGACGCCGGGGGGGCCATGACTCAGGTCGGGCATGTCCTCCTACAGGGTGCTTTTGGACGAAAACTCAAAGGTAGCCCACAAAGATTCAAACGTGGCCAAAAAAGGATTCAAAAAAGTCCCGGACTATGTTTGACTATTCTTGAATATTCCTCCTGTAGAGGGACACGCCCGATTTAAGGCTGTGCCCCGAGAAAGCCCTCGGCGAGGCGGAGCTGCTGCAGAGCACCCCGAGGCGAGAAGCCCTCCAGGAGCCGACGAAAAAGCAGTCCTCTCCCCCTCTCCCTTCGACGACGGCGCCCCCTGGTCATCAACCCCTTCCTTCTGGCGCCCGGATTTTCTCCAAATAGGAATGCCCTCTAGGAGTTTTACCTCAAACCGTACTAATTGGTCCGTTGCCCCCCCCTTCTAATTCCGATGACCCCCCCTAATTCCTATGGCTATGCCTACGCCTATGCCTATGCGCGTGTGGAAAACAGGATCGTCCTCATCGTCATTATCATCGTCATCATCACCATCATCACCCACAATCTATTCGGAGTCAACGCTGGCTGATACTTCCACAACGTGGCGCCCCAGAGGTCTGGACCCCTTCCCCGGGACAGGCGTTTCGTCCCGAAACGATGCTTGACGCTCCTAGGGGCCCTGCACGGGGCCCAACAGGGCGGACATCGCGTCGCGTTCTATGGCGGCGGGAAGCCCTCGAGGCTTGCGGGGGAACCAAATACAGCTACTCCGCGGACCTCTCCTGGGACGCCTTCTGCCTAGCATTTCGAGGCGGATCCAACGGTGGCCACGAGGGTCTCCCAGGAAGCCCCCAAAAGGCACAAACGAAGGAAGAATAACGGTATGGGAAATTAGCTTTTCTTCTTCTGGGTTTGGGGTCTAGTCTCACCTCTAGCGGCCTCCGAGCAGGTTTTTGTGGCAGCGTGTCTTCTCCTAAGTCGGGCTCAATCCCCCTACAGGGGGATTTTGGACGAAACATAAAAAACAGTCAAACACAAATACTGAAAACATGCCCAACAAAAACATCGTCCCCCGGCTATTGTTCGACTATGTTTGAACATTCCTCCTGTAGAGGGACAGGCCCGACGTAAGCCCTCTCTTCGGCGGCTCTCCCGCGAGCGCTCCTCGTCGGCGGAGGCGGTCGGGAGCGGGGGGGCGCGTGCCGAGTCTCCCTCCGCGGCCGCCCCCGTCGCTGCCCGCCGCGCCGGTCGGGACAGGCGAGGAGAGTATGCCAGTGACGCGCCGCTGTGGGCCCCGCCGTGAGGTGTGTCACGACGCGGGGAGGTCAGCCTCCGGGAGCAGAGCTCGCCACCCCGGACATGTTCTGGGGTGCGCTCTGGCCAGAAGCTCCAGGCGCATGCATCCGTGGCGACGAGGGCCCCCTACGGAGGCCCACAAGAGGGCGAACAGACGCCTGAGCTCGACCCTCGATCGACCTCGAGCTTCCAGGTGTCGGGGCGCGGTCCATCCCCCGACCTGTTCCGCGAAGCCTTCCGACCAACAAAACAATTCAAGGCGGACCCAACCGTGGCAACAAGGCGCCCCTTGGAGAGATCCCGTCGGGATTTGTTTCCACACGGTGCGAAGCTGGCTGGTTTGTGGGCCACTCGGGCATCTGGTGGCCGATCGAGACGATGAGCACCCCGGAACGCCCCCGGCGAGGCACAGCTGCTGGAAAACATCCCGAAGCAAGATACCGTCAAAAACGATCTGAGATCGGCAAGCGTCATGAGTTGTTGTCGCAACATGATTCCACGTGGCCGCCTCGTGGACGCCTCGTGGCCGCCTCGTGCGCTGGGGGGGTTCGGCGAGGTTCCGCCACATTGCCGCCCGTGGCCGCCTCGTGCGCTGGGTGGGTCTCGCGAGGTTCCCACATAGCTTACATCCAGCGTGCAGTGATTTACTGTATGAGGTCCACGCTGGCAAACAGTTTCGCAGCAGGAAAATGTCTGAATGTATTATGTCGGGTAACGGTCGTTACCCAGGGAGGGAGGTTGGGGCCCCAGAGTAAATGCAACGCTTGGGCGGGGTGAGCATGCGAGAGCCGCAGCATACCTATGAGCAGCACAACGGGCCTTCGGGCACCAGCATGTGGAGGGGGGTCTAGGCATGGCCACCCACCCACCCCACGTACGCTCGCCATTGTTACCCGAGGAGGGGGGAGAGGTTTGGCCGGGTAACGGAGGAGGAGGAGGAGGAGGAGGAGGAGGAGGAGGAGGAGGATAGAAAGACAGCCGCACACCCCCGTTCACGAGAGCAGAGAGAGCCACCACCGCCAGACCTCCGTTCCCAGAGGCCCCCCCCCGAGCTGGTGGCACTCCGCTCCGTGCACTCCCTGTGGGTGCGCCTGGAACGGTGTCCCACCAGCTCGGGGGGGGGGTAGCGGCCAGCGCCCAAGCAGCCCTGGCTGACCGGCGCGCTGAAAACATAGCCCTCCAGACCTAGAGCCTGATCTGGACTGCCCAAAACCTCGCCAGGAACTTGGGGGTCAAGGTCCTGCTGCTATCTTGTAGCCCTCCTGGAAGGTCAGGGTGGCGGTGGTGGTTCTTCTTTTGGCGGCCCGCAGAGGGCGGGAGGGGAAGGGGGGAAGGCTTCTCAAAGGAGGCCGCTTCTCAGAAGGCGCCAGCCTGCCATCTACAGGCAGGGCCCACGCCCTTCTGAGAAGCAGGCGTGCTTCTAAGACAGGCTTCCCCCCTCCCATGGGTGCACATACCCCCCTCTGTGCGTGGCCGACCCCGCTCCAATTTGTTCGATGCGCGGGCCCCGGAGGTCTGGACCACCTTCCCAGGACCGGTGTTTCGACCCGGGCCGTGTTTTGCAGGTGCCGAGGACCGGCGAGGGCTCCTAAAGCTGCAAGCGGCCAAAATCCCGCCGCTCCACTCTTCTTTTGGAGCGTCGGTCCCGCCCCCTCTAACTCCTATAGGCCTCCCAAGAAATGCTCTTAGAACAAAATTACTGTTCTAAGAACAAGAACAAAGTGCTTAGAACATATAACCAAAATGTTAAACTAAAACGGGGTCAGCCAGAACTGTTCAAAGAACATGCCGCGAAAAAAACACAAGCACACTGCTTGGTGCGCCTACTGGCAAGCCAGGACTCTTCGCCACTGCTTGACTACAACTCCCCCTGCTAGAGCGTCGGTCCCGCGCCCAGTGGCCCCCGACCTCGTGACTTGTGTCACAACGTCGACCCCCAGAGGCCTGGACCCCTTCTCCAGGACCGGCTGTTCATCCTCCATCGTTTCTTGACGAGCCCCAGGCCCGGTAAGGGCCTCCGGAGACCGAGAAGAGCAGCAAACCTCCCGCCGGGCTTGTTTCTCACACAACGCGAGGGGCTCTGGGTCCCGCTGACCCCCCTCTGCGCGTGGCCGATTCTTCTCTGGTGCCCCGCCCGCCGTCGCCCGCTGCGGGTCGCCGCCCCGCCGCAGCCACCCTCGTCGTCGTCGTCGTCGTCGTCGTCGTCGTCGTCGCCCTCGTCGTCGTCGTCGCCGTCGTCATCGTCGCCGCCGCCGTCGCTGTCGTCGTCGCCGTCGTCGTCGTCGCCGCCGTCGTCGTCGTCGTCGTCGTCGTCGTCGCCGCCGTCGTCGTCGTCGCCGCCGTCGTCGTCGTCGCCGCCGTCGTCATCGTGGTTCTCTGGTAACCCCGCCCGCCGCCGCCCGCTGCGCGCCGCCGCCCCGCCGCCGCGCCGCGGCGGCGGAAGCCGCCAGCGCGCCCGCCGCCAGCGCGCCCGCGGCAGCTGGGCGCCGCCGCCCCGGCGGTGCGCGGCGGCCTGCGCAGAGGAGCGGTCTCGGCGCCGAGCTTGGGGAGGTCGGATCGAGCCCTCGCACTTGCCCTCGCCCAGGCCCTCGCCCTCGTCGTCGTCGTCGTCGCCCTCATCGTCGTCGTCGTCGTCGTCGTCGTCGTCGTCGTCGTCGTCGTCGTCGTCATCGTCGTCGTCATCGCAATCGTCGTCGTCTTCGTCGTCCTCGTCGTCGTCCTCGTCGTCATGGTCCTCCTCCTCGTCCTCCTTCTCCTCCCGGAACATGGAACCTGATGGCGTGAGGAGTCGTCGACTGCCGCCGCCCCTCAGCCACCTCCTCCTCCTCCTCCTCCCTCCTCCTCCTTCTCTTCCCTCTCCTCCTCCTCCTCCTCCTCATCATCATCATCCTCCTCCTCCTCTTCCTCTCCTCCTCCTCATCTTCCTCCTCCTCCTCTTCCTCTCCTCCTCCTCATCTTCCTCCACCTCCTTCTCCTCCTCCTCTCCCTCCTCTTCCTCCTCCTCCCTCCCAGCCAGAGGGAAAGCCGGCCCCGAGCTTCGGGAGATCAGATCGAGCCCAGACCCTGAGATCCTCGCAAACAAGACACCTGTTTTTTCTGTCTGCGATGGCCCAGACTCTCTGGGGGGGGTGGAGGGAGGCGCCGGCCGAGGCCCTAATCCTCTCCCTTGGGGCAGGATCCACGTACGCCCGCGCGCACCAGCACTGCGTACCCCCACGCGGACCTGCGCAACCGACGAGGACAAGTTTTTACCTGGGGAGGAAGGGGGGGCGGGCGGGCTGGATAACCCGTGTTATCGCCGGACCCTTACACAACAGATTCTCCAAGCAAGGAAGATGCCATACATCTGGAGGTGCATAAGACACGGATGTGGAAAGCTGTTCGGCCATGTTGAGCCTTCAGGGACCGTACCAGACCCCGGGACCGCCAAAAAACAGTTCGGGATGAAAAGCTTGTCCCTGGAAAGGGTCCAGACCTCTTGGGGCTCACGTTGCGGAAAAACGCGACCTCGGATGTGCAGGCGATCGGTCTCGGCATTGACCTTCGGGGGATCGCACCGAACTCAAATCCCCGATACCCTCCTCCTCCTCCTCCTCCTCCTCCTCCTCCTCCTCCTCCTCCTCCTCCTCCTCCTCCTCCTCCTCCAGGCCCCCCTGGCCTCCGCCGCGCAGGGCGGCAAGAATGCGGTGCAGACCCGGCCCCGCAAGAGCCCCCAAAGATCCTCGGAGATATCATGGGGGGCTGGAAAGGCCCTGAGATCCGACATTGCGAGAAACATGCATCGTAAACACAAAAGTGCGCGACCAGAGCCTCACTGTAGGTTCGTGTGGCGTCGGCGCACGCGAAGGCTTTTGACGCCGTCTCGATCGTGCAACCTTGAACCAATCGCGGCCCTGGTCGTTCAAGGATGAATCCTGTCGGGTCCTGTGGCGTTACCATGTCCCTCGGTGCTTCCGCGTCGCTCCATCGTGCGGAATTCAACCGTGAACGCCTTCCCCGGCGTCGCCGGCGCGCCAGCGCCACATGAACCTACCGTATGACCCGTCTGCATGCTGCATTTTTCGGGGGCGTGCAAACATGGACTAGCGATCCATGGATTTGGCGCGCGGTAGCCAAATCCATGGATCGGGGGAAGTGCCCTCCCCGAAAATGCGGCCGGTGCCGGCTCGCTCGGCGGCGGAAGTCTGCGAATTCCCACGGAAGCGGGACCCGCCGCCAATCCAGCGCCCCCTTGATTAATGTTTGCGATAACCTGAGATTCTCCTCAGCATTTCTCTTCCTAAACTTAAATCGGGCATGTCCCCCTACAGGGGAATTTTGCACGACAAATAAGACATACCCCCAAAAAAGTATTCAACAACAGCAACGCGTAGTCTAATAACATCCTCCCCAGATAATGTTTGGACTGTCTTTGATGATTCCTCCTGTGGAGGGACGCGCCCGACTTAACCACAACATGTTTGCGATCGCCTGGATGTTCGAGCCGCACCGATCCGTGATGGTCCCGGGGCACGAAGCCAGGCGAGCGCGCTGAGGGCAGGAGAGTCCCGAATCGAATCGGCAGGTCGGCTCGGCGATCGAAGACATCGGATGGGAGGAAAATCGGCAGCCGAGTCGGGAGCCGAGTCAAATCGGCGGAAATCGGCAGGCCAGTAACCTCAAGAGGTCTTTAGTTATCGTCCCCCCCCCCCGCTCCTCCTCATAGACGTAGTTGCATCCTCATATCGGCGGACAATAAGCCCTCCTCTCTTCCTCCTCCTCCTCTTCCGCCTCCTCCTCATAGACGTGGTCGCATCGTAGTCGTAGCCGTAATCGCATCGTAGTCGTAATCGCAACCGTAGTCTAATCGTGGTCGTAGTCGTAGCCGTGATCGTATAGTGGTCGTAGTCGCACTCGAAGTCGTAATCGTAGTCGTAGTCGTGTCGCAGTCGTAGTCGCAGACGTAATTGTAGCCCTGGTCGTCGTGATTGTTGTGCGGCGGGTGGCGCGGAGAAATGACTCTTTCCCACAGTTGGTGGGACCCCAGTCCGTCAAAAGCGGCGCCGAAGAGATAACTTGGTGTCATGGATTGCGCGGGGATTCTCAAGAGACCCATCGCCGTTAGCCCTCCACTGAGGAATCGGAATCCAAGTTGGAATCCCAAGACGTCCTCCTCCTCCTCCTCTTCCTCCTCCTCCTCCTCCTCCTCCTCCTCCTGGAATCGGAATCGGAATCGGAAGACATCGGAATCGAGCCGGAATCGGAGGGGCCGACGGGGGCGGAGTCGTCGGGCCTGCGCCGCGCCAGGCTGCGACGGCGGGCGCGGCCGCCGCGCAGGCCTGGAGGGAAAGAAGGCTGCACAGACGTACGATAGAGGGAAACAATTACTGAACAATCCCCCTCCCCCCAGACTCAATGTTGGCACGCGCGGGGGAGACTGCGGTCGAAGTGCATCTCATCAGACCCACCGCCAACTTTGAACATTGGGGGGAGGGGGAGGCGTTGACGGATGAATGTGGCATGTGTTCGCTAATTTGTTCCGAGGCCTGTACGGCGGTCGGGGAACAGACAGCGACCTACAGTGGGGGGATGGGCAGAAGCCCCTTTCGTAAAACGTGGTGTGGTGCAAACGACCTCGGGCCCAAGCCTGGCGGGCGCAGGCCCGGACAAGAACGGCTGCGGAGCCCTCTCGAGAACCGAGAACGGACAATTCACTAACCGACGTGTCGGGGTGGGGGTTCTGTCCACCCCCGATACAAGCGCAACTGGCAAAAAGATGCGCGGTAAGGATGCAGGCCCCTTGGACGCCCCGGTCGAAGCTTTGTCGAGCGGAGCTGGCCATCGGGAGTGAGTAGAGATGGGCCGAAGCGGATGTGCCCCTGGAAAGGCGGCCCATCCGGATGAGCTTCGACTGCAAGGGAGTCCAGCGCCGATCCGAGAAATCCGCGCCGACCTCCAAGCTTGTATGTTTATGCCATTGCTTGCTCCCCAACATGAAGGCATTGGATAAGGAACCAATGGATGAAGAATCCAGGGCCTGGAAGCCGCTAGAACTGCAATCGTGAATTGACCATGGATATCACAACCGCCATCATTAGACGCGAAATCCGCCAGGGTCTAAAGCCTCCCAGGCACATTCCTTAACGAAGACCCCCACCGCAAACGTTCGGAGATCCGCGCGGATTTCTTGGACCGGCGCTGGACCCCCCTCGACTGGTGCGTTCCGCACGGAGCTCAGAAAGCGAATGATTATGCCGTTCGGGCTCCTACTGACCCAGGTCAATGCAAACCCAGGTCAGTCAGGCTTTGCAAAATCCTGCAGGATCCTGCGCACTACTCCTGCGCGCTGACCAGGGTCAATACAACCCTGACTTTGCACGATCCTACAAAATCCGGCGCGTTGGCTGACCCCCGTTTGCATTGCCTCCCGTTTTTACCAGCTCGAGCCGTTATTAATTTTTCCTCGGGGGCAACCAACAGGAACTGATACCGCTGCTCCCCAGGCCTCTCCTTGGGTGCGTTGGCGAACCCAGCGGTGGCGACGAGGACCTCCCAGGAGGTCCAACAGAGGCGAGAACGAGGGAAGGGCAGCGGCATCGGCATCTTTGGGCTACCCCCCAAAGAGGAAGACGAGCGGCTCGAGCTGGAAGAGACGGGGGGCAATGCACACGGGGGCCAACCAACAGCGCCGGACCCCGCATGCTCCTGCAAAGCGGGCCCGGGCCCGCGCGGCGGGCGCGCGGACAGTCGAGCGCGGGCCCCTCGTCTCTCGAGCTCGTCTCGCGCTCTCTGCGGGCGGAGTCGCAGCGCAGGAGCAGCGCGCAGGACCCTGCGGGTCGGCTGCACGCAAGAGTTCGGCGGCGCGCACAAAGGGGGTGGCGGGAGGGGGGAGGGCTTCTCTTAGAAGGAGGCTGCTTCTTAGAAGGCGCCAGCCTTACATCTATAGACAAGGCCCGCGCCTTCTAGGAAGCAGGGGTGCTTCTAAGACGCCCTCCCCCCTCCCCCCCACACCCCCCTCTGCGCGGGGCTGAAGAGCGACCCTGGGCAAGAGCGAGACCGTGGGTGCGCGGGCGCAGGGGGCGCAAGGTGGCCAAATCCAGGCGCGCAGGCAGCCGCGAGAGCATCGCGCTCCGCGATCGGGGGGGAGCCCGACGAGCCCGCACCCAAAGGTCCCTCCAGCAGAGGGTCGCTCCCACGTGCAGTCGAGCCCGATCCTCCTCCGCATTTCTCTCCCTAGACTTAGGCCGGGCATGCCCCCCTACAGGGGAATCTTGAACGACAAATAAAACAAATACCCAACACATATTCAAACATTGGCAAACATAGTCAACAGAAATCGTCCGCAGACTATTGTTTGGACTATCTTTGAACATTCCTCCTGTAGAGGGACGCGCCAGAGCTAACCCTGGACGTCCCAGAAGGTAATCTAGAAGTTCAGCTCAGTGAACTGGCGAGTTGACAGGCTCTCTGGAAAACCGAAGCCCAGGAGGGGGGACCCAGACACCCCCGACGCCAAGAGGCTCGACACTCCTCCTGCAGAGGGACGCGCCCGACTTCACCCTGGACGGCCTGGGCACCGCACGGCGGCGCCCCGCGGCGGCCCGCGCCCGCCGCCAGCGGCGCGCTGGCCAGCGCCGCCATGCCGCGCGGCCGCGCGCCAGCGGCGCGCTGGCCGCGCGCCGCTGCCGCGGGGCCCCCGCGCCGAGGGCGCTGCCGCGGGGCCCGCCGGCGCCGCGGGCTCTCTCCGGGCTCGCGCGGGGCCTCGCTGGCCACAGCGGGCCTCGGCCAAGAGCGGGGCCGGAGGCGGGGGGCCCTCCCCGGGGCCCAGAGGGGTCCTCGTCGGGGCGTCTGGCCTGTGCTGCCGAGGGAGGAAGGTGGAGGAGGGGGAGGAGGGGGAGGAGGAGGAGGAGGAGGAGGGAGGAGGAGGAGGAGGAGGAGGAGGAGGAGGAGGAGGCGGAGGAGGAGGAGGAGGAGGCGGAGAGGCGAGGAGGCGGGGAAGGACGCGGGAGGCCGCAAAAGGACAGCGAGGAGGCCTCGAGGCGGGCGCGAGGCGATGCGACGAGGCCTCGAGGCGGAGGCCGCGATGCGAGCGATGCCTCGACGAGGGCGCGGCCCGCACCGCGGGCGCCCTCTGCGGCACCCGCGCGCGCGCGCCGCGGCCCACACGCTGCCTGTTCGGGGAGCGCCGCGGTCCGCGCACCCGTCCCCGCGCCGTGCGCGCAGGCGTCGGGGACGCGCTGGCCCCGGCCAGTGCAGACCCGGGCCAGCCAGGTCAGTGCAGGATCCGGCGCGCTGCTCCCGCGGGTCAGTGCAGTGGCGGCGCGCAGAAGGGGGTAGGGGGAGGGGGGAAGGCTTCGTAGAAGGAGGCTGCTTCTTAGAAGGCGCTGGCCTTACATCTACAAAGAAGGCCCGCGCCTTCTAAGAAGCAGGGGTGCTTCTAAGAAGCCTTCCCCCCTCCCCCTACCCCCTTCTGCGCGTGGCCAGGTGCACCCCTGGGCTCCGCAGGGTCCTGCAAGGATCCGGCGCTCTGGCTGGCCCCCGCCTGCACTGGCACCCGCCTCCCGAGCCCCGAACGCGCGGGCGGGCCTGCGCGCCGGGCCATTCAGGTGTGCAGCGCCCACGCGTCGTGGATGAGCCAGCCTCCGGGGTGCGCGCGGGGCGAGGCCACTGCATGCGCGACCAGAGGCCCGCCAGACCCAGGGGGCTCGCGGGGCGAAGCCACTGCATGCGCGACCAGAGGCCCGCCAGACCCAGACACGCCGGCGTCACGACAAAATCACGACGGCGGGCAAGTTTTGGTCGCCTTCGGCCTCCTGGGCCCTTGTATAAACCGGGCCCTGGGACCGTCAGAAAACGACTCCGATTGAAGAGCCGGTGCTGGGGGAAGGAGTCAAGACCTCTGGGGCTCCATGTCGTGTATAAAGACCATGACGTTGGAGACCAGGCGGATGGAGCCGGTGCTTGGGGGAAGGAGTCAAGACCTCGGGGGCTTCATGTCGTGTATAAAAACCATGGCGTCGGAGACCAGGCGGATGGACCCCCCTTTTTGCTCCGACTGGGCCTGCCCCAGCTGGCCCCGGCGATCGACCGAAGGAGGAGGCCAACGTCAAGCCAAAGGCCCGCCAAATTTTGAGCAGGGACCGACCGTCCCGGCATTATTATACTCCTACCACGACAGGTTCTTAGAGTCCAAAAATGTTCTAAGAGCAAAAACAATGTTCTTAGAACAAAAGGCCGATGTCTTAAAAACAAGGCAGTCTCACCCAAACATGTTCTAAGAACTTGTTTGGGAAACCACTAAAAAGATTCTTAGAACATTGTTTGGTAGGCCTGCAGGCGAGCCAAGACGCTGCGCCACTGCTTGAACATTGCCCCCGCTGGACTTGGTGGCGTGGCCCAGGGAGGAGGCAAAATCCGGCCGGAGGCCCGCCAGAGAGAGAGCGGAAGAGGAGGGCCAGAGCAACCCCACGGTGCACCAGCGATGCTACAGTAGCACGGCCCCTCTTCCTATCCCATACGTCCGACGCCCTGTGTCTTTGGTTCGCAGCGTGGCTCCCTAGAGGTCTGGCCCTTCGATGATGTAGAACATCCTCGGGCGCTGACTCACCTGTACGACCACCTCTCGAGTGATGAGGAGTTTTTTTTGGGGGAGAAAGCAACATCTCACTCACTCGACATCACTATGGGTCTCACAATCGATCTCAATATCGATATCACTGTCGACGATCGATATCGATATCGATCTTACTGTCGATATCACTATCTGCTTCACTGTCGATCTCACGACCGATCTAACGATCGATCTCACTATCTCCACATCGATTTCACTATATCACTATCGATCTCACAATCGATCTCACTATCGGTCACACAATCGATCTCACTACCGACCTCACTATCGATCTCACTCAATCGATCTCACTGTCGGTCTCACTATGGATCCCCACTATCGATCTCCGTGTCGATCAAACTATCGGTCTCACTATCCCTCTCAATATCGATGTCACTATCGATCTCCCGATCGATCTCATTGTCGATCGCACAATCGATCTCACTATCGACCACACTGTCGATCTCACAATCGATCTCACGATCGATCTCACTATGGATCTCACAATCGATCTCACTATCGATCTCCCTATCGATCGCACTATCTCACTATCAATATCACTATCGATCTCACTATCCCTCGCACTATCCCTCGCACTATCGATCTCACTATCGATCTCACTACGGAACACCGACGGGACATCAGGGACACCACAGGACAACATCGGACAACTAAAGCGAGACACCCCAGGCCACCGCCGGCCAACGGGGGTGGGGAGAGCGCGCGTCTTTCGGCCCAGCGGCGCCCTAGCCAAAGGAGGGTTCATTCTTTTCGCCCGCACACGCAGCTTCGCCCCGCCCACACGCACGACACGAACACGAAACCGAAACAGGTTTCCCTGTCGGGGGCTCTCCGTTCCACTGCAATCTCACCCCCTCACAGCCGACTTTGTTCAAAATCTATGTGTTCCTGCTCGGTTTGGCATGCATTTCCCCGTTTGGGGATTCTCGTTCGCGCCGCTTTCGCTTCGGTTGTGTAGTACTGCCGTTGTGTTCCTCTGTTTGGGGTTGCCGTTGTGTTTCGGTTCTGGTCCGCCGAAAACCGAAAAGTTGGAGGCAGCGGGGAAACACACAAAACAAACATAGTCGTTTCAGATCAACGGAGGCCTGGACCCCTTCCCAGGAACCAGCTTTCCATCCCGAGCTCCTGTGGTTCGACGGCCCCGGGCCCCGTCAAATATAATAAGAAACAACGGCATAAGCATAAACTTTTGGCGCTCCGCGCGGATTTCTTGGATCTGCGCTGGTCCCCCTCCCTGGCGCGCGGAGCGCGCCACGGGCGGCGCCGGAGGCGCCGCCGGGGGAGCCCAGCGGGGGAGCCAGCGGGGTAATAAGGAGGGAAACTCGCAACAGCCCCGAAAGCCTGGCCTCTTCCTCCTCCTCCTCCTCCTCCTCCTCCTCCTCCTCCTCCTCCTCCTCCTCCCCCTCCTCCTCCCCCTCCTCCTCCTCCTCCTCCTCCTCCTCGGGTCGCCCACGGCCCCGGGGGGGAAGCCGTGCAGGCGAGCGAGGGCCGCAGGCCTGCTGCCCCCGGCCAGGGGCGGGGCCCGCCGGGGGGGGGGGGGGGCGCAGCCGGCGGCCCGCCTGCGGCCCAGGACGCGAGCTGGCCCAGGAGCTCCCCGGGCCAGTCCCTCGCGGCTCGGGGGGGGGCGGCGGCGAGCCCGAGCGGAGGAGTGCATGGGAGAGGAGGAGGGCCTCCTCGTGTCCTCCTTGGACGCATGCGTTCGACCCGGACATCTATAGCACAGCCATCCTGTAGTAGATCGCGGCTCGGGGGGGAGGGTCCCTCGCGGCCAGTTCCCTCGCGGCCAGTCCCTCGCAACCATCAATTCCCCTGAATCCACAACCAAGCCCTACCCACGACGCCCATCCAGTTGCCTGAATCGTTGATCGGCGAGGGTAGCTAGGGTTCTTCGCAACCGAAGGGAGCCCTGGAATCCCCGATCTCCGACAGGGTGATTTATCCGATCCGGATTCTCTCAGAGAAGCAAGGAGGAACCGATACCGTTACCCGTCCCCTCGCTGTTGCCTTTTGGGAACCTTTCTGGAGGCCCTCGTCGCCACGGTTGGATTCGCCTCAATATTCTTGTCAGAACGCACCCTGGGAGAGGCCCAGGGAGTAGCGGTATCGGAGTCTTTCAGTTCCCCCATTCTCGAAATTTCTCGACCGTCCCCAAATCCCCGACGATGTATGATATGTTGACTCCAGCCTTCTCCTTCGCACTCCTGGAGCCCTTGCTCGATAAGAGAGGCCCCCCAAAATCGAATCGATAGAAATCGGATCGCCGATCGAACCAATCGTCGGATCGGCGGAGACCGGTGGCCAAAAGACCGTTATTTTTTGAATCGGCGATAACCCGGGTTATCCGGGAGGGGGGGGGGGAGGGGGCCGGCCGATAACCTGACCTTCGCGCTGTGGGCAGCCCTGCATGTGCCCGCGCCCCCCCCCCACACCCCGGACCTGCACGACCTGCAAGGCTAGGCTATCCTTAGGGGGGGAGGGGGGTGGGGGGGCGAGCCCGATGAACCGGGTTACCGCCGGACCCTGCACAAAAACGGTCTCCAGGTCCGGCGGCGACGAGTCGGCGGAGGAGGAAGAGGAAGAGGAGGAGGAGGAGGAGAGGAGGAGGAGGAGGAGGAGGAGGAGGAGGAGGAGGAGCCGCCCCGAGCCCCGCATGGGGCGGGGCGGCGGCTCCCCGCGAGGCCGGGGCCGCGGCGGGCGAGGCCTCGCGAGGCAGGGCGCGCGGGCGCCCCGCCCCGCGCGGAGGCCCCGGCCCCCGAGAGAGGCCTCGCGGTCCGCCCCGCCGCGTCTCGGCGCGCGGCCGAGGCTGCCGTGTCGGCCGCGCGCAGGGAGGTGTGGCCCTGGGCAAGAGCTGCGAGGCGGGGAGTCTATCCACATCCACCGCCCGGGAGCCGACGTCCATGGTGCCCCGGTGGGCGGCGGGTGTGGATGTTGTTGTTTGGCCCCCGGGGGCCCGAACGTATCCATATCCACCGCCTGCCGGGGTCCCCGAGGCCCCGGCCCCCGAGGCCTCGCGGTCCGCCCCGCCGCGTCTCGCGGCGCGGCCGAGGCTGCCGTGTCGGCTGCGTTCATGGCCTCTGGTGCGCGGCTTCACGGGGGAGGCAGGGGCATGCGAGGCCAATTTTGATACACCACCAGCGCCCGCAACAATGATTTATCGCAGAAATGGTTAGGGGCAGGGTCATGCCAGACGACGCAGCGACGCCGCGGCGAAAAGGATCGCGGCGCAGCGCGCAGGCGCCGTGGCATGTATACAAATCGCTTCTCTTTGTAACCAAAATCGTTTCTCGCGGATCTTGGTGGTGGTGTATACAGATCGTTTCTAATTGTAACCAACATTATATACACCACCTCCGCGCGTATGTTGATGAATTCTGTTTCGGCCATTAAGAGAGACGGGGCAGCCCAGTTGCCGTTGGTGGCAGGAGGGGGGCTGCGGGTTCTTCACAATTGCAGAACTGCAGCAAAGCGTATCGTAGAATTTTCCCGATCTTGGTGGTGGTGGTTGTCATGTACTGTGTTCGGAGGGTAGCCACACCCAGGCGCGCAAACTGCTGCTGCTGCCGCTTCGCGCTCCGCGAGGTGGGGGACACCACTGGGCCCGCACCACAGGGTCACTCGGGCGAAAGGCCCCTCTCACGTCTAATCGTGGAGAGAGAGAGAGAGAGAGAGAACGAGAAACAAAAAAAAAAAACGATCGGCGGTGGACAAACCTCCCTTTAGTAAACCACCCTTGAGTGAAAGCGGCCTGGGACCGAAACCGACGGACCCGGACCCGCAAAGATGACGGCCGCGACGCCCCCTCGCGAACCGCAGACGGCCAATTCCTTCATCGACGCGTCAGGGTATTAGAGCTCTACCAACCTCCGAGCGATGCAAACGGGGGCCAACCAACCGCGCCGGACCTCGCACGCTCCTGCACAGCCGACCCGGGCCCGCGCGGCGGGCGCTCGGACACTCGAGCGCGAGCGCCTCGTCTCTCGAGCTCGCCTCGCGCTCTCTGCCGGCGGAGTCGCTGCGCAGGAGCAGCGCGCAGGGTCCTGGCCGTCGGCCGCACGCAGGAGTGACCCTGGGCAAAGAGCTGATGGGCCTGGGGCCGCAGCAGACGGAGCCGGGCCCGCACAGACGACGGCCGCGACGCCCCCTCGCGAACCGAAGACGGCCCATTCGCTACTCGGCGCGTCGGGGTGGGAGGTCTATCGACCTCCGAAGGGGGAGGGCCCCCTCCCCCCCTCGAGGAGCATGTCCGCGCCATGGAGCGAAGGAGGAGGAGGAGGCGGTGGTGGAGGAGGAGGAGGAGGAGGAGGAGGAGGTGGAGGAGGTGGAGGAGGAGGAGGTGGAGGAGGAGGAGGAGGAGGAGGAGGTCCATCAGCCCCCGAAGAGAAGCCCCCCTGGATTGGGGTCCGGGCTGGCGGGCGTCGGAGGATCGCGCGCGCGCGACGCCCGTGCACCACACCATGGAAGGGGCCCTGGGACACACAGATAAATACACACAAATAAAGAGATTCCCCATATGTTCCTATATTTTCTGGGTTTTTGTCTTCCCCACCACTTCCCATATTTTCCCATATTTTCTGGGGGATCGACGATTAATTGTGTCTGTGTGTTTTTCGGTCTCCGGGGGCCGAGGAAGGAGACCATGTGCAGTGCCGTCCCAGGGCCGAGGGTCCACGACGCCGCGGGAGACGCCAGCGCGGTGCGGTGCACACGAGTGGTCGACCTTCCCTGACGTCCTTGCATCGCGTCGCCGGTAACTGCGTACACCTGACTTTCGGATGTCCGCGCGGATTTCTTGGTCGGCGCTGGACCCCCATCCCTGGCGCGCAAAGCGCGCCAGGGGGGCCCTTGTTTAGAGGCCTCCTGGATGAGATCTTGGTAGATGGGGTCGGAAGATCAGGCCGCATCGACGATGCGGCGCGATCTTCCGACCTCATCCGCTCCAGCCCAATCTGGGAGGCCTGGATCCTCTCAATGTGCGAAGATATCGACGGACCATTTTGGGCCGTCTTTGGGCTCATATGGGGCCCCTACTGGGCCCCAGGACCCCCTGAAAAAAGGCGCTGGGACGAGAAGCCGATCCAGGGGGAATAAGTGGATCTTTAGGGAAGCTCATTTGCACTTTTGTAGAGGCTACTAAAGGCTGCTGAAGGCCACTAAAAACTGCTGAAGGCCGCTGAAGGTCACCAAAGGCTGCCAAAAGGCGACTCAAGGCCGCCAATAGCATACTAAAAGCCATTGAAGGCCACTAAAGGCTACTAAACCGAGGCGGCATGCAATGAACCCATAGAACAAGGACGCACGGTAATGATGCTAGGGCCTTGAAGGCCATGCCGACACTTTGCCCGTGGGGCGCGAGCAGCGAAAGCGGCCAGGGATGGGCCGAAGGAAAAGGATGCATGGGTAACCTTTGAAAGTCGCTCATCCTTGCTATGCGGGTTGGCGGCATGTTAGCAGGGCTCGAGCTCGACCGTGTTTGTCGGTTGCGTTATGTTATCGTGTTCCTTCGTTCTGTCCTCGTTCGCGACTGTAGCACAAAGCTCTGACAGCGGTGCCGTGGTAACGAGGCGCTTGGTATATTCCGGCGTTGACGTGGAGCTACCACCCCAGAACATCGAAAACCCCGAGGCCGCACTCACAGTGGGAACTATGAACAAGCTATTCCGCGACTACATGGCATCCATTGTCAACCTTACCCAGGCTCTACGAATGAATACCACACAAAGGTCGATCGGAGCATCCACGGTAACCAGACAATCTACTACGACGACTCTCGTGATTGGGGGCCTTCCGCACGACACCTTGTTCGATGCTGATCGCTGGGTTGCACAAGTCCTCACAGAAGCTCAATGCGAGATGCCGCTGAAGAGCTACAAGAAAGGTCCCCCAGCAGAGCCTTTCAAAGGAACGTTTTCCTCCGAAATCAAATCCTCAGAATCGTCAGACAATGCACTCAAAATTCCTCAATCAGCATGCGAAACACAAACCCAGAAGAAGGTAGCCGTCACCGTTTGTTGCGGCGCGGACGCGCCAATCGACTGCACATTGCTGGGGCTTCGGTATCTCATCACGCAATGGGATTTCGAAAAGAAATTCCTGAAAGTCGACGGCGACGCCGGAACATTGAAAGCTGGGGAGACAAGAGTGTTAAAGTCAGTGTGGTAAACTACAAACTACAAGTACTGTGGTTGGATACCGACTGGGAGACTTGGGAAGAATTGCAAAAGGCAGCAGAATGGGATGACTTGCGAAAGAGGGCCACGGAACGCTTGGACAGGAGCGCGGCCAGCTCATCGTAGGGGGCGGTAAAAAGCAACGACAATAATTGATGGTGCCAGGGGCGCACGGGCTTCGTTTCACCCTTCCGGAACAACAGCTTACCTGGATATTGCCGAATACTGCGACGTCTTGTACCGAACGGAGAGGGCAAAGCTACCAACCGACCAACTCGAAACGACAGTTCTCCAGTCAACAATTTTACCGCGCAACCTTCTGTTCCCAAACTTGGTCCTTGGAATGTCCGTGGGCTCACAGAGGTCAAGACGATCGAAATAAGTCAACACATGGAATCGGCGGCGAGCGAGGGGGGGAAGTGAGAAAGAGAAGGCCTTCTTAGGAGAAGGCCTTCTAAGAAGGCGGCGGGACTTCTCAGAAGCCCTAGCGCCTTCCGATGGTGCTTCCTGTTTTCGGGGAAGGCTTAGAAAACTTCTCAGAAGTCTGGGGAGCTTCCGAGACTTCTGAGAAGGCCCGCCCCTTCTCACTTCCCCCCCTCGCTCGCCGCTGAATGCAACAATACAACATCGGAACGTTGCGCATTCCAGAGACACGGAAATCGGAAGCTGAAGTTGATGACCAAGATAGACACACATTCATTTTGACAGGCAACAACACTGACGACAGAACTTGGGCAGGAGTTGGCAGTGTCATCGCACCACATGTTCGTATACATATTCAATATTACGAGAGAAGGTTTCGGACCGACTTTGCAATCAAAGCTTCGCATGGATGGGACTACGATGAGAATATTTCGTATTCATGCTCCACACAACCTCAAACCCTTGCTGGAAAGGACTACTTTCTATGACAGCTTGGCCAAGGAATTCAGAATATGCCGTGCAATGATTGGGAAGGTACTTGTGGGAGACTTCAACGCCCGTGTTGGTCAAGCACACGCTTGAGACGAAGACGTAGTAGGTGAACACGGGTGGGGCCGAGAAGCACTACATGAAGTGGAAGCTCCAAACAGGGACCTGTTGCTCGAATGCTGCACGGGTGCTACTTTGGTGATTGCCAACGCATTTATGGAACGACCTTTGGAAGAAAAAGGTACCTTCCGAGAAGCTGGAACGGTGCCTTTTGACCAAATTTCTGAGGCATCAGATAATATGTTGGAGTTCTACCCCCTTTGAAAGACGTCGCGAGTCATCGGGAAGCGGCGTTGGCTACGGACCATTACTCGGTGACATGCTCCCTGGGGCTCGAGACGCCAGCAGCCAATCGGCAACAAACTAACGGATTAGATAAGGCGGCGATTCGCAACAATACCGTGCGAGAGTCTTTCACTAACATCTTGATCGCCACAGTACCGCAGCAGGCGATGCACAGCAGACGTGGGAGAACATGAAGAATGCGATCGCCCAGGCTCAGATGGCCTTGCCGCGTCGGGATACCAAGAAACAAAAACCATGGATCGCAAACCGAACTTTTGACCTGATAGCTCAACCAAGCACGACGCGATCCAGCAACGACCTGGAGGAGGAAATAATCTCCTAGAAGAAGTGCGGAGATCTGCCAAAATGGGTAAAACTACATGGTTAGATTAACAAGTAGCTAGTGGAGATTGGTCCACAGCGCCGCCCGAATATCAGAAGAAAAATTTGCCACCGTGTTTTTGTTCGCGACGTGAGCTGGGCTTCTTAGCTGGGCAGGGCTGTACAGTCAGACTTGATTGGACCGGACACGCGAGAGGACACAAGACCCTTCCGAGGGCCACATTGCCATAAGGAATGGAGGAGGCATGGGTCGCGAGACACAGGACACAAGGGTACCCTTGATTTAGCAGGGTCGACCTACTGACCAAGGCCGACTGTACCTCGCCGGGGCCCGGCGCCGGCGGGTTCGGCCATGGCGACGAGAGCCCCCCAGAGAGGCCCGACGGGTGACGCACGCAGCCGAAGGCAGCACGGAAGCGCCCCTCCCCCGAAGGGCGCGCGCACGCGCACGCACGCGCGCACCTCCAGGCGCCGAGGAGCCACAGAAAGCACGGCGGGCACGCGCTCGCTGTTCCAGCCGGCAGCCCGGGGGCGGGGGGAGGGCCTGCCGGAGCCCCAGGGGGGGGGGCCTCTGCAGAGCCACAGCCCGCGGCGAGAGACGGTGTCCCGGGGAGGATGGCGCCGAGAGAGAGCTCGGGAGCGCGCGCCGCACGGCAGACCACGACGCGGGAGGCCCGGGAGAAGAGAGGAGAACGAAGGGGGAGGCCCCTTCGGGGGGGGCGCGCCGCACAGCAGACCACGACGTCGGAGGCCCGGGACAAGGGGAGAGAGAAGGGGGAGGCCATTTGGTGGGGGGGGGGGGGCCTCCCAGGGCGACCGGGTTGCCACGGGTGGGTCCGCCTCGGAGAGACCTGGGCGCCACGCGCTTCCGGACGCGTCCCGGGGGTCGACTGCGAGGGCCTGCTGCTGAGGAGCGGGAGGAGGGGTGCGAGGAGCCGACTCGCTGGCGATGCTGGTTCACGGTCGGTCGATGTCACTTGGCAGGCTTGCATGCACTGCCTCCTGCATGGGCTGCCGCCGTGCTCAATCAGTCTCGGCGGTGGTCCTGAGCAAAGTTCGGAGGACGGAAAATACGCATCAACATTCAGGGCCGTCCTTCCAGAGGGTTCCGAAAGGGGCTTTTTGGGGGAGGGGGGTTTTCCAGAGAGCCCCCCAGGGGCCTCGGAACGTCGCCAAAACAGGGGGCGCGAAGCCCCCATGGGGGACCCATCCTGGAAAACCGCCTCCCCCAAAACCCCCTTTGGAACCCCCGGGTCCTTGGGCCCTGGGGCCATCAAGAGCTGGCCCGTGGCGAGAGAGCTGCCCCGGAGCAAGGCGTCAGGACCCGTTGGGCCGCGCACCGTCGCAGAGCAACAATTTTGGTCTGATGCCTGGGGCTTTGGGCGCTTGGGTCCCTCTTGGGCGGCGTGCGACGTCCGAAGGTCACGTTTGTGTTTTTTCTGGCCTCCGAATCTTGGTGCGGAGGCAGGCTCAATCAGCCGCTCGCGCTGAATTATCAAACGTTCTGAAGCAGCGGGCCCAAACAGCCACGCCAGAACCTCAAACCCGGACGCGCTGGGATCGCAGCCAAGGATCAGGACGGTGGCTGTTTCACTGTTGGGGCAGAACCGTGGGAGTGGTCCGCCATCTCCTTCTGCTCCTCCTCCTCCTCCTCCTCCTCCTGCTCCTGCTCGTCCTCGAGGGTGGCGGGGAGGGGCATTGTGCGGACGAAACTACGGCAAGGCAGACACACACACACACACATACACATACACAAGCACATGCGTGTCATCCGCCTGCAGGGCACCACAGACACGCGAGAATAACAGAGGGGCATGTTAGCGCTGACTGCATCCAACTCTGTGGATGAGGCCAGTCTGCTTCGAAGAGAGCGGCACTGGACGAGGAAATCTACACGCGAATGACACACACACACACTTTTTGCGTCGGCGGCTGGGCAAAGGGCGACTGCTCCGACGGATAGGCAACAGGGGACACGCTGCATGCAAATCGGGGCCGCAATGCACGGAAGGAGGAGGAGGAGGAGCCCCGGGCGCGACGGGAAGAGAGGAAGCCGGCCCACTCAGAGCTGCCGGCTGCGGCGGGGGGAGCGCCGGGGGAGGGGGGGGGCGAATGCACACACACACACAAACACACACACACACACACACACCAGAAACTTGCGTGGCAATCTCGGTTTTTAGTGCCCTTGCCCGGGCCACCTGGGACTCCTGGCAACCCCTGCGTGACGAGGGGGCGCGTCCGAGGGGTGGAGTCGAGAGCCCTGGGGCCCACCTCGTGAACAAAAAAACTCGCGGAGGCACGGAGCTCGTGAGGAGGGCCTCGCGGAGGCCTTCGCACGAGCCTCTGACTCCGACCAGGCTGGGCGGTTTCACAATGCATGGCGAAGGGGACGCACAGAGACATACTAGTACGATATGTCCTCCTCGGAGGCGTGCGTCCGACCCGAACATAGTATGCCCATCTTGTAGTACGTAGCACCGCGCAGATGCGGATAAGAGTGAGGGGGCGGTGGGGACGTCGGCAGTTTGCGAGACTCTGGAGAAGCCCGCCGCAGGCGCCGATTTTTTCGTTAAACAAAACCAATGCGGGTAGGTCGCGGGTGGGTCGCGGATGGGTCGCAAATTGGTCGCGGGAGGGTCGCGGGTGGATCGCTGTCGGGTCTCAGGTGGGTCACGGGTGTAGAGGGCAAAAATTCACCCCATAATATCACCCCGACAAGCAAACCCGATTAGTAAACGCACACGCCCAAAGCAGTTTGGTAAACGTCAATTGTCGGGTCTGGGTGGTTTTCCTCCGTTGAGGGTAGGTCGCGGGGTGGGTCGCGGGTGGGTCGCAGGGTGGGTCGCGGATGGGTCGCGGATGGGTCGCGGGTGGGTCGCGGGGTGGGTCGTGGGTGGGTCGCGGGTTGGGTCGGGGGTGGGTCGCGGTTGGGTCGCGGGTTGGGTCGCGGGTGGGTCGCGGGGTGGGTCGCGGGGTGGGTCGCGGGGTGGGTCGCGGGGTGGGTCGCGGGTGCGGTGGGTCGCGGGTGGGACGACGACAACAAACAACAACAACAACAACAACAACAACAACAACAACAACAACAACAACAACAACAACAACAACAACAACAACAACAGCAACGCAAAAAGCAAAATTCTCACCACGAATTCCCTATTCAGCCTCGCACCCAGGGACAATGGATGACCGTTCGGCCCCGTCACTCTGATATCGTTTACCGAGCGGTGTGGCCAGGAAGCGCCCGCCACGACGTATATACTATATACTATAAGATTTCTCGGTGCGCGCGTCGCCCCTGGGGGGGCGACGCACACATAGTATAAGTATGTTGGTTTGACGCCGAGTGAATGGTTCGACCCTGGGGGGGTGGATATACTGAGTCGAAAAACGCATCAAGCCTCTCCCAACGCGTCGGGGAACCACTACGGTACGGATGCAAGCGTCACCGCAGACTGAAGCCGGTGCGCCTGGCGCTCAACTATGGCGGCCAGGAATCTGGCACTCATATCATAAAGGTACTCGTACACGGATGCGCCCCTATGTATACGCAAATTAATCATGCGCCACAAGCGAGTGGTCCTGCTGATTATGATCGCGAGCAGCGTCTCAACACGAGTTCGCTGGTACAACGGCCACGCGTCACATCCGGCGTCACCGCCGACGCGCTATACCTAAACACCTGCTGGCAACAACATGGTCACCACACTCAGGGCTCAAAACAGACGGCTGACGGCGCCCGAACGCATTGCGAGGCGTCCCGGCAGCGCCGTGCGCCCGTCGCGGCGCAGCCTGCCCCTTCCGCGAGGGCAACGGCGACGCCGACCAGCCGGGGAGGAGCTCGAGGCGCAGGGGAGGGGCGCGGGCGTGCCCAAGAGACAGGGTGAGCAAGCACGGGGGCAGCGGGGGCGCTTCGGTCTCGAACGGCGCGGTCCAGCCCCGAACCTCCTCCTCCTCCTCCTCCTCCTCCTCCTCCTCCTCCTCCTCCTCCTGCTCCATTCCTCCTCCTTATAAACAACTCCTCCATGTCGCACCTCGAGGCGTGTCGGAAGGGCGGGCAGGGCGTTTCGCCCGAGATTCCCTCACCATCTGGCATCCTGAAGCTTACAATTGACAACAATTTCACACATGGAGGGCGGGAAATTTTCAAACTGTGGCTCTCGCCTGAGCGCCGCACACATCCGTCTTACCAGACTGCATGAGTTTTCACGGACGATAAGCGGTTCATTTTCGAAACGTGGCTCTCGTCTTAGCGCCGAACGCGCTCGTTGTAAATATGCAAAAGTTTCACGCGATGAGGGCTGCCCGTCTTCAAACTGTGGCTCTCGCCTAAGCACCGGGCACATTCGTTTTCAAAATTCACGCGAAAATCACGGATGAAGGGCGGTTCATGTTCACAACGTGGTTCTCGCCTTAGCGCCGCGAGTATTCGTTGTTCAATGCAAGAGTCTCTAAGATTTCCATGGTTAACGACCCAGAGATGGCATTGAGAAATGGAGAACTGTGAGGGCGCGACAGTTACATTGATTCGCGGTGCTGCAGTCCCAGGGTCGGCGTTCTGGCACGGTTCATGATCGTCAAAACGCAACAGTGAGGTTGATTGGTGGCGTTGAAGTCCCAAAACTGGCACTCTGCCTGGCACGGTTCAGGGTTTTCATACGGTTGTCTTTCCAACGGGGCACTCCCCCCAGTGGAAATGAATCCTTGCAGGGGCCTATGAAGAGGGACCTTGGAGGGAGGGTGTGTTGCAGCATCTTAGGGGCCTATGAAGAGGAAGCTTGGAGGGAGGGTTTATTCCAACATCGTTGATGAGTCTTGTGTTTACACTGGACTGACTCCTCCTCCTCCTCCTCCTCCTCCTCCTCCTCCTCCTCCGCATCCTCCGCATCCTCCTCCTCCTTTTCCTCCTTCTCCTCCTCCTCATCCTCACACTCCTCCTCCCCTTTCGTTTCCTCATCATCCGCCCCCACCTCCACCTCCTCCCGCTTCTGCCCTCCTCTCTCCTCTCCCTACACCCTTGACCCTGTGCCCCGAGAGCTCCCAGCCGTTTCGGCCGAACGAGGGGGGCACTTGGCGCGCTCCGTCCCCAAACCCGAGTCGCCCCGCACTTCGGCTTGGATCCAGCAGGATCCCCCCGCCGCCACCCTGGCTTGTGAAAAGGTTCAGTTCTCGGCTGTGCTCTCGACTGGGTTTTCGACTGGATTTTCGCGCGTTAAGGTTTCCTGCGAGCGAGCGGAAAGGACGCTCGCTTGCGGTCGTTTGACGAGCTGCGGCCGAGGTTGCCATGCGCCGCGCAAGCCCTGAGTACACTGCCCAGGAAGGCCCACAATGGAGCCGTCTGGGAGGCGTGTGGCAATGACCTGTCCTTCCCCTGCACCCTCCACTTTCGACTGTACGCGCCTGGGGACTCCAGAGGGCTTCGGATGAGCTCGCCCCCCATCACTCCCAAAGTAGCGCACGCTTGAGGTACTGACATCTAGGACATAGCCCGGCGGCTCTGACGGCGGTCCGGCATGCAGACCCCACGAGGTACTGACCTCTCCCGAACACGGCCCGACGGCAACGCAAGCGGTCCTGCATAGTCTCGTCGTGAGTTAACAGAGGCAGCTGTCACAGAGTATGCGCATTGCCCATACCAGACAACAATACAAGGTGCGAACAACGGTCCGTGTAACAGGCCCTGGAGTCATACCGATGGTCTGCCGAATCTTCACGAGCAGCGCCTTCAAGGACATGCGAGCCCGCGTGCCCCAGCCGAATCGACAGGGCGTCGGATGCTTAGCCTCCAGGACATCGGCACTATACGACCGTCCTCTAGGGGAACGAGGAATGGCATAAACATAAAAACTCGGAGGCCCGCGCGGATTTCTCGGATCGGCGCTGGAGCCCCCCTCCCTGGCGCGCGGAGCGCGCCAGGGGCGGCGCCGGAGGCGCCGCCAAAGGGCCCCAGCGCCGATCCCAGAAGTCCGCGCGGTCCTCCGAGTTTGTATGTTTATGTCATTGCTCGTTCCCCGAACTACCAACTACCGTCCTCCTCCCTCGTGGACCCAGCCCGCGCGGGTCTCCGAAGTCTCCGAGGACCCCGCCAACAGGGCCTGTATGACGGGGAGACGAGGTGCCCGAACGGGTAATCGGCTGGACTGGGTCCCCCCGCCCTCCGCGCGCCCCCACACCCGCCTGGACCCAGAGGAAGAGGAGGGGGAGAGGGGGGAGGAGGACAAGCTAGGTGCGCTCGCGTCATATCTGACATCCTACCCCTCCCTCCCATCCCTTACCATGGCGTAGATCCCCTATCTACTCGCACAGTCGGATGTCGAGCAGGGCAATGATCCCGAAAAGGTACGCGATGCATTGTAGAGCACGGCATGGCATGGCGTAGAAGAGCACCGCAAAGCGTAGTATGTCACAGCATGGCGTGGCGTGGCGTAGTGAAGAATTGCGTCACAAAGCTTTGAAACGCAAAGCATGGCATCGCACAGCGGCCCCGAACATAACATTGCATAGCATGGCGTTGAAGATCAAAGCGTAGCATGGCACAGCATGACGTGGCACTTAAGCACTGGATATGACAGCTGCAGCTGAAGGCATGGCATCGCGCAGCGGAACGCAACCTAGCATTGCATTGCATGCCGTGGCATGGCACGGGAAATGACGCCAGCGCTGCAGCGGGAGCACGATTCGGAACGAACGGAAGCGCGGAAATGAGGCCAGCGCTGCAGCGGGAGCACGATTCGGAACGAGCGGAAGCACGGAAATGGGGCCAGCGCTGCAGCGGGGGCACGATTCGGAACGAGCGGAAGCCCGAAAATGAAGCCCGCGCCTCAGCGAGAGCATCACTTTGAACAAAACCCAGCGAAAACCCAACTCCGGGAAATCCTGTGTAAAAGCAATACGCGGAGGGGTGCCCGCTATCTTCCGCACGCCATCAGGGGATGGAGGAGAGTAGTATTCATATTGTGTAATTGTGGAGGAGGAGGAGGAGGAGGAGGAGGAGAAGGAGGGGGAGGGGGAGGAGGAGGGGGATGAGGAGGAGGAGGAGGAGGAGGAGGAGGAGGAGGAGGAGGAGGAGGAGGAGGAGGAGGAGGAGGAGGAGGGGCTGCGCGTGCAGGAGAAGGGGGGATCGAGCAAGGAAGGAGGACGGAGGGAGGAGGGAAGGAGGGAGGAAGGAGGAGCGACAGCCCGCGCCAGAAAGCGGGCGGCGGGGCAATTGCTGCCCGCCACGCCCCACGCTGGCCACGAGGCCCTCTGGCCGACGACGGCGACGACAATGCCGACGATGCCGACGCTGCCCTGTCGTCCTTGTCGTCGTCGATGCCGTCGCCGTTGCCGTTGCCACGGCGTTGTTGCCCCGCCGCCACCGCCGTCGCAATCGCCGCCGACGCCGTCGTCGCTGGCCGCCGCCGCCGCCGCCGCTGCGCCGCCGCCGAAGGCCCCTAAAGCGCCGCCGAGCGAGGGCCACCGAGGCTTGCCGGCGAGGGGCCACCCAAGGGCGGCCGCCCCCCCTCAGTCCCAGGTCGCCTCCGCCAGCCTGCCGACCTGGCAGGGTCAGCCAGCATCGAATCGCGAAATCGGAACGGACCAGAACGAGCATCGGACAGGGCTGCGCCAGCCCAGAGCCGAAATCAAATCGCATCGGCTGCGCACGGATACGCAACTGCGCTGTGCAAGCATCGGGCCGCGTCGGATCGGTGGAAAGTCGGAGTCGAACTCAACGTCGGACAGAATCGATCGCTGTCGAAGCGAACCCTGCCTGGCACGCAGGCGCGGCTGCCCTACCGCCGCCGCCGTCGTCGCCGCCCTTTGGGGGGCAAGCTGGCAACGCCGCCATCAAACGATCCTCCTCCTCCTCCTCCTCCTCCTCCTCCTCCTCCTCCTCCTCCTCCTCCTCCTCCTCCTCCTCCTCCTCCCCCTGCGCCTCTTCCGCCTCCTCCCTCGTCGCCGCGCCCAGGCGGCGCAACCGCGCCGTAGCTCCTCCCAACTCCGCCCTTCCTTTGTCCACCCTGGCGCCGACCTGGAAGTCGACCACGACGCCCTCGACGCCATCGCCGCCCGCCTGGCGTCCGTCCACGGAGAGTCTCTCCGCCCGATCGCCGAGCTCGTGGCGCGCGCACACGCACATCTTGCCCCTCCCGGCTCCTGAGGGCGGCTGACACCTCAGACCTCCAGGGGCTCGAGGCGAAAACTCTCGCCGCATCGGAGGGCGTTTGTGTCCCTGTCCCTGGGACGTGCGAGGGGGCCGCTCCCGGGCCTGCAGGGGGATCCACGGAGCCCACGAAGGACGTCTGCGCGCATCCATGTACATGAATACGGCCCCCCAGTCCGCGAGACCAGCCTCGTTTTACGAACGCTCGCGCAACTCAGGAGAGACAAAAGTACCACTTCCACCAGCTAGGGGGTTGGCCGCTCCCTCCCCTCGAGCTGGTGGCACCCCCTTCCGGGAACTCTCTGGAGGCATGCCCGGAACGAGGCGCCACCAGCTCGAGAGGGTGGGACAGCCACCCCGCTGGCTGGTGGTAGTGGTACTTTTGCATCTGGTGAGCAACGCGCACTTTCGAAACCAACGTGTATCCATGTACGTGTACGTGCGTCTGTCGCTCCTGAAGATCAGGAGCCGACTCGGGATGAGCAACACATCGGTCCCCCGGAATCTGGACACCCGGCATGGGCACGGCAAAAACGGGGGCACAATGCTTACGTCGGGCATGTCCCCTTACAGGCGGGTTTTGGAAGGAAAACGAAAATACCCGAAACATGCTCGAACATACTCCAAAAAAATGTTCGAACCATCGTCCCCAGACTACTTTTGAAACATTTTGAATACTCCTTCGGTAGAGGGACACGCCCGACTTAGCACAGTGCCACCAAAAAACTGTTGTCCCAAACCAGCAGCGGCCGCTGTTGGGCAGGCGGCCTTCCGTCTCACATACGCAGCGCACGCGGCGACCCCGACAGCGAGCCCGGCTCAAGATGCACAGGAATTGCTGTCAGCCTGTGAGCCCATTCCATACCCGCTTGAGGGGCAATCGGGGATGGACAGACCCCCCTTTAGCAGAACGTGGTTTAGTGAAAACGACCTGAGCCCCAAACCTGGCGGGCGCAAGCCTGAAAAATAACGGCCACGGCGCCCTCTCGAAAACCGAAAACGTACAATTCACTAATCGACGCGTCACCGTTGGGGGTTCTGTCCACCCCCGAGGCAACGATATGGGGGGGACTGGCATAGGGGGTGAAGCATCGACCTGGAATCGGCGAGATACAGCGCCGATACATCGGCGATAGGCCCCCGACAGTGAAGCCGCACGTTCCTGAGCCAGTCGGGGCCCTCTGGGGAGATCGACAGGTACCGATACCGCTACACCCCGGACCCCTCCCGGGGTGCGTTCTGACCAGGATTTCGAGGCGACTCCAACGGTGGCGACGAGATCCTGCCAGGAGGGCGCAAAAGGGAGACACGGGCGAATGGTAGCGGTATGGGTACCTTTTCCTCCTCTGACTATCTCGGGGGCGCGCAAACATGGATTAGCGATCCATGGATTTGGCGCGCGGTCGCCAAGTGCATGGATCGGGGGAGGTGCCCTCCCCAAAATGAGGCCGGTGCCGCCTCGCTCGGCGGCGGGAATCTCCCATTTCCCATGGAAACGGGACCCGTCGCTAATCCACGCCCCCTTAGTCCATGTTTGCGATCGCCTGGCCCCTATCGGTGATCAATGGGCGATCGGGGCTCGATGCATCCCCCTCTCTGCCTGTCCCCCCCGTATCTTTGCCACTGACCACCTCGATCGTCCCGAGGGAAGGGGTCGACGGCTCCAGGGGCCGGCGAGCCGCCAGAGAGGGGGGCAGGGTTCAGCGGAGGGCGCCTCGGCCACGAATCTCATGTTGCTCCCATCGTACTGAAGGTTAGATAGGGCGTGTCCCCCTACAGGCGGATTGTGGACGAAAAATTGACAATAGCCCAAGATATCCAAAAATAGTTGAAAATGGACAAAAGTGGGGGGGTACCCCCCC
>CAUYUJ010013991.1:402500-436239 GCA_963575745.1 Prorocentrum cordatum | reverse complement strand
TTTGTTGTGAATATGTTTTCCCGCAGCGTGCATGTGGGTCGTCGTGTTGAATCCGCAGCGGCACATGCCCTATGATGCTTAGCATGGGTCCTCGCTGGCCCTCGTTTGTTGAGTGCACAGCGCCGCGCGTCTCCGCCCCCGCTTCGGGGCGTGGTAAGGACACGGAACACGATGATGGTGAGTATGATTATATGGCCGATGAGGAGGATGGGGGTCCTCGGCCACTCAGTGGATCCAGCCGTGGCGACGATGACAGCCATTTGGGCCCAAGCCGTTGTGGCGAACACAGGTTGTGCTTTTTCGTTCGTGGAGTGCGGCGGCATGGCCGCCTACCTGTTCACGGAGACCGAGATGACGTGCCCGCAGTCAGTGATGTTCGAAGACGGGACGTGGACCGATGCGCCGTACATGGAGTGGAGCCGCACCGACCAGTTCTGGCGGTGCTTTATGTGTTCGAATGCAGGGAACCGAGTGACAGCGGACCATTTGACGGGGAACAGGCATCTTAGCAGGACCCAGGGCCAGTGGAATCAGCTGGGCCAATTTACGCGCGGACGGCAGCAGATCGCACGAGTTCACACGGACTACAACTACCAGCAGCGCGCAGTGCAGAATCAGCCAGCGTTGCCAGCTCCAGGACTTCAACCGCCACAACCAGCGGGGGCACCGCCAGCACCAGCGGCGGCACCGCCAGCGCCAGCGGCGGCAGCGCAGCACACGCAGACCATCACCGACGCGCTGGAGCAGCACACGCAGACCATCACCGACGCGATGGAGCAGGTCATGGAGATGAAGGCCGAACACATCGAGCGCATCGAGAGGAAGTTCGATGACGTCTTGGAGCGCCTGCAGCTCGTGGTCGACCGCTTGCAGCTCGTGTCCGACCGCCTCGGGGAGACGAACCAGCTGCTCGGCGCGGCGCAGCCGCGCGGGGCCGTGCAGGCAGTGAGGGCCATGCAGGGGGCTGATGCCCCGCCGCGGGCGCACCAGTAGACGTACGGCGTATCGGATGATGCATCGCGCCATCCATCGGGCGACGATGGCGACGCCGACGCCGACGCCGACGACGACGACGACGACGACGACGAGGACGACGACGACGACGACGGTGGCGGCGGCGGCGGCGACGACGACGACGACGGCGACGACGACGACGACGACGACGACGACACGGTTGCATGCATCGATCGATGCATCCGCAGTGCTTGAATAATTGCTAGCGCCGCTCCCTTTTTACGCGTCAGTGGCGTGCTGCAGCAGCGCCGCTGCGACGACGTGTCAGCTCGCATCGGCGCTCTTGGCCAATAGGCACGAATTCTCGGCCGACACGATTGGCTGAAACATGTATCCCCTCTTCTGGCGCCCCAGGATATGTGTGTAGTTGGTGCATATACATGGCCGTATACGGCATGCCAGGATCACATGGTGGTATGAGTCTCAGGGTCTCAGGGGTTCCAGTTCTGAAGCCCGTGTGGGTCGCATTGTGCAAGGTACTTGGCGGGCTGTTAAGACGAATGTGGTCGGCGCTGAAGCGAGAGTCGCATTCGCATAGCGCTTACACTCATGCTAATTTAAAGCGGTGAAGCCCTGATGCACTGAAGCTTATGAAACAACCCCATACCCTTACCATATGGGCAATCTTGGAACCATAATGGAGACGCGTTAGGAACCCGCGTGACTCGTTCCTCTTCTTTTCCATGATCCTTTCCCCGCCTTTCCCCCTTCACTCTCCTCTCTCTCCTTCTTCCTGCGTCCTCCGCCACCCGACTTCTTCTTGCCCCTCACCTCGCTCTCTTTCCCGCGCGTCCTACCTAATCGCCGTTGCCCTCCCTCCCACTGTCCCTCGCCCGCGCCCGCGCCCGCGCCCTCGTCCGCCCGCTCCTGCCGCGCGCCCGCGTTTGCGTTTGCGCAACCCCCGCGCGCCAGAATCACCCGACGCTTGCGGGCGTTAGCCTGCAAACACCCGCAAACGCCAGCAAACACCTGCAAACACTTGCAACCACATGCAAACGCCTAAAACGAAGCAGATTGTAAGCAAATTGCAAGCAACAAGTAAGCAAATTGAAGCACAATGTGCTTCGACGGGGTCAATTTGCTTCAATTAGCTTCAATTTGCTTCAATTTGCTTCATTGGTTTAGCTTGTTGCATGCGTCGCGTTGCTGGCTACCCGCGTTTTTTAAGCTCAATGACCTTACAGTTTGCTTCAACGACCTTACTTGTTGCTTCAACGACCTTACTTTTTGCTTCAACGACCTTGACGTTTTGCTTCAACGACCTTGACGTTTTGCTTCAGCATTCTTTTTTTTATTTTTAAAAAAAAAAAAATGTAAGGTCGTTGAAGCAAAATGTAAGGTCGTTGAAGCAACATGTACGCAAACTGTAAGCAAAATGTAAGCTAATTGGCGCGATCGCCAACGACGTTTTGCTTCCGCACCCGCATTTTTTAAGCAAAATGACGCGACCACGACTCGCGTTGACTCATGCGCGTCGTGTTTTTTTTTTGTTGCTTTTGAAAAAAAAATGTCAAGCGCGCGAGTTAAGCATCTCCCACGCCCCCCACCCACCCACCCCCACGCACCCCTTGCGCCCATGCCCACTGCCCACTGCCCGCGCGTGCCCTAAGTACCCCCCTCCCCCCCCCTTCCGTCTCCCATCTACCCGCCCTCCCCTTCCCCCATCGCCCGCCCGCCACCCGCCCGCCTGCCGCCCCGCTTGCTCCCCCCCCCCCCCACCGCGCACGCCCAGCGCCCGTTCCACCTCATGGCGCGTTTTTTTTGTCCTTGCGCACCCTGGCCGCACGTGTCCTCCAAGGTGCACCTCCTCTTCTCTTGCCCTGCCCCCCTCCTGATTACCGCCATCTCTTGCCACCTTCGCCCGTGCCCATCTTTTCCACAGTTCCGCCCTTTTGAAATGTAAGAACACGTCTAACTAGTGGTGGGTCTTCCCGGTGGGCCATTGGGCCACTTGGAGCCGACTCGGGGCGACCTCGGGGCCCCCGAAGCATCTTGAAAGCCATATTGGGCAATCTTGCGTTATATTATTGGGGCATATTGGATGTGCCATTGCAGTGCATGAAGCACTCTTGGAGCAATATTGGGCAATCTTGGGCGCTCCGACGCGTCGCGGACCACCTCGTCTAGGTTCACGGTGGGTGGTCGGGGGGGGAAAGGCTAAACCTTTCCCGCAGGGGAGAATGAGGCTTAGGGGAGAAAGCGACATTGACCGCCTGCCCCTGAATTGCTGGTGAAACAGATTGGCCCTGGCACTGGCGCATGGCCTTTCAGTGCATTCCCGCCAGCCAGCCCCCCCCCCCCTCCCCATTCCATGCCACTCAGCCTGGGGCCTATTTGGCTCAGCATGGCAGTTCTGGCGGCCCTGCCAACGCATTTGGAGCCATTTGAACGCGAATTTCTCCAACTCCGAGCGGAAAGATCTGAAGATGGTTTTAAGTTTGTGCTGGCCCTTCTTGCGCGGCGAGTGGACGATCAGCGGACGAAGCTGACCAGGTCCGCTTTGGAGGATATTGTTGATGTGCTCAGAGACAGGGTGCCGTTTCCACTTCGGAACGCTTCGCGTGCTTTCGCCAACTCATCCAGGGCCCATATCCGCGTTGTTTGTAGTTGGTTTGGGCGCGCGGTCACGCATTGTTCTGGGTGCGTAGCTGAGGCAGCCCTAGGCAATGTAATTTCCCCAGGGGCGTGGGTAGGTGAAGAATATGGGGAAGGGGGGGGGGACAACCTCGTTGCATAATTTGGGTGGTGAGGCGGTTGCTTAAAGAAACAACGCTGCACGCCACTTCGGGCCAAAAGGCTCGTGGGATTCGACCGCGGCTGCCAGTAGATGTGAACCGCACGTTTGAGATTGACAGTGGGCTTGTTGAACGCTGCGCACCCGACGCGTTTTCTCATTCTTGGCGATGGTGGAACATGGACGTTGAGTGGATTCAGTCTGAGAGCTCGCGCCATCATACGTTTCCACTGCCGATTGCTAAACTAGGCGCGGGCTTGGCCAACCAATGCGAGTATGAACACGTCATCTCTATCACGGCTTTGTGGCATATAGACAGTGGCTCTGTCGAGACAGATTCCGACCCCCCCTTCCCCCCCTTCCCCCCTGCGCTCGTTCATTTGGTCGCGCATCCACGTTTCACCGAGTAGTAGCTATAGCCCAAAACGCGCCGACGTGATTTAACAAAATAATGCGCGCGTCGGGGAACGAAGCGGGAGTGCGCGCTGGTCAAACCCAACTGTCCCAGCCAGCCCAACCAGCCAGCCCAACCAACCCAACCAGCATAGCCACCTATCTAGCCAAACTTGCCCACAAACGCAACACCGCCGCCCAGCCAGCCTGCAAACCAGCGCTCACTTCGTAAGGAATGAGTGGCGGTCTGCCTGACACGGGGTCGCTAGCGCTCATGGTTAACAACAATAACGTACATATGTGGCAGTTTCTAGAAGGCTTGGGGGTTCCACCATCTCACTTGCACAAGCCTTTGAGAAGCTTAGTGCAATCTGGCTCTGCCGCTGAACCAATCACGGGCACCTGCAGCAATGGCCGTCGCCCGCTCTTCAGGATGTTTATGTGCTCGGTGCTGTATTTCCTAGGCCTTCTGTCGTGGATCCTGCAGTGGAAGTCGAGAGTCCTCTCTCTAGTTAGGGCGTCTTTTCTTATTCTGCAGCAACTAGACAACGTGCTTCCTGGGGCGTTTACAATATACTTAGGCGACGGCATCTGGCTGCCAATGCACGGGCGCCACATGGATTCAGGGTCTGTTCTGGTTGTGCTTGCGTATGTGGGGCGTGCTGCATCGTGGCATGATCTTGGAATTGAGTTGCCCCGCCTGGACGCAGTTCGGCACGTTCCGTTCGTTCCGTCCCATTGCGTGTTGTTTGCAGTGATGCGCGCCAGTAACAGCGGAATTGCTGCCATGAGGGTGTGCAAAACTTGGATTTCAGCAATTGCTAAGATGGTTGATGCAAGTAGTTGGGGTGGTACCTTATCCTCTGAGTTGCCTGCTATCCGCATCCCCCGTGATTGTGATTCAGCATTCAACGTTCAAGTTGCCGCGCGGGGGGGCGATAAGTTCTTGGTGACGGTGAATCGTTTTCTAGTCAGACGCACTGGTTACAGCAGGTCCGAGGATATTTTGTTCCAGGACCTGCGGGGCGATGGGCGGAGAAGGGGGGTATGACGGGCGACCAGATGAGTTGGCATCGCAATGGAGGGGCAATGCAACGGGCGCGGGGGTTGACATGAGTATGCGCCTCCTGTGCTTGGCAACTGTCGGACATAATTGTGATGTCGCGCGTTTCATGTCGTTCTTCGACGCTTGATCCGCGTGATCGGGCCAGCCGCTGACTGCGGCGATTGGCGCGCGCAATTGGTGCCGACATGTCTGAACAGTGGCGTTCTCCCGTTGTGCTCCGAATAGGCTGGCCTATAGAGGCCCAGCCCACTCTTAGCAACACTGCCCCACTGCGTGCGATCACAGGAATGTCTCGGGTCTGGCGTTGCGCGGCCATGTTCACCTTGGCGTATTGACGCTCACTTGCAAGTTCCCGGTGTGGTTTATATAGGTGCACATTGCTTTACGCGCGCGTTGCATTGCCCCCTAGTTTGCCCACGCAGTTTTTGCATTGATTCATGGTTATCTTGACTACGATGGTGTTTTCCAGTGAGGCCGCAGGCGGGCCCGTGGCAGAAGGCTAAATAAAGACATGTGACAGCGTAAAGGCGACCGCGATCAGTGTACCGCGGCTCGGAGAGGCGCATATTAACAGCAACATGCCAGTAACACGCACATTGCCGCATCGGCATTAGCATCCATCGGTGTAGTGTAGCATGGGGCACACCAAGGCATATTGCATACCCGACTAGTACAACCTAGTGTGTCGCAGAGTGGTGTGTGTTCGAGCATGACAGGGGTAGGATGACTGTGCAGATGGAATATGGCAACGGTGGTAGTAGTATAGGTGATGTACACTATACGCCATCGTAAGCAAGAGTAGAATATCGTCGCTTCAAATTGCGCAGCGAACAAAGATAACTATAACATTTGTAGTGAAATAACTTATTGACTAATCGAGTCGTGTCGAGTAGCGTAGATGAAGCTAGATGTGTGTTAACTTGCGCAGCGCAGCCTGGATTCCAGAACAACTAGGTTCGATCGCGTTGAACCAGCGCGGCACAGAGTCGAGACGCGGAACGCTGGGTAAACTAGAGTAGGGTAGTGCAACACAACATCATACTGGCAACGCGTCAAATGGAGTAGAAGCTGATAGACAATGGAATCGTTACTGGTGCAATCGTAGTAGTCGTAATAGTAGGTGGCACAATAGTAAGGGGGCAGGGGTTGGGGCCTTGCATCTGCAGTTGATTGCCGGGGCCGCCCTCGCATTATTTGCAAGAGTCTTCGTGGTGCTGATTTTGGTGCAGCTGACAGCTAACAAGTGCGTGTGTTGTTGCTGTGGCGTCGTCGGCGGTCCATGCAACGCAACGCAGGTGTAGTACCAAAGTTTGCGTGCGCGCGTGCATTGTTCTATAGAGTGTGGTGCGTGCAGGAGCATCGCGCAATGAACATAGCGCATGCATGCCGCCGCTCGTTCTTGCTTGCGCCCGCTGTCCTTTCATTGTCGTGCAATGGCGTCGGGTAGCGCTGTGCACAGGAAGTTGCGTACCGCGACCATTACAGATTTTACCAAAGGGTGGTGGTGAGAAAGATGGTCTTGGTGTATTTGATCAAGTCTAGGCTACACCACAAGGCCGCAGTGGAAGCGACATTGCGGGATAACGTCGCCGTCACGTCTGACATCGTTGCGTTTGATGCGTCCAGGGTTGCGCGCAGAGAAGTCCTTGCCATACAGTCTCATAGCAACGGCGTGTTCAGTGCTCTCCCGCTGCAGGTGTTACCAGATCAAGCAGCTACGCTTGACGTTTCTCAAGCAGTCGCAAACCTCAACAAAGCTGTGCAAAAACGGGGAACTCGTGGAAAGTCGTTGAAAAACCCTGCTGGGACGGCTACAAAAGTGTTGTCTTGCGCTGTTGTGTCGGTAATGTTCCAAGTGTTCCCCTATGAGAACGCTCGCGTATGGGTCCCGTTGTGTCGAGATCTTCCGCGACCGCGCACGTTGCGCGCGTGGGGCGACAATGCACGCCAGTTCTACAATTGGGACGCGCGCACAGGACAGTCCACGTGGGTGCTGGACCCAGCTCTATGGGAAGCTGGCAAGGGGGCAGTCCGTTCTCTTGTCTTCTTGGCGGACGAGGGGCCAACTGGGTATAGTTTGTGGTGGTGGCTAGTGTATTGTGGCCTGCGCTGCATATTTTTCCGAGATCCACCCCATCGGATCAGTAATTTGTACGTGCACAGCATGCGAGGGGTCAAGCAGGGCATCCAAGCTGCAATGGACGTGCTTCTGGTGCACAAATACAGGCGTGCGCCATGCGGCTCAGGCAGATTTGGGCGAGGGGCAAAGGAAACGATCGCTCTGGTGCAGAAGCTGGGCCCACGCCATCCAATTATACATGATTTTGCGCCCGCCATCGCTAGGGATCATGGCTTGAGCGTCGATGAAGCTCTGCACGACAATAAGGTGATGACTAGATTGTTGCAATCATTTTCAGCATCGGGCGCAGGACAACGAGTGGAAACGCGAAGGTGGTGGACAAAATGGGACGCAGATTTGCACCTCGACAAAATGTGACGCACTCTTCTCGCAGCCTTGATAATGCAGTTCTATGTTGCTGGAGCGGACCCCTGGGTAATAGCCAAGAGGATCTCCGTCGACGCACCAGACAGGGACGACGATGACTCGCGCAAAGAATTTTGTCTCAAGCAGGCTGTGTTGACAATACTCATGTCCAGCTTTAACCAAAATATGCCCCGTTCCCAGCTTGAGACGTTCCGAAGGATTCGCACCCACCACAAAGAGTTTACCGAGCATCATTCGAAGCCAGGGCGCACTCTGCGGTTTCACGTCCTGTGGTCGGACCTTCAGGAGACGGGCTTTACTTTAAATCGCAATGTTGGCCTACAAGGGTTCTCGCGAGATCGACCTGCGTGTTCGCCGCGGCGCTTCGCGCATGCATCCCCGCCAGTTCACCCAGAAACGACGCCCAAGCGAGTTGAAGTAATCACGGGGGCGCTGGCGCAAAGAAGGGGGCAACCAAGCCGAGTGAAATAATGCATAGCCGACAGGTGATGAAGTCTGGATGGATGGGGGATCTGGGTGTCGCCTTAGTCGACTTTGGGCGGTCTTGGGGCATCTTGGTGCATACCAGGAGCCACATTGGACGATTTTGCGCTATCTTGAGCCATCTTGGAGGTCATCCCGGTCTCTTCTAGGCCCTCTTGGAGCCACCTTGGGCCATCTAGGGCGCTCTGGTCGATAGCGGGGCACCCCGCCCAGAGCCAGGGGAGGGGGTCGGGATGGGGGGAGGGGGGCGGGGCGCGCCTTCCCCCGAAGGGGAAGCACGGGGCTTGGATGTCCAACGCTTGAGACCGCCTGCGTCCAGAGGCCTTGCATTATCACTCACAGGAGGTGCAGCGCAACGAGTGATGCCGACTCAAGTGCCGTCGACCTTGACGCGTGTGTATACACCCTCATATATGTACATCGCTGCGTAAATGTATTATGTGTTGGGCCTCCCCCTGTCCGCTTTATTCTGTGTGGCGCTACTCCGATCCACGTCCATTCATTACACTCTGCGCTTCGCGACGCGGCATTACCCTACCCCCCACCGCCCCCTGCTCCATTATCAGGTCTACCGAGGGCATTTTTACATCGCTAAGCTCGTCTGATCGGGTCGTCGGCACTCCTCTCGGCAATGCCCCCTTCTGTCCAGGACCGCGTAGCGCTTCGCCATCCGAATGCACGTGGTGCTGCTCTGCTCTACACAGCGCCAAGCCATTCCCGACCCTTCTGCGTTGGGTTCTCGCTTTGGCTGAAGCATTGCGGTCGCAATACCCTCCCCCCCGCACTTCTTTTGTCTCGGCCCCTCGCATATTCTCTTCCCTCGTCTTACTTCCGGCCTTCACCTTGGCACTCGCGTGCCTGTCAGCGTGCGCTTTACCTCGCCATCCTGTATACCTAACGGCCGTCGGCCTGTCCCGCCACCGTGTCTGGGTTTGGCTGCCCGCTAACGTATTGCAACAGCCCCTCGGGGGCCTCTTGGAGACAGTTTTGAGGCATGGGGCATAATGTTGGGACATAGTTTGGGCTGTGTGAGGCGTTTTGAGGGCCTCCTGGGGTCTCGTGGACGCCTCTTTGGGCGTCCTGGGGGCTTTCTGAGACGGGAGTTTCAACTTGTTGGTTTGTGATCCCTCTCACTCATGGGCCTCTGTTGGGGTTCCCTTGGGGCTCTCTTGAGCAGTCGTCGGCGCTTCTTGGGCCGTTATGGTGCTTGGGCCGTCTTATGTGTTCTCATAGGGGCATGCTGCGTCACCTTGCCACGGTCTCTATGACCTCGCGGTCCGTCTTGGAGCGTCGGAAGCTCGAGGGGGCGAGGGCCCCATCACCTTTTTGACGCTTCGCGTGCCCCAACCAACCCATCTAGAAACGACCAGCACGGGAGCGGGTAAATCAGGAACTGCTGGACGCATGCAGTTGCGCGGCCGTATTCAGCAAAAACAAGGGCCACAACTGGCCCCCCCAAATTGAAGTTTAATATGAAAGTCAATGCACCAAGCCGTCCCGCTCGACCCCCTCCCCACTTGAATCCGTCGTAAGATCGGGTGTTCTATTCTATGGTGGCCCCTTCGTACACGTGCTCAACCCCCTCCCCACATTCCGCGAAGCCGCCGTGGATGCAAGTGCTTCGATTCTATGCGGCACGAGGGGGGTGATGATGAGGGGGAAGCGGAAAGGAGGTCGGAAGAAAAGGACACTGACAAGAAGGATGGGCAATCCAAGTTTGGGCGCATATTCCTGCGAGATGTTAATGGGGAACGCTTGGGGCCATATTACGGATTTTCTCGCGCTCCCCGTGGGGCTCTGTTGGGGCTCTCTTGGGGATCTCTTGGGGCTCTCTCGAGGCTCTCTTGGTTTTTTCCCCACATCCAAAGTGGGGTTCTTGTTTTCTCTGGACACCCCGCGCAGGAACAGGAACACACACACACACACACACTCACACTCACTCACACTCTCTCATCATGAACCTCATCAGCATCATCGATGATGCTCTCTCACATGCTTAGTCACTCACATACTCATCATCATCATCACTCGCACTCTCTCACACGCTCACGAACATCATCATCATCATCGGCACGGCATCATCCTCATCAAACATCACCATCGCACCACTCATCTTCACCACCAACTCATACACCCTCATCCTCATCGTCGCTTGAGTAAATTTGTGAGGAAGTCTCAGGCGGGGCCCCCATCCCTAGGGGCCCGCAGATCATTGTGGTAATCCGAGCGGGTCACGGATCATTGTAAACGGTCGCACTTTGAACTCCCAGGCCCTGAAAATGGAGGAAGTCTTCAGGGGCGGGAGTCGTCTCTGAGTGCATTGGGAGGAAGTTCAGCGGGAGCTCCTCCTATTGGGGCCGCATGGAAAAATCCAGGCGGGTTCCTCGGGATATGTAACTGTCGTCCTTTGGGCTCCCTCAAGCCTGAATGTGAGGACAGTCTCAGGCGGGAGCATCGGTTGTGAGTGAATGGCTGTGAGTGAATTGGGGGGAAGTCTCAGGCGGGAGCTCCCTCCCTATGGGGCCCGCAGATCACGTTGGTAATCCGAGCGGGTCATCGGGATCCTGTAACTGTCGTCACGTTTGGGCTCCTCAAGCCTGAATTTGGAGGAAGTCTCAGGCGGGAGCCTCGTCTGTGAGTGAATTCTGAAAAAGGTTCAGGCGGGAGCCCCCTCCCTATGGGGCCCGCAGATCATGTTGGTAATCCGAGCGGGTCATCGGAACCTTGTAACTGTCGTCACTTTTGGGCTCGTCAAGCCTGAATTCGGAGGAAGTCTCAGGCGGGAGCCTCGTCTCTGAGTGAATTGTGAGGAAGTCTCAGGCGGGAGCTCCCTCCCTATGGGGCCCGCAGATCATGTTGGTAATCCGAGCGGGTCATCGGAACCCTGTAACTGTCGTCACTTTGGGGCTCCTCAAGCCTGAATATGGAGGAAGTCTCAGGCGGGAGCCTCGTCTGTGAGTGAACTGGGAGGAAGTCTCAGGCGGGAGATCGAGGCGCGGGCGCGGAGCTTGCTGATGTTCAGGCCCAGCGAAAGGGAGTTCACATGGCAGAGCTCGGGGGCGCACAGCGTGCGCCGCTCGGGGTCCACCCTGACGCACGCGTCCTACCTGACCTCCACGCTGTCGCAGGGCCAGACGCTGCGCAAGGGCGTCACCATCGACTGCGCGAGAGACGAGGACGCTGGCCGCACGGGCATGTCGGACGAGCAGTGGTGGCTGCACCTCTACGTCATGTTCTCCCGCGCCACGTGCACGCGGAACATGCTGATCCTGCGGCCGCCGCCGCGAGAGTTCCTGGAGCGCGGGCCGCCGGCGTCCCTGCGGAAGGCGCTCCTGGAGTTCGACAAGAGAGCGGTGTTGTCCAGGGCGGAGGCGAAGCAGCTCGCGGCAGAGCTGGGTTTCGTGCTGCCTTCCGCCTGAGCGCGGCTGCGCCTCGCTCGAAGCCCGCGGGGTTGTCCCAACGGCTTGGTCTTGCGCGCCAGCGGCTCGCGGGGTTGTCCCGACAGCCTGGCCCGCGGGGTTGCCCCAACGGCTGCGCGACGTGACCAGTAGAGAACGCGCCTGTGCTGGCCGTGGCGGCGACGGCGCCGAAGAACATCGACATGCGCGCTCGCGCAACAGGAAGGGGGGGAGGTGGCGGGGCGCGGAACAAACAGGGGGGCGAGGATGGGGACAACGCAAGGAGTGGAAGGGGGGCCCGCGCCAAGGCGAGAGGAAATATACGCAGAAGAGACAGCCAGGGCGCCTCACCAACCACGAGGACGACGGCGATGGCTTTTTCCAGATTCGCCCAGAGGATTCTTATGCGAGGCTTTCAAATATAATCCCTTTGTGGTGTTATCCAAAGGATTTTTTCGAGGCTTTCCAATAGAATATGTTCGTGGTGCTTTTCAAAGGATTCCTGCTGCGAGGCTTTCCAATCGAATCCCTTTGTTACGCTTTCCAAAGGATTCCTTTTGTGAGGTTGTCCAATGGGATCTTTTTGTAGTGCTTTCCAAAGGATTCCCTTCATGAGGCTTTCCAATAGAATCACTTTGTCATGCAGAGGAGGCGGAGGAGGAGGAGGCGGAGGACGAGGGGGAGGAGGAGAAGATATATCTATATATACATATATATGTAGAGAGATATGTAGAGAGAGAGAATCCTTTGGAAAGCACCACGAGGGGATTCGGTTGGAAAGCCCCATAAAAAGGGAATCCGTTGGAAAACACGACAAGGGGATTCTATGGGAAAAACTCAAAATAGGAATCCTTTGGAAAGCACCACAAGGGGATTCTATTGGAAAGCCTCACAAAAGGAATCCCGTGGAAAGCACACGAAGGGATTCGATTGGAAAGCCTCGCAACAAGGAGTTCTTTGGAAAGCACAACAAAGAGAATCGATTGGAAAACCCCACAAAAGGAATCCTTTGGAAAGCGCAACAAAGGGATTAGATTGGAAAGCCTCGCAAAAAGGGGATCCTTTAGAAAGCGCCACAAAGGGATTCGATTGGAAAGCCTGACAAAGGGATTCGATTGGAAAGCCTCACATAAGAAATCCTTTGGAAAACGCCGCAGAGGGATCCGATTGGAAAGCCCCACAAAAGGAATCCGTTGGAAAACACCACAAAGGGATTACATTGGAAAGCCTCGCAAAAAAAAAAAAAAAAGCAAAAAAACAAAAAAAAAAAAAAAAAAAAAAAAGGAATCCTTTGGAAAGCGCCACAAAGGGATTCGATTGGAAAGCCCAACAAAAAATACCCTGTGACGACCCAACCCATTTGTATCATGGGAAACGAGGAGTTGGCCGAAACTTGCATGGACAATCAAATTGCAGGATCCGATGTTTGATATGTAAACTACTTGGGACACGCGCCTATGGCATGATGCGCAAGAGAACCATGCAAGAACGAGGGGCGACACCTACAGGCTCGAAGAGGACATGGGGAGTCGGGAACGAAGAGCTGGAGAAAGACGCGCGGGAAGCCCACTGTGCTGCCCCCCCCCCCCAGCAGGCTTCGAAAGTGGCAACAGTTTCACAGATCGCAGCCCCCCAGGGATGGCGAGGTCTAGTTTCAGTCCGCGGTGTGCACACTGTGCTGGGCCCCCCGGCAGGCCTCGAAAGTGGCGACAGCTTCACAGATCGCAGCCCCCCAGGGATGGCGCGGTCTAGTTTGAGTCTGCGGTGGGCACCCACTGTGCTGGGCCCCAGAGCAGGCCTCGAAAGTGGCGACAGTTTCGCAGATCGCAGCCCCCCAGGGGTGGCGAGGTCTAATTTGAATCCGCGGTGAGTACCAACTGTGCTGCGCCCCTCAGCAGCCCTCGAAAGTGGCGACAGTTTCGCAGATCGCAGCCCCCCAGGGATGGCAAGGTCTAATCTGAATCCGCGGGGTGTACCCACTGTGCTGGGCCCCCCAGCAGGCCTCGAAAGTGGCGACAGTTTCACAGATCGCAGCCCCCCAAGGATGGCGAGGTCCAATTTGAATCCGCCGTGTGTACCCACTGTGCTGGGCCCCCCAGCAGGCCTCGAAAGTGGCGACAGTTTCACAGATCGCAGCCCCCCAGGGATGGCGAGGTCTAATTTGGGTCCGCGCGTGGCGTCACTGTGCTGGGCCCCCCAGCAGGCCTCGAAAGCGGCGACAGTTTCACAGATCGCAGCCCCCCAGGGATGGCGAGGTCTAATTTGGGTCCGCGCGTGGCGTCACTGTGCTTGGGCCCCCCAGCAGGCCTCGAAAGTGGCGACAGTTTCACAGATCGCAGCCCAACCCCGACCCCTTCAATAGTTTTCAGTTCAGCGGTGCCCACTGGGCCAGTGGTTGAGCCCCAAGGCCAGGCCTCGAAATAAAAGGACAATGTCGCAGATCGCGGCCCCCCCCATGATGGCGAGTTTAACTTCAGCCGCGGTGTACCCACTGTGCTGGGCCCCCCAGGCAGGCCCCGAACGCAACGACAGTTTCACCGATCGCAAGGCCCCCCAGGGATGGCGAGGCGTCATATTGAATCCCGGTTGTGTACACCCACGGTTGCTGGGCCCCCCAGCAGGACCGAAAAGTGGCCGACCGTTTCACAGATCGCAGCCCCCCAGGGATGGCGAGGTCACATTTGAATCCGCCGTGGGTACCCACTGTGCTGGGCCCCCCAGCAGGCCCCGAAAATGGCGACAGTTTCACAGATCGCAGCCTCCCAAGGATGGCGAGGTCCAATTTGAATCCGCCGTGTGTACCCACTGTGCTGGGCACCCCAGCAGGCCCCGAGAGTGGCGACAGTTTCACAGATCGCAGACTCCCAGGGATGGCGAGGTCAAATTTGAATCCGCCGTGTGTACCCACTGTGCTGGGCCCCCCAGCAGGCCCCGAGAGTGGCGACCGTTTCACCGATCGCAGCTCCCAGGGATGGCGAGGTCACAATTGAATCCGCCGTGGGTACCCGCTGTGCTGGGCCCCCAGCAGGCCCGAGAGTGGCGACAGTTTTCACGAGATCGCAGCTCCCAGGGATGGCGAGGTCCACATTTGGAATCAGCGGGTGGTGCCCCACGGTGTACCCCCCCCCCCCCCCCCCCCCCCCCCCAGCAGGCCTCGAAAGTGGCGACAGTTTCACAGATCGCAGCCCCCCAGGGACGGCGAGGTCACATTTGAATCCGCCGTGGGTACCCACTGTGCTGGGCCCCCCAGCAGGCCTCGAAAGTGGCGACAGTTTCACAGATCGCAGCCCCCTAGGGACGGCGAGGTCACATTTGAATCCGCAGTGGGTACCCACTGTGCTGGGCCCCCCAGCAGGCCTCGAAAGTGGCGACAGTTTCACAAATCGCAGCCCGCCAGGGATGGCGAGGTCCTATTCGAATCCGCCGTGGGTACCCACTGTGCTGGCCCCCCACAGCAGACTCGAAAGTGGCGGCAGTTTCACAGATCGCAGCCCCCCAAGGATGGCGAGGTCACATTTGAATCCGCCGTGGGTACCCACTGTGCTGGGCCCCCAGCAGGCACCGAAAGTGCATGCAGTTTTACAGATCGCAGCCCCCCAGGGATGGCGAGGTCAAATTTGAATCCGCCGTGGGTGCCCACTGCGCTGGGCCCCCCAGCAGCCCTCGAAAGTGGCGACAGTTTCACCGATCGCAGCCCCCCAGGGATGGCGAGGTCACATTTGAATCCGCGGTGTGTACCCACTGTGCTGGGCCCCCCAGCAGCCCCTGGCCCAACCAGCAGGCCTCGAAAAAGTGGCGACAGGTTCAACAGATCGCAGCCCCCAGGATGGCGAGTCACATTTGAACCCGCACGGGGTTACACACTGTGCTGCCCCACCCCCCCCCCCCCCCCCCCCCCCCCCCCTCAGCAGGCCTCGAAAGTGGCGACAGTTTCACAGATCGCAGCCCCCCAAGGATGGCGAGGTCATATTCGAATCCGCCGTGGGTACCCGCTGTGCTGGGCCCCCCAGCAGCCCTCGGAAGTTGCGACAGTTTCACAGATCGCAGCCTCCCAGGGATGGCGAGGTCACATTTGAACCCGCCGTGGGTACCCACTGTGCTGTGCCCCCCAGCAGGCCCCGAAAGTGGCGACAGTTTCACAAATCGCAGCCTCCCAGGGATTGCGAGATCCAATTCGAATCCGCCGTGGGTGCCCACTGTGCTGGGCCCCCCCAGCAGCCCTCGAGAGTGGCGACAGTTTCACAGATCGCAGCCCGCCAGGGATGGCGAGGTCTAATTTGAATCCGCCGTGGGTACCCACTGTGCTGGCCCCCCCCAGCAGGCCTCGAACGCAACGACAGTTTCACAGATCGCAGCCCCCCAGGGATGGCGAGGTCAAATTTGAATCCGCCGTGGGTACCCGCTGTGCTGGGCCCCCCAGCAGGCCTCGAAAGTGGCAACAGTTTCACAGATCGCAGCCCCCCAGGGATGGCGAGGTCACATTTGAATCCGCCGTGGGTACCCGCTGTGCTGGGCCCCCCAGCAGGCCTCGAAAGTGGCGACGGTTTCACAGATCGCAGCTCCCCAGCTGGCACGCAGCGACGAGCGAAGGCAGGGGGGGAGAGGGGCGGGGGGGGGGGAAGGAGGGTTCGCGCGAGCAGTGCTCTATTCAAAACGAGAACCCAACGCAGGAGGGTTGGGAAGTCTAGTGGACAGCCTTACAAAAAGGAGTCCTTTGGACAGCCTCACAGAAGGATTATATGGGAAACCATAACAAAAGGAATCCGTTGGAAAACACCATAATAGGAATTCTAGTGGAAAGCTTCACAAAACAAAAAAAAACAGTTGGAAATAATCCTTTGGAAAACATAACATCACGGCCAGGCGTTGTGTTGTCTGGTTTTCCTGGTCTGGGGGGCTCGCAAAACCTGGCCAAGCGTTGGGGTTTCTGGTTATTCTGGTTTGGGAGCCCACCGAACCTGGCCAGGCGTTGGTGTTTTTTTTCCTGGTTTGTCTGGTCTGAGGGCTCACAAAACCCGGCCAGGCGTGTGTGTGTGTGTGTGTGGTGTGTGTGTGCGTGTGGCGTGTGGTGTGTGTGTGTGTGTGTGTGTGTGTGTGTGTGTGTGTGTGTGTGTGTGTGTGTGTGTGTGTGTGTTGTGTGTGTGTGTTTTTTGTTGTTTATATATATATATTATATATATATATATATATATATATATATATCTTTTTTTCTGGTCTGACGGCATCAGTTCGCAAGCCCCTAACCTCCAGGCTAGGTTCCGTGGGCTCCCAAACCAGACAAGCAAAAACAAAAAAAATATATATATAACAAAAACAAAAAAACGCCTGGCCAAGTTTTCTAAGCTCCCAGACCAGAGGAAAAAAAAACAAAAAAAAAAAAAACAAAAAAAAAAAAAAAAAAAAAAAAAAAAAAAAAACGTCTGGCCATGTTTCCTTGGCTCCCAGACAAGAAAAACATGTTTTAATTAAAAAAACTCCGGGCGAAGGACCCAACCATATGCAATTGTGAATAACGCTTTGTGGGTGCCGCTTTCGGTGGGGCTCCTTATGGGGCCGCGAAAAGCGTGCCGCGAAACGCTGGCCTGGGCGTGAGGGACGCATGAGGGCGGTAGCATTGGGGCTTTCGGTGGAGCTTCCTATGAGGCCACGAAACGTGTGAGGGGTGTGCCGAAATGGGCGCGGCGCCGCCATGCGGACGCAGCCACTGGGGCCTTCGGTGGAGCTCCCTATGGGGCCACGAAACGTGTGAGGGGTGTGCCGAAATGGGTGCGGCGCCGCCATGCGCCCGCAGCCGCTGTGGCCTTCATGGGGCCACGAAACGTGTGAGGGGTGTGCCGAAATGGGTGCGGCGCCGCCATGCGCCCGCAGCCACTGGGGCCTTCGGTGGAGCTCCCTATGGGGCCACGAAGCGTGTGAAGGGTGTGCCGACATGGGTGCGCCGCCGCCATGCGCCCGCAGCCACTGCGGCCTTCGGTGGAGCTCCCCATGGGGCCACGAAGCGTGTGAGGGGTGTGCCGACATGGGTGCGGCGCCGCCATGCGCCCGCAGCCACTGGGGCCTTCGGTGGAGCTCCCCATGGGGCCACGAAACGTGTGAGGGGTGTGCCGACATGGGCGCGGCGCCGCCATGCGGACGCAGCCACTGGGGCCTTCGGTGGAGCTCCCTATGGGGCCACGAAGCGTGTGAGGGGTGTGCCGACATGCGCGCGGCGCCGCCATGCGCCCGCAGCCACTGGGGCCTTCGGTGGAGCTCCCTATGGGGCCACGAAGCGTGTGAGGGGTGTGTCGAAATGGGCGCGGCGCCGCCATGCGCCCGCGGCCACTGGGGCCTTCGGTGGAGCTCCCTATGGGGCCACGAAGCGTGTGAGGGGTGTGCCGAAATGGGTGCGGCGCCGCCATGCGGCCGCAGCCGCTGGGGCCTTCGGTGGAGCTCCCGATGGGGCCACGAAACGTGTAAGGGGTGTGCCGACATGGGTGCGGCGCCGCCATGCGCCCGCAGCCACTGGGGCTTTCGGTGGAGCTCCCTATGGGGCCACGAAACGTGCGAGGGGTGTGCCGACATGCGCGCGGCGCCGCCATGCGGACGCAGCCACTGGGGCCTTCGGTGGAGCCCCCTATGGGGCCACGAAGCGCGTGAGGGGTGCGCCGTGATAGTGGGAGGAGGGAAGGGGGAGGGGGGAAGAGGCGGAGGAGGAGGAGGAAGGAGAGGAGAGGAGAGGAGAGGAGAGGAGAGGAGAGGAGAGGAGAGGAGAGGAGAGGAGAGGAGTGGAGAGGAGACGCGGGGCACCGTCTCTTCAAAACGAGGGCCCAACACCACGGGATGGTTGGGAAAAACGCCTGGCCATGTTTTCTGAGCCCCCAGACCAGAAAAACCAGAAAAACCAACGCTGGGCAAAGTTTTCTGAGCTCTCAGACCAGAAAAAAAAGAAACGCAAACGCCTGGCCAGGTTTTCTGAGCTCCCAGACCAGAACAACCAGAAAAACCAACGCCTGGCCAAGTTTTCTGCGCCCCCAGGAGGAGGAGGAGCGGGGGCAGGAGGAGGGCGAGAGAGTGAGAGAGATAGAGAGAGAGAGGGAATACATATGTATATATATATATATATATATATATATATATGTATATATATATATGATATATATTATATATATATATATAGAGAGAGAGAGAGAGAAAACAAAAAGAGAGAGAGAGAGAGAGAGAGAGAGAGACAAAAAAAAAAGAAAGAGAGAAAGAGAGGAAGAGAGAAACAGAGAGAGAGAGAGAGAGAGAGAGAGAGAGAGAGGAGAGAGAGAGAGACAGCGACAAAGAGAGAGGGATAACGGAGAAAGAGTGGGGCGCTGAGATTGAAGGAGGGGGAGCGAGAAAGAATGGTTCTCTCTCACGAACAAGGATGGTCTTGGGTAAACCACCAGGGCTGCGGGCAAAATTGTTACGGACCTTCCGTTTTTGGTTTTGTTTTTTTTCCACAAGAACTCCCCCTGGCAGCCCGTCCCGCCGGCCGCCCGAAAGGGAGCTCCAGGAGCTCAATCCCAGAGAAATCCCCCAAGACGGCTCAAGATGGCCCCCAAAGAGGCCTCCAAGTCCGCCCAAGATGGTCCAAAATGGCCTCCAAGACGGCCCGAGAGAGTCCAAGATGCCTCCAGATCGTCCAAGAAGCCTCCAAGACGCCAAGATCGCCCAGGAGCCTTTCAAGATGTCCCCATGACAACTCAAGAAGCCCCCAAGAGGGCCCAAGAGGGCCCCGACGGCCGAAGAGGCCTCCAAGACGCCTACGCTGCCTCGAAAACCGCCCTGACACGGCCCATGAAGGCCTGAAATCGGCTCCGGGAGGCCTCAAAGACGGTGTCGGACGGCGTCAAGTGGGCCAGGAACGCTCTAAGACGACCAAAGACTCCCTCAAAGAGCCCCCGGAGGCCCCCCAAAAGGCCAAGGAGGCCTCCCGAGAAGCATTCAAAAGGTCCACAGGAAGTTCCAACAAAACACCCAGAACCCAAAAAAAACCCAAGAAACTTTCAAACATGTCCCGTTCCCCCCTGTTGTTTCCCCCCTCCTTTTCCGTCTCTTTTTCCCCCCAAGACACGCACTTCCCTTCCTGCAATCCCACCTTGCCACCCTTGAGGAGATAGGCGGGCACTTTTCTTGTACATCAGTGCGCCACGTCCTGCGTGCTCGGCAAGTCCGTTGTGCCTGAGTGAAACGACTGCACCGCGCAGGACGATGAGGGCCCGTGGGGCCCAACCGGGGGCCTCGTGGAGGCGAAGGGGGAAGCCCCGCAGATGAATCCAGCCCGTGGGGCGTGACCATCAGCCTCGTGGAGGCGCGAAGGGGGAACCCGGGAGGCGGGCCCAGCCCGCGGGGCGTGGACCGCCAGCCTCGTGGAGGCGAAGGTGCAACCCAGGAGGCGGCCCCGGCCCGTGGGGCGTGGGCCGCCAGCCTCGTGGAGGCGAAGGGAAGACCAAGGTGGTCCCGGCCCGTGGGGCGTGGACCACCAGCCTCGTGGAGGCGACGGTGCAACCCGACAGGCGGCCCCGGCCCTTGGGGCGTGGGCCGCCAGCCTCGTGGAGGCGATGGGAAGACCCGAAGATGATCCCGGCCCGTGGGGCGTGAACCATCAGCCTCATGGAGGCGAGTAGCAGGAGCGCGCCAGCGGCGGCGGCCCTCAGTCTTCAGGCGCCGCAATCTCCACCACCACTCCCGTTGCGGGAGGGCGAGCGGGAAAAAGCAAAGAGTATCGAGTTCGATCCGCGTGGCTGCATCGAACAACAATCTGGCATAGGAGCGCAGGGAGCAGGATACAAGAATATATGATGGGGCAAGGTGGATACACAATGAGACAAGCCACCCACCAACCATGCATTAGGAGTGCAATTGTCCTCAATTGACCTGTCAATAACGGACACGCACTTCCCTTCCTGCAATCCCACCCTGCCACCCTTGAGGAGATAGGCGGGCACTTTTCTTGCACATCAGTGCGCCACGTCCTGCGTGCTCGGCAAGTCCGTTGTGCCTGAGTGAAACGACTGCACCGCGCAGGACGATGAGGGCCCGCGGGGCCAAACCGGGGGCCTCGTGGAGGCGAAGGGGGAAGCCCCGCAGATGAATCCAGCCCGTGGGGCGTGACCATCAGCCTCGTGGAGGCGCGAAGGGGGAACCCGGGAGGCGGGCCCAGCCCGTGGGGCGTGGACCGCCAGCCTCGTGGAGGCGAAGGTGCAACCCAGGAGGCGGCCCCGGCCCGTGGGGCGTGGGCCGCCAGCCTCGCGGAGGCGAAGGGAAGACCAAGGTGGCCCCGGCCCGTGGGGCGTGGACCACCAGCCTCGTGGAGGCGAAGGTGCAACCCGACAGGCGGCCCCGGCCCTTGGGGCGTGGGCCGCCAGCCTCGTGGAGGCGATGGGAAGACCCGAAGATGATCCCGGCCCGTGGGGCGTGAACCATCAGCCTCATGGAGGCGAGTAGCAGGAGCGCGCCAGCGGCGGCGGCCCTCAGTCTTCAGGGAAAGAGGAACGAGGAAAAAGGGAAAGGAGGAGGACAGGGCGGAGGAGGGGGGATATCTTCGCGCCCCGTGCCGTGGGAGATTCGCCCCAGCCGTCGGCGCCAGCTCGCTCTGTGAGGCGGCCGGTCGGGGACCGGGCCTTTGAGCAGCGAAGCAGAGCGAGGGAAGGTGAACGACCCACATTTTTCCCGATCGCACACGTGACAGTAACATGACATAAGCCTGCGCCCCCGGCCCGGGGGGCCGGGGCGTGCCTCGGGGAGGCGCGGTGGAACATGGCAAAAAAAATATCATAAACATCACCCCTCTGCGGCAAAACGAAAAAAAACACCCCCCTGTCGAAGCACGCGACGTGCCATTCAGACACTGGCGGCAACTGTTGCCCATGCGCTGGCGCCCGATGTTGCTGCCCAGAGCTCCGGCTGGGCCCCCGGGGGGGGCAGTCGGTAGTATGAGCGAGGCCGGGCGGGCACTGGCCGGGCCTTCGCGCCGACCAGTTCCGCGGGCACTGCTGCGGCGCTCCCGGGAGCAGAACGCCTGGACAGCCAATCGGCCGCGACGTTCCAATGACCTGGAATGTGCGTGGGCTGTACATCCCGGACGTCCAGGCTCTCCAATTCGAGCGCCAGTTCGGCCCCGATAAAATTCATTACAGGGGATGAGCTGGACAGCTTCCCTGCGAGGGCAAGGGCAGCGGAGTTGTCGCCGCGCAGGTCCACTGTGGTCGAGGAAGCCCGCATGAAGCGACCCCACAGTTTCAGGGCGACGAGGAGAGCGAGCGCCTCCAAGGCCTGCTGCGAGCTGGATGAGCCCCGGTGGACAAGAAGGAGCCTCTCGTCGTCATCCAGCACGTCGCTGTGGGCGTACTCCAAGACCCTGCCGGATGCGAGGTGGGCCAAGACCAGCCCCAAGCCCCAGGGAGAAGCGTCCACTATGACGACGGTGGCTGGCGGGGAGCGCACCCAAGATATGCGCCGGGTCACTGGCCCTTGCATGTCGCACCAGAGCGCCGTGAGCCACCGGACAGGCAAGGCGATCCGCTTGGCCGCCACCAGACCGTGCTTGGGGCGCGGGTCCTCTCTGCGAAGACGTCTGCGCTCCTCGGCGCCGGAGCGGATGTCCCCCTCTGCGGAGGCAGCGACCGCGTACATGATGGACACGGCCCAGCGGATGCGGGGGAGCAGGCCTGCAACCCAGGAGTGTTTACCTGTGCACCGCTTGAGCTCCCTGAAGCTGACCATTGCCCCAGAGGCCAGGAGCTCGAGGGAGGCCAGAAGCTCCGCGACCATGCTGGCCGGGATGGACACGGTGATCTCCCGGGCGGCGACGTCTGCCACTATGGAGGCCCCGATCCACACGACTGCGCTCCCCCGGACTGCCTTGTGCCATGCGATGCGGACACCCATGCCGATGAGCACCCACAGTGCGAGGCCGAGCTGCCTGTCGCGCTGCGCTTTCGTGCCCCAAAGTGCCCATATGGGGTCGTCCAGGTACAGCTGCATTCTGGCTTGGCGGTGGTCCACGCAAGATTGCACGAGCCTCGCCAGCGCGGCTGCGACGCGGCACCAGATGAGCGGGGCGCCAGAGAGGCCGAAGCAGAGCGTGATCCACAGCAGCAGGCGGCCCGGCACCACATCCGGCGACAAGCAGTGGCGCAGCTCATCTGGGTGCGTCCGCAGATGCATGTAGGCGTCCGAAAAATCGGCGATGGCGAATTCTAAATCCACCGCCGGGTCGGCACTGCCAGGGGGCGCCGCGCCGTGGACCAGCGCCAAGGTGTCCCGGATGAGGTCGCGCATCCGCGGGAGCACCGGTCGTTCTGGGACCCGGGCGCGGCTGTTGACCGGCGTCGGCCTGCTCCGCTTGAGGTCAACAATGATGCGCCGCTTGACGCCCCCGTCTGGTTTCTCCTTGGTGATGAGCGCCATTCGGGATATGGAGCCACCGCGAAACCTCTGCTGGGCAACGGGCTCAGGAAGCGACACTGCGAAGTCCTGTTCCAGATAGCGGTGCACCTCCGCCGCCGAGCCCTCGGGGTCGTCGGAGATCGACTGGTAATTGAACACGCCTTGCGCCAGGGCTAAGTCCAATCTACCGGCGGTGCCAGCGCTCTCCGCCGCGGGCACGGCGGGGAATATGCCGCAGGTGGGGATGGGCACCTCCACGCCCAGCGGCGCGCCCACCTGGCACCAATCCCGGAGGCAGATCTCGGGGCCCCCGCCGGCCTGCAGCCACGCGTGCAGCAGCTCCGCTTGCAGCGGCGAAGGCCGCCCCCACTCGTGAGCCGTCTGGCCCTCTGGCGGGGCGCTGAGATGCTCGCGCAGCCGGGATCTCCAGACTTCGACGAGGTCACTGCCTGGGCCGGTGTAACTCTTGTCACCGAAGCGCTGCACCACTGCGGCCGCCTCCGGGCATTCCGAAACCCAGTCGTCGTACAGGGCGGCCACCTCCTTGCCGAGGGCGCAGAGGCGCGGCAGGCGCGCCACGGAGGCCGCCGTTGAGCGCAGGCCACCAACGCAGAGATGGTTCTCCTGCTCTCGGCGCTCCTGCCGGGAGGCCGGGGCCGCGGCCGTCGGTGCGGGGCGCGCGACCTCCGCGAGGGCTGGCTGCGCGGCCGGCTGCCCGGCTGCCGCGCCGGCGCTGGTGGGGCGCCTGACCAAGGCGTTGCCCCACTGGCTCACACGGATCAGGGAACTGTCGGGGGCCTTAGCGACAGCGCCCGGCGACCCCGGAGCCGGGGTCAGCGGCGCCGGCAGTCCGGCGCCTTGTGCGAGGCATCGCCGCACTTGGCGCACTTGTGCAACCGGCCCTTCGGGCAAGTCGAGGGCGCGCCCAGCTTGCCGCACTCGTTCGCCGGGTTGCCCTGGTTCCAGTTCTTGCACACCTCGGGCCCCTGGGCCTTCTGCGAGTCGTTCGTCTGCTTGCGCGGCCCCCCCGCCGAGCTGCCGTGGGCAGTCGACGGGGGGCCCCCGTTTCCCGACGCCTGCTGGGGGCGCTGCTGCTGCTGCTGCTGCGGGCCGTTCTTGCGCCGCTTGCCCGTCGCGGGGGGGCGCTGCTCTGTCGGTGGCGCGATGGCCGCGAGGCCACCGGGCAGGTGGGCCAAGGCCACCGCCTCCTCAGGCGCGAGCAGCACGCCACGACCGCCGCGCGCCACCCACGCAGCCGCCGGGCGCCGCACGTGAGCATCCCAGAATGCCTCGTCGTCGGCCGCGAGGCGGTACACAGTGGACCAGGGCGCTGCGCTGTTCCAGTCTGGAGCGGGCGTCTCGCCGGCCGCCAGTTTGGCCTCGTAGCGGCGCTTCAGGCGGACCATGTGCTCTGCGCGCATCTGGTCGTCCGCCGTGGCAATGAGATGCCAACATTCCGGCCATAGGTGCACGAGCTTGCGGATCTTCTCCGCGTAGTGCTCGAGCGCAGAGCGGGCCACAGCCATGAGCATGATGCAAGCAGTGGCGAACACCTTCCATGCCGCTTCCCAGTGCTGCAGGTTCCCCGGGCCGGGGAGCTCCTTGGCCGTGAAGGTGCCGTCGCCGGTCGGGTACCAGGCGCGGAACTTCGCGGCCCGCGCGCCCTTGCGGGCGAAAGGCCCCCACAGCGCAAAGTCAGCATACGGCGAGCAGCCGCGGCCGTTCACCCTGTGGTCCAAGGCCGTGAGCTGCTCCACCGAAGGCTCCGCGTCCTCCGCCGGAGCGGCGAGGACCTGCTGCTGGTAGTTGGCGTGCCACTGGGCGTGCGTAGACGCATCGGCGACCCGCGCCTCGCCATCGTCGCCCTGGTCGAGGACAGCGGACAACTTGACGACCTTGTCCCTGGTCGCCGGGGCCGTCGCCGGCGCTGCCCCAGACCCGGCCGCAGCCGGACGCGCCGCAGGCGCTTGGAACGGATCCACGTCGACGAAGTCGTCCCATCTCTGTCCGCCGGCTGTCCACGAAATGCGTTTGCAAATGCGCCAGATGAGGCCCACCTGGCTTGCTTCCAAGGGGGTGAGGCCACGTAAGGGCGGCTCTCCCTGTCCAAGGTTATTGTCAATGTGTGTGGTCATGATTGCTACGTGCAGCATCGGAGCGGGGATTATCGACATCAGCGGGATGTGATTCTGGAAATCCCCCAGCTGCGCCTCGACAACACGAAACACACTGCCAGACAGACGTACATATTGGACAACGTCCGAAACCATTGTCCAAGACATTGCAGTGGCCTCTGGCGGAAACAATGCCATCGATCGTGAGGGAAGCAAGCCGCGCAGGCAAACGACGTAAGAGAAGAATGGGAGGTACGTTAAGGTGCAATGGGAAAAAGCAAAGAGTATCGAGTTCGATCCGCGTGGCTGCATCGAACAACAATCTGGCATAGGAGCGCAGGGAGCAGGATACAATAACATATGATGGGGCAAGGTGGGTACACAATGAGACAAGCCACCCACCAACCATGCATTAAGAGTGCAATTGTCCTCAATTGACCTGTCAATAACGGTGTTCCCCGAAGGTGTCGAGGCGAGACTCGGGGAATACATTGTCCGATGGTTTGGTCGAGCTCCGCCTCCAACAACGCTCAATATGCACCAAACACTGCCTCCACCGAGTAGCTCCGATTATTTCCTCATGCTATTTTCTGGTCACCGAGTAAACAGTGCAGTCCGTCGCCCCACCAAGTTTGCGCAAATGCTAAACTTCAGCGCCGTCGCACAAAAAGGCCAAGGAGGCCTCCCGAGATGGCCCCAACAAGCCCAAGCATCGCGGTGGAAGTCGTGCAGCGTCAGCTTGCGGCCCAGGTATTTCGTGCTTTCCTCGGCGCTGAGGATTTCGACCTTCTCGTCGTCGATGTCCACGCGTGCAATGCATCGCCCCTGTCGCCTGCTCACATTTGTGAGGATTTTCGTTTTGCCGGGGCGCAGTGCAAGTCCACACTTCGCTGCTTCTTGTTTGAGGCCCCGCAAGATACACTTGAATTGTCGTAGATTGGGTGCTAAGGGAAGTACGTCGTCAGCAAATCTCAAATTGGTCAAGCGCGTCGCCTGGGCACTTCCCAATTGTATGCCGAAGCCCTTTCGCGCCCAAGTCGGTTTGATGTTCCGGAAGATTTGCTCGAGTAGCGCGTTGAACAAATATGAGCTCAGCGGGTCCCCTTGCTTGACGCCGCGCTCAATGTTGAATTGTCTGCTTCTGACGTCGGTCTTTACCGTGGCTCCTTGATCGCTGTAGAAATTTTGCAGCAAGGTGATGTAGGGTTCCGGCACATCTCGTTTCCTCAGGGCCTTCCACAAACACAGATGGTCGACGCAGTCGAAAGCCTTCTTGAAATCGGCAGCAGCCGTCCAGAGTGGGAGCTGCCATTCGTAGGACTGCTCGCAAAGTATAGTTGCAGTGAAGAGGTGATCCTCTGTGCTTAGGCCCTTGCGGAAGCCAACTTGGTCAGGCGATTACTGTGCGTCGAAGAGCGTGTCAAGTCGGTTGCAAAGCAGTCGGGACATGAGTTTGTGCAGTAGCGGTATGATGGCGATGGGTCTGTAGTTGCTTGGTAATTGCGGGTCTCCGGACTTATGGATTACGCTGATGGCGGTGTGTCTCCACTGTTCCGGCGGCGACTGCTCAAGTGCTTTAGTGTCGTTGAAGAGCACCAACAAATGGTTCACGATCGCGTCCCCCCTGCGTTCAGCAGCTCTGCGGTGAGCCCAGCCGTGTCTTTGCACATACCGTTTTTGAGATGCTTCACTGCTTGGTGCAACTCCTCGCAGGTGAATGGTGGAATACTCCGTCGAGGTCACTTTGCTGATTCTTCTTGGGCGTCTGGGGAGCTGTTGGGCGTAGGCGAAGTAGTGCTTTCAGGGCGTCGGTGCAGCTTCTCATAGAAGTCCGCAGAGACGTCTGTAATTCCCTGTCGGTCCGTCTCGTCGGAGCCCTTTGCTGTTGTCATGGCCGGTATGAGCTCCTTCTTCTTGCTGGACTTGATCCCAGAGATCTTGTTCAGGCCGCGAAAACTAACGATGATGTCGTGCAGGATTGCCTGCCGTTGAGCCCTTTTGATGTCCCGGTGCGCACGTAGAATACGTTTGCTGAGAGCTGTTCGGGTGGTTGTGTCGACGTGCGGTGTGTTTCTGCGTTGCGTAATAAGTGCATGCAGGTGTTGCTTTGCCACGTCGTCGTTGCTAGCTGCGCTTTGTTGAAGATGTTGTTGTTGGTCTGGTTGTTGCTGGTAGTCTCTCTGGGCTGCTACTAGTGTTTTTTTTCGGTGTGTGCAACGGTGTCTCGGGGACCACTTGGCGGGATGATGGTAGTGAGGTGTCTCTTCAGATGGTGCTGGAAAACGGGGTCGTTCGGTCGGGGAGGCCCTCGGTGCACGCGAGTCTGTCGTCGTTTTCGTCGTCGTGTTCGTGGTGTCGCGTCGCCCAGTGCTAGTCGGAGGTGCACGGCCTGGTGGTCGGAGCCGAGGTCGGGGCACGTCGTTGCGAACGAATCCAGGACCAAATGCCGGTCCTGCTGATCCATCAGAATGTAGTCGATCTGCGTTTGCTCGTGGTTGGTGCCAGCGCTCGTGTACGTGAACACGCTGTCGAAATGCTTGTAAAACATAATGTTTGTGATTGTGAATTTGCGCACGCACGCCCGCGATCGTAGCCAGGTGCCGCGCTGGTTGTACCCGCTCTGCCCGTGGTTGCCAATAGTGCGCTTCTCTGCCCTGCTAGCGCTGGAATCGTCGTCGTCGTCGCTCCGTTTACCAACTCGTGCGTTGAAGTCTCCTGTGACGATGGTCGTCCGGTGCTGTTGGTGGGCATCAGCGTGTATTTCTGCAAGTACGTCGTACATGCATTGCACGCGTTGGTCACTGCATCCTCCACGTGGGAAGTAAGCCGTGACGATTCGGAGCAGACGATGCGGGAAGTCGACGTCGAGGTAGACGACCCGCTCGTTAACTGCTTTGAAGCTTCGTATGTGTCGCGCGTGTCGTTCATGAACAAGGAATGCACATCGCGTCGGACTGTCATGCCCAGAAACTGCGAATATGTGCGCGCCAGGCTCCGTGACCCAGAACTCTCGTTTTTCTGTCCGCCATGTTTTATTGAGTGCCACAACGTCCCATCGTGCGTCGGGAAGCTCCTGCAAGAGAAGGTCGATCGCTGTGTCGGTAATGAAACTCCGGGCGCTTTTGTGTATGACCGTGAAGTTCCTATCATAGTTGCTGCGTCGTGGAGTCGTGGTCGTGGTTTGTCGGGAGGCTGGTGTTGTGGCTGTCGCCGTCGGATAATGTGCGCCCAGCGTCGGCTGCTGGTGGCGAGAGCGCGTTGGTCGCAAGTCCCACGGTACGTCACCTTCTGCGTGGCTGCATCGTCCTCGTCCGCCGCCGGTGCTGGATTGAGGTAGTCGCTGTTGTTGCAATTGTAGATGCTGCTCCGGCTGCGGATGTAAATTCATGCCCGAGGGTGGAGATGAGAGTGGGATGTCGGATATTGGAGGCTGCTGGTCGGAATGCTGGGTTGGAGGGGCCTGGGAGTCGACAGATGGAGGTAGACATGTGGATGGCGGGCGCTGGAGGTCGATTGGTGGAGGTGGGAGTGGGGCGTCGGATGCTGGAGGCGGAGTCGCAGAGGACGAGGTCGGAGACGCCCGGAACGAATGATGATGACCATGTCCATGTCGAGGTTCCTTGTCAGCACAAGGAGTTGGATACCTTGCACGCGAATGTAGAACTGGCCGCAAGAGTGAAACCATGTCTTGCGAAGCCTTGGAGTGCATGTCGCTTGGCTCCGGGTCGTCAGGCAGATAATCAGGTAGCCGAGAACCGTGCTGATGATGCAGAGTCCTGTCTGGCACCTTGACGGCTTGCCTGGCCGCGACATGGGTGTCAATAGTAATCTGTGTATCATGTTCCCCCATTTTGTGAATCCTTTTGGGGGTTAGCGGTGAAACGTTTGGGTTTGGGTGGAGAGTCGGGTGCGTCGGGGCGGGGTTCGTCGGGTCGGAGACGGGGTTGAAACGAGAAGAAAGAGTGGGTTTGGGAGCGCCGTCCTGGGCGTAAGCGAAGTCGAAGGTCGGAGATAAAGCCGCATCTTCGCGCGCGTGTCGCCGATGATGCCGGTCGCCAGCAGCTCCTTTGGAGTACTTTGTGGCTCCGTGAAAGAATTGATTATATGGTGAAACGGTTGGAAACTGCCATCATTGTAGATCTCGCGCCGCTTTCCACTTCGCCATCGATGCTTGGACGCCTTCTTTGACGTCGTCTCCCTCCCCGTATGTGGTCAGCTGGCCGTCCTCGGTGACTTCTGCAATCAGCTTGCCTTTATACTTGATTGCACCTCTATCCCAAAATATGCGGATAGACTGCTGCGCAAGGCCCGTATTCATGAGCTGGTGCTTCACCTGCCCGAGTGTTTTGTCCACGCGGCGTTTTTCGATTGGGTCATCGTTTGTTGTACATAACTTGTCCCCATTTTTCCACTCGGCCTCCTTGCCGCGCCACTTTTTCAGACATCCTACTTTCCCGGCATGTGTCTTGAACTGTGCTATGCCCATGTTGCCCAGATCGCTGAAGGTGAATGTGCTGTCGATATTGTCCATGACGCTGATTTCGTTGAGAATGTCGGTCATATGCTGGGTGATGTCCTTCTCTGGGATCTCCGACTCCAGTCCACCGAAGATCACCTGTAAGTCCCTGTCGCTATCCTTGTAGATCATGGTGGAAGCTTTCTTCGTGATGGTGTTCCGTAGCTCGTTCGTGTCCTCATTGTTTCCCAACCATCATGTGGTGTTGGGTCCTCGTTTTGAAGAGACGGTGCCCCGCGTTCCTCTCCTCTCCTCTCCTCTCCTCTCCTCTCCTCTCCTCTCCTCTCCTCTCCTCTCCTCTCCTCCTCCTCCTCCTCCTCCTCCTCCTCCTCCTCTCCTCCTTCCTCCCTCCTCCTCCCCCTCCTCCTTCTCCTCCTCCCCCTCTTCCCTGCGTTTCACCCACCCAGTACAGCGCTTCGTAGCCCCATAGGAGCTCCACCGAAGGCCCCAATGCCCGCGCCCGCATGCGTCACCCACACCCAATTCGGCACACCCCTCACACGTTTCGTGGCTCCATAGGGAGCTCCACCGAAGGCCCCAGTGCCCGCGCCCGCATGCGTCACCCACACCCATTTCGGCACACCCCTCACACGTTTCGTGGCTCCATAGGAGCTCCACCGAAGGCCCCAGTGCCCGCGGCCGCATGCGTCACCCACACCCATTTCGGCACACCCCTCACACGTTTCGTGGCTCCATAGGGAGCTCCACCGAAGGCCCCAGTGCCCGCGCCCGCATGCGTCACCCACACCCATTTCGGCACACCCCCTCACACGTTTCGTGGCTCCATAGGGAGCTCCACCGAAGGCCCCAGTGCCCGCGCCCGCATGCGTCACCCACACCCATTTCGGCACACCCCTCACACGTTTCGTGGCTCCATAGGGAACTCCACCGAAGGCCCCAGTGCTGCCGCCCGCATGCGTCACCCACATCCAATTCGGCACACCCCTCACACGTTTATTGGCCCCATAGGAGCTCCGCCGAAGGCCCCATTGCTGCCGCCTGCATGCGTCACCCACACACAATTCGGCACACCCCTCACACGTTTCGTGGCCCCATAGTAGAAGCTCCGCCGAAGGCCCCAGTGCTGCCGCCCGCATGCGTCACCCACACCCATTTCGGCACACCCCTCACACGTTTCGTGGCCCATAGGGAGCTCCACCGAAGGCCCCAATGCCCGCCGCCCGCATGCGTCACCCACACCCATTTCGGCACACCCCTCACACGTTTCGCGCCCCATCAGGGAGCCCACCGAAGGCCCCGGCGCCCGCGCCCGCATGCGTCAGCCCGCCCCCGTTTCGGCACACCCCTCACACGCTTCGTGGCTCCATAGGGAGCTCCACCGAAGGCCCCAGTGCCCGCGCCCGCATGCGTCAGCCACGCCCATTTCGGCACACCCCTCACACGTTTCGCGGCCCCATAGGGAGCTCCGCCGAAGGCCCCAGTGCCCGCGCCCGCATACGTCAGCCACACCAATTTCGGCACGCCCCTCACGCGTTCCGTGGCCCCATAGGGAGCTCCGCCGAAGGTCCCAGTGGGTGTGCCCGCATGCGTCCTGCACACCCATTTCGGTACACCCCTCGGCCCCAGTGCCCGCGCCTGCATGCGTCAAACACACCTATTTCGGCACACCCCTCAAACGTTTCGCGGTCCCATGGGGAGCTCCACCGAAGGCCCCAGTGCCCGCGCCCGCATGCGTCAGCCACACCCGTTTCGTCAACCCCCTCACACGTTTCGTGGCCGCATAGGGAGCTCCACCGAAGGCCCTAGTGGGTGTGCCCGCATGCGTCCCGCACACCCATTTCGGCACATCCCTCGCACGTTTCGTGGCCCCGTAAGGGGGCTCCACCGAAAAGATATTCACAATTGCAGTATTCACGATTGCATATGGTTGGGTCCTTCGCCAGGATAATTTTGGTGATCATTTTGCTGATGTCGTCAACTTGCCCTTGTAGCTGCGTTGCTGCTTCCATTGCTGAAGTCGCCGTGGTGGATGCTAGATTTGCGGTGTCGCGGAGATCGCTGATGTCAGTCGAGCGCAGGCGCACCATCTTGTAGAGATCGACGAGGATCTCCCTGTCCGACATCTTGGAGAGGTCGGGGTCGTTGCCCTTTTTGTGCTTGCCCTCCGGCGATTGACCCACTGCAGGTGCCTCCTTGCGGATCATTCCAACTTTCCCGGCATGTGTCTTGAACTGTGCTATGCCCATGTTGCCCAGATCGCTGAAGGTGAATGTGCTGTCGATATTGTCCATGACGCTGATTTCGTTGAGAATGTCGGTCATATGCTGGGTGATGTCCTTCTCTGGGATCTCCGACTCCAGTCCACCGAAGATCACCTGTAAGTCCCTGTCGCTATCCATGTAGATCATGGTGGAAGCTTTCTTCGTGATGGTGCTCCGTAGCTCGTTCGTGTCCTCATTGTTTTTGGTGATCGTTTTGTTGATGTCGTCAACTTGCCCTTGTAGCTGCGCTGCTGCTTCCATTGCTGAAGTCGCCGTGGTGGATGCTAGATTTGTGGTGTCGCGGATATCGTTGATGTCAGTCGAGTGCAGGCGCGCCATCTTGTAGAGATCGACGAGGATCTCCCTGTCCGACATCTTGGAGAGGTCGGGGTCGTTGCCCTTCTTGTGCTTGCCCCCCGGCCCTGTAGCCCGGTATATATATATATATATATATATATATATATATATATATATATATACATATATATATATATATATATATATATATATATATATATATATATACATACATATATTATATAATATATATATATATATATATACTTGGGGTTGGGGGGTGAGTGCGAGGTGAAACGGGGGCCCCCCCTACCAAGAAATCGATTTCGGTTCCGGGTTCGTGTCGTGCGTGCCGTGCGTGCGGGCGAGGCGAAGCTGCGTGGGCGCGAGAGGAAATCCTCCTGGCTGGGCCGCGGCCGGACCAAATGTTCTTTCGGCGGCCGGTGGCCCGCGGTGTCCCGCTGGTGTCCCGAAATCCTCCTGTGGCTGGGCCGCGGCCGGACCAAATGTTTCTCCTCCGGCGGCCGGTGGCCCGCGGTGTCCCGCCAGTGTCCCGCTGGCTGGGTAGTCGAAGCCAATCTGGCGCCAATCTGGCAGGCCCAATCTGGCAAACGGGGGCAATCTGGCGAGGGAGCCAACGCGAATCCAGTCTGGCGAATAACCCAAATCATCCAGTTTGGCCGGGCCAGATTGGCCCTGGGGGCTCAATCCAATCTGACAGTCTGGCCTTCGACGACCCAGGCTGGTGTCTCGAAATCCTCCTGGGACAGCGCTTCACAACAATGTCGAGTGCGCTTCGCCGACATCGCCACATCACATCACGCTCACGTGCACAATCACACTACTCACTAGACTCCGCCCCACAGGCATCGTCAGAACAACAATCACCACTGTTCCCCATTGCTGCCCCCCCCCAACTTCCTCATCACCCGCAGGATGGTCGTATAGGTAGATATACACTGGTAGAGACGTATCGCTTGGCGCATACCCGCCTGGTAAGTAATCCAAGGGTGCGCACACAAAGCGTAGCGAAATTCCTCGCTGCCCCTGGAGTGAAAAGAGTGAACAACAGGACATGACATTGATATTTTCCGACGGAGACGCATCAGCCTGGCGCGCACTTATCTGGTCGATTGTCCAAGGATGTGCGCGCAAGGTGGAGAGGCCAGCTCTTGGAAGTGAAGAAATGCATCAAATTCACTTGGCTGGCCGCAGGCGGACCACCTGCAAGCTAGCAGTGCAGCCTGACGCGCCTTGGCGCGAGCGGCACACATACTGAGGCGCGAGCGACACACATACTAGCCTGATGATACAGGCTCCGCGTCGTGCTAAACACGGTGCGCCGACTCGTGCTCATCGATCTCCGCGCCCTGCTCCGACTAGTTGACCTCAACCTCCGCGTTGTGAATGCCGCGCTGGGGTGTTGGGCCCCTGCCGCGGCCAAGACACTCGAGCCCCACCAGGCAGCCCAGCGCGACGCCGCAGACCAAGAACAAGATCAACAAGAAGAAGATCAAGACACCAGCGAAGACTGCAATTAATCCCCATGGCTCGGTGGTGGCTGTGGTGTTTGACGTGTCCGAACTCGTGCTCGTATCG
>CAUYUJ010013991.1:17500-397500 GCA_963575745.1 Prorocentrum cordatum | reverse complement strand
GAGTCCCAGTCCGAGTCCATCAGCGCCGCGCCACTGGGGCTGGCGATGGCCAGGAAGGCCTCGTACAGAGCTCTCGTCGCGAAGCCGCCTAAAGCACGCCATGCGCGGAACGGGATCCCATCTGGTCCAGGAGAGCTGTTGCTCGTGTGCTGGACCGCTCGCTCGAAGATCTCGAAGGGCACGGCGACGCCGGGCACGCGCTGGCGGTCTGCCAGCGAGGCGTGCGAGGCCTCGTCTGCAAGCCAGGTGCGGCGCAAGGTTGTGTCCGTTTCCCGTCTGCGGAAGACCCCAGACCAATGGTCGCGCAGAACTCCTGCGATGTGCTCTGGTGATGTGCTCACGTGGCCAGCGCTGTCACTGAGCGCGTAGTGGGAGCAGCCGCGGCCAGGAGACAAGCGTGTAAGAAGACGATGGTTCTGATGTCGCCGCTGCGCCGCCTGCGCATCGGAGAGGTCCTTCAAGTCGGCGTGGGGCCTGCCCAGCTCGTCGATGGCGTGATCGCGAGCAAGGTCGGCAGCGTGAACTCGGATCAGCCGGAGGCGACGGCCAGGGCTCGTGTGGAAGTCGTAAGGGTTGTCCACGAGATCCTTCAAGATGGGATACCGCTGGATGCATTGGCTGACGCCGCCTGCCGAGCCCTTTTCTGAGGCGCGGAGGAATTTCATGGTGACCCCGAGGCGATCCTCGTGCGCAAGCGGGCCCGGCGGACCCGAAGCCTCGAAGCCGAAGTTCTTGGCGGCCTCGCGCATGGCCCGCTTGAGTAGCACGAGCCGCCGTGGAGGCGAGGCGGAAGGTTCGCTGTCCAGCATCTCCTGCCACGCGAGCGCCACTCTGCGCGGCCATTCGGGGTGATCCAATGTGAGGTCCGATATCGGGGCGCATGAGTCGGGTTCCCGCTGCGGCAGTGAACGCCGAAAGCTGACGGCTCTATGTCGAGATAGCTCTGACTGCCACTCCAATGCAGCGCAAATTAGCTTCCGATCAAAGCCTTCCACCACGGCCTGATTACAGTAAATGCGGTCCAGGCGCGATCGGGACGAAGGCGAAGCATACGTCATGTCGGGCTGGTGGAGCTCGTGGAGGCCATGAGGAAGTCCCAAATGTCGGTGCCAACTTGCCTCTTCCCCGCGATCCCGCCCACCCGTGACGGCAGCGGTGGAGGTGCAGCGTCTGTCGCAAACGTCCGCAACATAGTTGAAGTCTCCTCCGAGGATCGTGAGAACCTGGTCCCTGGAAGCGATGTGCCGCGAAAGCCGCCGTCGGAGAGCGTCTCGGAGTTCGGGGAAAAATGGGGGGCGGCCCAGGTGAGACAGCCCTGCAGCCTCGATGTCTTCTGGGGAGGCGGCAGCACCAGTGTGGAAGTATACGACAACAACGTCCAGATTGCCACTGGGGCCTCGCAGATGTAGTACTGCAGCACGACCCGGGAGAATGATCTGCCAGTGAGGGTTCGCCGCAAACTGCTTGAGGAAGGAGTTCTTGATCGTCACCCCCACTCCTGCCCTGGCGGGCGTGGGGCCTGGTGACCACCAAGATGTGCAAGCATCGGGATTTCTCCACACCTCATTGCCTCCATTGGACCCGTGCGTCTCGGTCCAGAGGCCGATATCGTGGGTGGCCATCAACTTCCTCACGTAGGTCGCCTTCCGGCGATGACGGCCGGGGTCCGCGGCGAAGAGGGCCTGGGTGTTCCATGTGATGACGGAGACATCGCCGAGGTACGGGCTGTGGGCGAGCGAAGGCTGACCTCTGGGTGCGCGAGTGCGTGGAGGCAGCGCTGCAGGGAGCGCACTGGGGCGCAGCGCGCGCCGAAATGCGTTCTGAAGCCGAATCTGGACCGGAACGTCCGTCATGGAGTCGTCGGGCAGCTGATCCATAGAGGTAGAAACATGATGAAAAAGATGAAGAAGTGCAAGTGCAGGTAGCTGAGTAGATGTACGCCGAGAACGTTGAGAAGAAGGTGACGAAGAACAAGACGACGTGATATGCCCACTCATGCTGTAGGGAGCGCGGCGCTGGGAGCCCGGGCCGGCACTGGCCGGTTGGAGCTCGAAGGCGACGTCCACGAGCCAACATGAGGTACCCTTGCAATCAAAAATCTGAATTCCATAGCTCGTCGAAGGCGCTGAGGAGGTCACGCGGCGGCGGGGGAGGCAGCCCCCTGCCCCCCCCGCCGCCTGTTTCCCGGCAGGGTGCGAGAGTCCTGGACGTCGTTGGACACCCTGATGGCCAAGAAGTCCACGCCGACCTGGAGCACCTGACCATGCAACGAGCGATACACCTGCTGGACATCTTCCTGTGAGTGTAGGTACACGCGTGCGCGGCCAGGATGAGCGCTAGCGGACAAGTGGCTTCGATTGGAAAGCCCCATAAAAAAAAGGGAATCCTTTAGAAAACACTACAAGGGGATTCGATTGGAAAGCCTCAAAGTAGGAATCCTTTGGAAAGCACCACAAGGGGATTCGATTGGAAAGCCTCACAAAAAAAAAGGAATCCCGTGGAAAGCACACAAAAGGATTCGATTGGAAAACCTCACAAAAAATTCTTTGGAAAGCACAGCAAAAAGATTAGATGGGAAAACCTCACAACAGGGAATCCTTTGGAAAGCACAACAAAGGGATTAGATTGGAAAGCCTCGCAAAAAGGGAATCCTTTAGAAAGCACCACAAAAGAGATTTGATTGGAAAGCCTGACAAAGGGATTCGATTGGAAAGCCTCACATAAGGAATCCTTTGGAAAGCACCGCAGAGGGATCCGATTGGAAAGCCTCACAAAAAGGAATCCGTTGGAAAACACAACAAAGGGATTATATTGGAAAGCCTCGCAAAAAAAAAGTAATCCTTTGGAAAGCACAACAAAAGGGATCCGATTCGAAAGCCTCACAAAAGGAATCCTTTGGACAGCGCCACAAAGGGAATCGATTGGAAAGCCCAACAACAAATACCCTGTGACGTACCCAACCCATTTGTATCATGGGAAACGAGGAATTGGCCGAAACTTGCATGGACAATCAAATTGCAGGATCCGTTGTTTGATATGTAAACTACTTGGGACACGCGCCTATGGCATGAAGCGCAAGAGAACCATGCAAGAACGAGGGGCGACACCTACAGGCTCGAAGAGGACATGGGGAGTCGGGAACGAAGAGCTGGAGAAAGACGTGCGGGAAGCCCACTGTGCTGGGCCCCCCAGCAGGCTTCGAAAGTGGCGACAGTTTCACAGATCGCAGCCCCCCAGGGATGGCGAGGTCTAATTTCAGTCCGCGGTGTGTACTCTGTGCTGGGCCCCCCAGCAGGCCTCGAAAGTGGCGACGGTTTCACAGATCGCAGCCCCCCAAGGATGGCGAGGTCTAGTTTGAGTCTGCGGTGGGTACCCACTGTGCTGGGCCCCCCAGCAGGCCTCGAAAGTGGCGACCATTTCACAGATCGCAGCCCCCCAGGGATGGCGAGGTCACATTTGAACCCGCCGTGGGTACCCACTGTGCTGGGCCCCCCAGCAGGCCTCGAAAGTGGCGACAGTTCCACAGATCGCAGCCCCCCAGGGATGGCAAGGTCTAATCTGAACCCGCGGGGTGTACCCACTGTGCTGGCCCCCCCAGCAGGCCTCGAAAGTGGCGACAGTTTCACAGATCGCAGCCCCCCAGGGATAGCGAGGTCAAATTTGAACCCGCCGTGTGTACCCACTGCGCTGGGCCCCCCAGCAGGCCTCGAAAGTGGCGACGGTTTCACAGATCGCAGCCCCCCAAGGATGGCGAGGTCTAATTGGAGGCCGCGGTGTGTACCCACTGTGCTGGGCCCCCCATCAGGCCTCGAAAGTGGCGACAGTTTCACAGATCGCAGCCCCCACCAAGGATGGCGAGGTCAAATTTGAACCCGCCGTGTGTACCCACTGCGCTGGGCCCCCCAGCAGGCCTCGAAAGTGGCGACGGCTTCACAGATCGCAGCCCCCCAAGGATGGCGAGGTCTAATTGGAGTCCGCGGTGTGTACCCACTGTGATGGGCCCCCCAGCAGGCCTCGAAAGTGGCGACAGTTTCACAGATCGCAGCCCCCCAGGGATGGCGAGGTCAATTTCAATCCGCGGTGTGTACACTGTGCTGGGCTCCCCAGCAGGCCTCGAAAGTGGCGACAGTTTCACAGATCGCAGCCCCCCAGGGATGGCGCGGTCTAGTTTCAGTCAGCGGTGGGTACCCACTGTGTTGAGCCCCCAAGCAGGCCTCGAAAGTAAGGACAATTTCGCAGATCGCGGCCCCCCATGGATGGCGAGGTTTAATTTCAGTCCGCGGTGTGTACCCACTGTGCTGGGGCCCCCAGCAGGCTCCGAACGCAACGACAGTTTCACCGATCGCCGCCCCCCAGGGATGGCGAGGTCACATTTGAATCCGCGGTGTGTGCCCACTGTGCTGGGCCCCCCAGCAGGCCTCGAAAGTGGCGACCGTTTCACAGATCGCAACCCCCCAGGGATAGCGAGGTCCAAATTGAATCCGCCGTGTGTACCCACTGCGCTGGGCCCCCCAGCAGGCCTCGAAAGTGGCGTCAGTTTCACAAATCGCAGCCCGCCAGGGATGGCGAGGTCCTATTCGAATCCGCCGTGGGTACCCACTGTGCTGGCCCCCCCCAGCAGGCCTCGAAAGTGGCGACAGTTTCGCAGATCGCAGCCCCCCAGGGATGGCGAGGTACAATTTGAATCCGCCGTGTGTACCCACTGTGCTGGGCCCCCCAGCAGGCCTCGAAAGTGGCGACAGTTTCACAGATCGCAGCCCCCCAGGGATGGCGAGGTACAATTTGAATCCGCCGTGTGTACCCACTGTGCTGGGCCCCCCCAGCAGGCCTCGAAAGTGGCGACAGTTTCACAGATCGCAGCCCCCCAGGGATGGCGAGGTCTAATTTGAATCCGCCGTGGGTACCCACTGTGCTGGGCCCCCCAGCAGGCCTCGAAAGTGGCGACAGTTTCACAGATCGCAGCCCCCCAGGGACGGCGAGGTCACATTTGAATCCGCAGTGGGTGCCCACTGTGCTGGGCCCCCCAGCAGGCCTCGAAAGTGGCGACAGTTTCACAAATCGCAGCCCGCCAGGGATGGCGAGGTCCTATTCGAATCCGCCGTGGGTACCCACTGTGCTGGGCCCCCCAGCAGACTCGAAAGTGGCGGCAGTTTCACAGATCGCAGCCCCCCAGGGACGGCGAGGTCACAGTTGAATCCGCCGTGGGCACCCACTGTGCTGGGCCCCCCAGCAGGCCCCGAAAGTGCCTACAGTTTTACAGATCGCAGCCCCCCAAGGATGGCGATGTCAAATTTGAATCCGCCGTGGGTGCCCACTGTGCTGGGCCCCCCCAGCAGCCCTCGAACGTGGCGGCAGTTTCACAGATCGCAGCCCCCCAGGGATGGCGAGGTCAAATTTGAATCCGCAGTGGGTACCCACTGTGCTGGGCCCCCCCAGCAGGCCTCGAAAGTGGCGACAGTTTCACAGATCGCAGCCCCCCAGGGATGGCGAGGTCTAATTTGAACCCGCCGTGGGTACCCACTGTGCTGGGCCCCCCCCAGCAGGCCTCGAAAGTGGCGACAGTTTCACAGATCGCAGCCCCCAGGATGGCAAGGTCTAATCTGAATCCGCGGGGTGTACCCACTGTGCTGGGCCCCCCAGCAGGCCTCGAAAGTGGCGACAGTTTCACAGATCGCAGCACCCCAGGGATAGCGAGGTCAAATTTGAACCCGCCGTGTGTACCCACTGCGCTGGGCCCCCCAGCAGGCCTCGAAAGTGGCGACGGTTTCACAGATCGCAGCCCCCCAAGGATGGCGAGGTCTAATTGGAGGCCGCGGTGTGTACCCACTGTGCTGGGCCCCCCAGCAGGCCTCGAAAGTGGCGACAATTTCACAGATCGTAGCCCCCACCAAGGATGGCGAGGTCAAATTTGAATCCGCCGTGGGTACCCACTGTGCTGGGCCCCCCAGCAGGCCTCGAACGCAACGACAGTTTCACAAATCGCAGCCCCCCAGGGATGACGATGTCAAATTTGCATCCGTCGTGGGTACCCACTGTGCTGGGCCCCCCAGCGGGCCTCGAAAGTGGCGACAGTTTCACAGATCGCAGCACCCCAGGGATGGCGAGGTCGCATTTGAACCCGCCGTGGGTGCCCACTGTGCTGGGCCCCCCAGCAGGCCGCGACAGTGGCGACGGTTTCACAGATCGCAGCCCCCCAGCTGGCACGCAGCGACGAGCGAAGGCAGGGGGGAAGAGAGGGACGGGGGGGTGGGAAGGAAGGTTCGCGCGAGCAGTGCTCTATCCAAAACGAGCACCCAACGCAGGAGGGTTGGGAAGTCTATTGGAAAGCCTCACAACAAGGAATCCTTTGGACAGCCTCACAGAAGGATTCTATGGGAAAACATAACAAAAGGAACCCGTTGGAAAGCACCATAAAAGGAATTCTAATGGAAAGCTTCACAAACAAAAGAAACCAGTTGGAAATAATCATTTGGAAAACATCACGGCCAGGCGTTGTTTTGTCAGGTTTTTCTGGTCTGGGGGGCTCCCAAAACCTGGCCAAGCGTTGGGGTTTCTGGTTATTCTGGTTTGGGAGCCCACCGAACCTGGCTAGGCGTTGGTTTTTTCTGGCTTGTCTGGTCCGAGGGCTCACAAAACCCGGCCAAGCGTTTTTTGTTTTGCTTTTTTGTTTTTGTTTGATAATTCTTTCTCTCTGGTCTGGCGGCATCAGTTCGCAGGCCCCCAACCTCCAGGCTAAGTTTCGTGGGCTCCCAAACCAGACAAGCAATAAAAACCAACGCCTGGCCAAGTTTTCTAAGCTCCCAGACCAGACAACGAAGAAAAAAAAAACGTCTGGCCATGTTTTCTTAGCTCCCAGACAAAAAATAAAAAGATACACAATATCCTGGCGACGGACCCAACCATATGCAATTGTGAATAACGCTTTGTGGGTGCCGCTTTCGGTGGGGCTCCTTATGGGGCCACGAAAAACGTGCCACGAAACGCTGTCCTGGGCGTGCGGGACGCATGAGGGCGGTAGCATTGGGGCTTTCGGTGGAGCTCCCTATGGGGCCACGAAACGTGTGAGGGGTGTGCCGAAATGGGCGCGGCGCCGCCATGCGGACGCAGCCACTGGGGCCTTCGGTGGAGCTCCCTATGGGGCCACGAAACGTGTGAGGGGTGTGCCGAAATCGGTGCGGCGCCGCCATGCGCCCGCAGCCACTGGGGCCTTCGGTGGAGCTCCCTATGGGGCCACGAAACGTGTGAGGGGTGTGCCGAAATCGGTGCGGCGCCGCCATGCGCCCGCAGCCACTGGGGCCTTCGGTGGAGCTCCCTATGGGGCCACGAAACGTGTGAAGGGTGTGCCGACATGGGTGCGCCGCCGCCATGCGCCCGCAGCCGCTGGGGCCTTCGGTGGAGCTCCCTATGGGGCCACGAAACGTGTGAGGGGTGTGCCGAAATGGGTGCGGCGCCTCCATGCGCCCGCAGCCACTGGGGCCTTCTGTGGAGCTCCCCATGGGGCCACGAAACGTGTGAGGGGTGTGCCGAAATGAGTGCGGCGCCGCCATGCGCCCGCACCCACTGGGGCCTTCGGTGGAGCTCCCTATGGGGCCACGAAACGTGTGAGGGGTGTGCCGAAATGTGTGCGGCGCCGCCATGCGCCCGCGGCCACTGGGGCCTTCGGTGGAGCTCCCTATGGGGCCACGAAACGTGTGAGGGGTGTGCCGAATGGTGCGCCGCCGGTCCATGCCCCGCAGCCACTGGGGGCTGTCGGTGGAGCTCCCTATGGGCCACGCAACGTGTGAGGGTGTGCCTAAATGGTGCGGCCCGCCATGGCGCCCGCAGCCCTGGGCCGTTCGTGGAGTCTCCGATGGGCCGACGAAACGTGTGAGGGGTGGTTGGTCCCGTGCATGGATGCTGCGCCGTCCATGCAGAAACAAACAACCGAGGATGCCAAAAACATAAGAATAGCAGTGCAAACGCAAGAGCACCACGACCAGGGTGCAAAAGCAGCACGTACCGACGACACGCCGTAAGGCCGCAGGCCTTGGTCGCCCTCGGTGGAGCTCCCTATGGGGCCACGAAACGTGTGAGGGGTGTGCTGAAATGGGTGCGGCGCCGCCATGCGCCCGCAGCCACTGGGCCCTTCGGTGGAGCCCCCTATGGGGCCACGAAACGCGTGAGGGGTGCGCCGTGATAATGGGAGGAGGGAAGGGGGAGGGGGGAGGAGGCGGAGGAGGAGGAAGGAAGGAGAGGAGAGGAGAGGAGAGGAGAGGAGAGGAGAGGAGAGGAGAGGAGAGGAGAGGCGAGGAGAGGAGAGGAAAGGAGAGGAGTGGAGAGGAGACGCGGGGCACCGTCTCTTCAAAACGAGGACCCAACACCACAGGATGGTTGGGAAAAACGCCTGGCCAGGTTTTCTGAGCCCCCAAACCCGAAAAACCAGAAAACCAACGCTGGGCCAAGTTTTCTGAGCTCTCAGACCAGAAAAAAAATATCCCGGCAAAGCAACCTAACAGCGATGTGTAGGAGCATATCTGGAAGATTTCCCCTTAAGATTCAGATGAGAATCCAGTTGTAGAATTCTGCTGTTCTCGCAGTCGTAGTCGCATTCGCGATGACAGTCGCAGTGGCAACGGCAGTCGCAGTCACAGCCTCAGCCTCAGCCTGCCTCAGCCTCAGCCTCAGCCTGCCTCAGCCTCAGCCTGCCTCAGCCTCAGCCTCAGCCTGCTTCAGCCTCAGCCTCAGTCTGCCTTCAGCCTCGGCCTCAGCCTCAGCCTGCCTCAGCCTCAGCCTGCATCAGCCTCAGCCTCAGCCTCAGCCTGCCTCAGCATCAGCCTGCCTTCAGCCTCAGCCTGCCTCAGCCTCAGCCTCGGCCTGCTTCAGCCTGAGCCTCAGTCTGCCTTCAGCCTCGGCCTCAGCCTCAGCCTGCCTCAGCCTCAGCCTGCATCAGCCTCAGCCTCAGCCTCAGCTTGCCTCAGCATCAGCCTGCCTCAGCCTCAGCCTCAGTCTGCCTTCAGCCTCGGCCTCGGCCTCAGCCTGCCTCAGCCTCAGCCTGCCTCGGCCGCAGCATCAGCCTGCCTCAGCAGTCAAAATGTTGCCCAGGAATGCAGTTCTGGGAACTAGAGAAACACGAAGTGGCCTAAGTACAGTTGGCTCCGGGCATTCAAAATCATACCCAGGAGGTGAGTTCTGGGAAGTGGAAGAGCACGAAGTGGCCTACAATTGGCTCCGGGCATTCAGAATGTGGCCCGGGAATGAGTTCTGGGAGCTCGAAGAACACGAAATGGCCTACAGTTGGCTCCGGGCATCCAAAATGTGGCCCGGGAATGGAGTTCTGGAAACTCGAAGACTACGAAGTGGCCTACAGTTGGCTCCGGGCATCCAAAATGTATCCCGGAAATGGAATTCTGGGAACTCGAAGACCACGAAGTGGCCTACAAGTGGCTCCGGGCATCCAATATGTACGCCGGGAATGGAGTTCTGGGAACTCGAAGACCACGAAGTGGCCTACAGTTGGCTCCGGGCATCCAAAATGTACGCCGGGAATGGAGTTCTAGCAGCGCCAAGAGCGATGTTGCGAGGATGTCCCAGTTGGGCTTCGACGGCAGCCGCCCGGGGTCCCGCCCCGACCCCCCTGAGGAGTCATGATGCTCTCTTTTGAAACCACTAGAAACCTATCAGCAAAAGCTGTTAGGTAAAAACAGAAACACAAACGCCTTGCCAGGTTTTCTGAGCTCCCAGACCAGAACAACCAGAAAAACCAACGCCTGGCCAAGTTTTCTGCGCCCCCAGTAGGAGGAGGAGCGGGGGCAGGATGAGGGCGAGAGAGAGAGAGAGAGAAACAGAGGGATACATATATATATATATATATATATATATATATATATATATATATTATATATATATATAAAAGAGAGAGAGAGAGAGAGAGAGGGAGAGAGAGAGAGGGAGAGAGAGAGAGAGAGAGAGAAAGAGAGAGAGAGAGAGAAAGAGAGAAAGAGAGAAAGAGAGAAAAAGAGAGAGAGAGAGGAGAGACAGCGACAAAGAGAGAGGGATAACGGAGAAAGAGTGGGCCACCGAGTTTGAAGGAGGGAGAGCGAGAAAGAGTGGTTCTCTCTCTCTCTCTCTCTCTCTCACGAACAAGGATGGTCTTGGGCAAACCACCAGGGCTGTGGGCAAAATTGTTACGGATCTTCCGTTTTTGGTTTTGGTTTTTTCCACAAGAACTCCCCCTGGCGGCCCGTCCCGCCGGCCACCCGAAAGGGAGCTCCAGGAGCTCAACCCCAAAGAAATCCCCCAAGACGGCTCAAGATGGCCTCCAAAAAAGCCTCCAAGTCCGCCCAAGATGGTCCAAGATGGCCTCCAAGACGGCCCGAGAGAGTCCAAGATGCCTCCAGTTCGTCCAAGAAGCCTCCAAGACGCCAAGATCGCCCAGGAGCCTTTCAAAATGTCCCCATGACAGCTCAAGAAGCCCCCAAGGGGGCCCAAGAGGGCCCCGACGGCCGAAGAGGCCTCCAAGACGCCTACGCTGCCTCGAAAACCGCCCTGACACGGCCCATGAAGGCCGGAAATCGGTTCCGGGAGGCCTCAAAGACGGTGTCGGACGGCGTCAAATGGGCCAAGAACGCTCTAAGACGACCAACGACTCCCTCAAAGAGCCCCCGGAGGCCCCCCAAAAGGCCAAGGAGGCCTCCCGAGAAGCATTCAAAAGGTCCACAGGAAGTTCCAACAAAACACCCAGAACCCAAAAAAAACCCAAAAAGCTTTCAAACATGTCCCGTTCCCTCCTGCTGTTTCCCCCCTCTCCTTTTCCATCTCTTTTCCCCCCCAAGTGTTCCCCGAAGGTGTCGAGGCGAGACTCGGGGAATACATGGTCCGATGGTTTGGTCGAGCTCCGCCTCCAACAACGCTCAATATGCGCCAAACACTGCCTCCACCGAATGGCTCCGATTATTTCCTCATGCTAATTTCTGGTCGCCGAGTAAACAATGCAGTCCGTCGCCCAACCAAGTTTGTGCAGATGCTAAATTTTAGCGCCGTCGCACAAAAAGGCCCAGGAGGCCTCCCGAGATGGCCCCAACAAGCCCAAGTATCGCCGTGGAAGTCGTGCAGCGTCAGCTTGCGGCCCAGGTATTTCGCGCTTTCCTCGGCGCTGAGGATTTCGACCTTGTCGCCGTCGATGTCCACGTGCGTAATGCATCGCCCCTGTCGCCTGCTCACATTTGTGGGGATTTTCGTTTTGCCGGGGCGCAGTGTAAGTCCACACTTCGGTGCTTCGTGTTTGAGGTCCCGCAAGATGCGCTTGAATTGTCGTAGATTGGGTGCTAAGGGAAGTACGTCGTCAGCAAATCTCAAGTTGGTCAAGCGCGTCGCCTGGGCACTTCCCAATTGTATGCCGAAGCCCTTTCGCGCCCAAGTCGGTTTAATGTTCCGGAAGATTTGCTCGAGTAGCGCGTTGGACAAATATGAGCTCAGCGGGCCCCCTTGCTTGACGCCGCGCTCAATGTTGAATTGTCTGCTTCTGACGTCGGTATTTACCGTGGCTCTTTGATCGCTGTAGAAATTCTGCAGCATGGTGGTGTAGGGTTCTGGCACATCTCGTTTCCTCAGGGCCCCCCACAAACACAGATGGTCGACGCAGTCGAAAGCCTTCTTGAAAACGGCAGCAGCCGTCCAGAGCGGGAGCTGCCATTCGTAGGACTGCTCGCAAAGTATAGTTGCAGTGAAGAGGTGATCCTCTGCGCTTGAGCCCTCGCGGAAGCCAGCTTGGCCAGGCGATTGCTGTGCGTCGAAGAGCGTGTCAAGTCGGTTGCAAAGCAGTCGGGACATGAGTTTGTATAGTAGCGGTATGATGGCGATGGGTCTGTAGTTGCTTGGTAATTGCGGGTATCCGGACTTATGGATTACGCTGATGGTGGTGTGTCTCCACTGTTCCGGCGGTGACTGCTCAAGTGCTATAGTGTCGTCGAAGAGCACCAACAAATGGTTCGCGATCGCGCCCCCCCTGCTTTCAGCAGCTCTGCGGTGAGCCCAGCCGTGTCTTTGCGCATGCCGTTTTTGAGATGCTTCGCTGCTTGGCGCAACTCCCCGCAGGTGAATGGTGGAATACTCTGTCGAAGTCACTTTGCTGATTCTTCTTGGGCGTCTGGGGAGCTGTTGGGCGTAGGCGAAGTAGTGCTTTCAGGGCGTCGGTGCAGCTTCTCATAGAAGTCCGCGAAGACGTTTGCAATTCCCTGTCGGTCCGTCTCGTCGGAGCCCTTTGCTGTTGTCATGGCCGGTATGAGCTCCTTCTTCTTGCTGGACTTGATCCCGGAGATCTTGTTCAGGCCGCGGAAACTAACGATGATGTCGTTCAATATCACCTGCCGTTGAGCCCTTTTGATGTCCCGGTGCGCACGTAGAATACGTTTGCTGAGAGCTGTTCGGGTGGTTGTGTCGGCGTACGGTGTGTTTCTGCGTTGCGTAGTAAGTGCGTGCAGGTGTTGCTTTGCCGCGTCGTCGTTGCTAGCTGCGCTTTGTTGAAGATGTTGTTCTTGGTCTTGATGTTGCTGGTAGTCTCTCTGGGCTGCTACTAGTGCTTTTCGGTGTGTGCAACGGTGTCTCGGGGACCACTTGGCGGGATGATGGTAGTGAGTTGTCTCTTCAGATGGTGCTGGAAAACGGGGTCGTTCGGTCGGGGGGGCCCCCGGTGCGTGCGAGTCTGTCGTCGTTTTCGTCGTCGTGTTCGTGGTGTCGCGTCGTCCAGTGCTAGTCGGAGGTGCACGGCTTGGTGGTCGGAGCCGAGGTCGGGGCACGTCGTTGCAAACGAATCCAGGACCAAATACCGGGCCTGCTGATCCATCAGAATGTAGTCGATCTGCGTTTGCTTGTGGTTGGTGCCAGCGCTCGTGCACGTGAACACGCTGTCGAAATGCTTGTAAAACATCGTGTTTGTGATTGTGAATTTGCGCACGCACGCCCACGATCGTAGCCAGGTGCCGCGCTGGTTGTACCCGCTCTGCCCGTGGTTGCCAATAGTGCGCTTCTCTGCCCTGCTAGCGCTGGAATCGTCGTCGTCGTCGCTCCGTTTACCAACTCGTGCGTTGAAGTCTCCTGTGACGATGGTCGTCCGGTGCTGTTGGTGGGCATCAGCGTGTATTTCTGCAAGTACGTCGTACATGCATTGCACGCGTTGGTCACTGCATCCTCCATGTGGGAAGTAAGCCGCGACGATTCGGAGCAGGCGATGCGGGAAGTCGACGTCGATGCAGGCGACCCGCTCGTTAACTGCTTTGAAGCTTCGTATGTGTCGCGCATGTCGTTTATGAACAAAGAATGCACCTCGCGTCGGACTGTCATGCCCAGAAACTGCGAATATGTGCGCGCCAGGCTCCGTGACCCAGAACTCTCTTTTTTCTGTCCGCCATGTTTCACTGAGCGCCACGACGTCCCATCGTGCGTCGGAAAGCTCCTGCAAGAGAAGATCGATCGCTGTGTCGGTAGTGAAACTCCGGGCGTTTTTGTGTATGACCGTGAAGTTCCTATCATCGTTGCTGCGTCGTGGAGTCGTGGTCGTGGTCTGTCGGTAGGCTGGTGTTGTGGTTGTCGCCGTCGGATAATGTGTGTCCAGCGTCGGCTGCTGGTGGAGAGAGCGCGTTGGTCGCAAGTCCCACGGTGCGTCACCTTCTGCGTGGCTGTATCGTCCTCGTCCGCCGCCGGTGCTGGATTGAGGTAGTCGCTGCTGTTGCAATTGTAGATGCTGCTCCGGCTGCGGATGTAAATTCATGCCAAGAGGGTGGAGATGAGAGTGGGATGTCGGATATTGGAGGCTGCTGGTCGGAATGCTGGGTTGGAGGGGCCTGGGAGTCGACAGATGGAGGTAGACATGTGGATGGTGGGCGCTGGAGGTCGATTGGTGGAGGTGGGAGTGGGGCGTCGGATGCTGGAGGCGGAGTCGCAGAGGACGAGGTCGGAGACACCCGGAACGAATAATGATGACCATGTCCATGTCGAGGCTCCTTGTCCGCACAAGGAGTTGGATACCTTACGCGCGAATGTAGAACTGGCCGCAAGAGTGAAACCATGTCTTGCGAAGCCTTGGAATGCATGTCGCCTGGCTCCGGGTCGTCAGGCCGAACATCAGGTAGCCGAGAACCGTGCTGATGATGCAGAGTCCTGTCTGGTACCTTGACGGCTTGCCTGGCCGCGCCATGGGCGTCAACAATAATATGTGTATCATGTTCCCCCATTTTGTGAATCCTTTTGGGGGTTAGGGGTGAAACGTTTGGGCTTGGGTGGACAGTCGGGCGCGTCGGGGCGGGGTTCGTCGGGTCGGAGACGGGGTTGAAACGAGAAGAAAGAGTGGGTTTGGGAGCGCCGTCCTGGGCGTAAGTGAAGTCGAAGGTCGGAGATAAAGCCGCATCTTCCTGCGCATGTCGCCGATGATGCCGGTCGCCAGCAGCTCCTTTGGAGTACTTTGTGGCTCCGTGAAAGAATTGACTATATGGTGAAACGGTTGGAAGCTGCCATCATTGTAGATCTCGCGCCGCTTTCCACTTCGCCATCAATGCTTGGACGCCTTCTTTGACGTTGTCTCCCTCCCCGTATGTGGTCAGCTGGCCGTCCTCGGCGATTTCTGCAATCAGCTTGCCTTTCTACTTGATTGTGCCTCTATCCCAAAATATGCGGATAGACTGCTGTGCAAGGCCCGCATTCATAAGCTGGTGCTTCGCCTGCCCGAGTGTCTTGTCCATGCGGCGTTTTTCGATTGGGTCATTGTTTTTGCACCATAACTTGTCTCCATTTTTCCACTCGGCCTCCTTGCCGCGCCACTTTTTCAGAAATCCTACTTCCCCCGCATGTGTCTTGAACTGTGCTATGCCCATGTTGCCCAGATCGCTGAAGGTGAATGTGCTGTCGATATTGTCCATGACGCTGATTTCGTTGAGAATGTCGGTCATATGCTGGGTGATGTCCTTCTCTGGGATTTCCGACTCCAGTCCACCGAAGATCACCTGTAAGTCCCTGTCGCTATCCTTGTAGATCATGGTGGAAGCTTTCTTCGTGACGTGATGGTGTTCCGTAGCTCGTTCGTGTCACCATTTTTTTTTGTGATCGTTTTGTTGATGTCGTCAACTTGCCCTTGTATCTGCGTTGCTGCTTCCATTGCTGAAGTCGCCGTGGTGGATGCTAGATCTGCGGCGTCGCGGGCGTCGTTGATGTCAATCGAGCGCAGGCGCACCATCTTGTAGAGATCGACGAGGATCTCCCTGTCCGACATCTTGGAGAGGTCGGGGTCGTTGCCCTTCTTGTGCTTGCCCTCCGGCGATTGACCCACTGTAGGTGCCCCCTTGCGGATCACTCCTCCAAAATCGAGCGCGCAAGAGAAGTCAACAATCGAGTGCACAATCAGTAGAAAGAGCATCGAGCGAGCGGGCGAAGGGGAAGGGGGGGGGAAGCGGCGACGGGAGGAAGGGCGGGGCGGACACGCAGGGGCGAAGGTCCGATGGAGGAGAGGGGGAAGGAGGGAAGGGGGGAGAGAGGAGAGGAGGACGAGGGGAGGGAGGACGAGAGAGGACGGAAGGAGGAGGAGGAAAAGGGGAACGATCGTGGGCGTCTTGGTGTGGTCTTAGGCGTCTCGAAGCACGCTTGGACCGACATGGGCGCGTCTTGGGGCAATGTTTGGAGCCTCTTGGGCTGTCTTGGTTGCTACTGGGCCGTCGTTGGGGCCTCTTTGGCCGTCTTGGGGATCTCTTGGGAACCTCTGGGGCCAGCTTGGGGCGGTCTCGGGGGCCTCTTGGGCCGTCTTGGAGCGTCGGGACGACGAAAAAATGAGGAAGCCAAAAACCTTTAAAAAGCCTGAAGGGAAGCAATGATTTTGGCTGTTTGGGTCCCTCTTGGGAATGCTCTTGGGGTTGTCTCGGGACGTCGTGGACGCAACTTGGGCCATCCGGGAACCATCTTGGGCGTCTTGGAGCGGTCTTAGGCGCGTCGGGGCACGCCTTGACCGTTTTCGACGCCGCTTGGGCCGTGTTTGCAAGCTCTTGGGCGGTATAAGGCGCAGATTGGGTTGTTGTTAGGCCCTCTTGGACCGTTTTGGGGCGCTCTTGGGGGCCTCTTGGGCGATCTTGGGACGGTCTTGGGGACTTCGTGGGCTGTCTTGGAGGGTCGGGACGACGAAAAAACAAGAAAACCAATCACCTGCAAAAAACCAACGGAATTCAATGATTTCGGCCTCTTGCAGCCCTCTTGGGAATGCTCTTGGGGCTCTCTCGGGACGTCTTGGAGGCCTCTTGGGCCATCTGGGAGCCATCTTGGGCGTCTTGAAGCGGTCTTAGCCGCGTCGAGGCACGCTTTGACCGTCTTCGACGCCTCTTGGGCCGCGTTTGCAAGCTCCTGGGCGGTCTTAGGCGCCTACTGGGTTGTTTTTAGGCCCTCTTGAGCCGTCTTGGGGGCGCTCTTGGGGGCCTTTTGGGCGATCTTCGGACGGTCTTGGGGACTTCGCGGGCTGTCTTGGAGGGTCGGGACGACGAAAAAACAAGAAAACCAAAAACCTGCAAACAAAAACCAACGGAAATCAATGATTTTGGCCTCTTGCAGCCCTCTTCGGAATGCTTTTGGTGCTCTCTTGGGACATCTTGGAGACCTCTTGGGCCGTCTGGGAGCCATCTTGGGCGTCTTGGATCGATCGTGAGCGTCTCGAGGCACGCTTGGACCGTCTTCGGCGCCTCTTGGGCCGGACAAGGGCGCCCCCGGAGGCCCGATCCCGCCATGGGGGGTTGCGGTCCCGGCCAGGGAGCCCCCGGCCCTGTAGCTCGGTATATATATATATATATATATATATATATATATATATATACATATCTATATACATATATATATATATATATATATATATACACATGGGAGGTTGGGGGGTGAGTGCGAGGTGAAACGGAGACCCCCCCTACCAAGAAATCGATTTCGGTTCCGGGTTCGTGTCGTGCGTGCCGTGCGTGCGGGCGAGGCGAAGCTGCGCGGGCGCGAGAGGAAATCCTCCTGGCTGGGCCGCGGCCGGACCAAATGTTTCTCCTTCGGCGGCCGGTGGCCCGCGGTGTCCCGCTGGTGTCCCGAAATCCTCCTGTGGCTGGGCCGCGGCCGGACCAAATGTTTCTCCTCCGGCGGCCGGTGGCCCGCGGTGTCCCGCCAGTGTCCCGCTGGCTGGATAGTCGAAGCCAATCTGGCGCCAATCTGGCAGGCCCAATCTGGCAAACGGGGGCAATCTGGCGAGGGAGCCAACGCGAATCCAGTCTGGCGAATAACCCAAATCATCCAGTTTGGCCGGGCCAGATTGGCCCTGGGGGCTCAATCCAATCTGACAGTCTGGCCTTCGACTACCCAGGCTGGTGTCTCGAAATCCTCCTGGGACAGCGCTTCACGACAATGTCGAGTGCGCTTCGCCGACATCGCCACATCACATCACGCTCACGTGCACAATCACACTACTCACTAGACTCCGCCCCACAGGCATCGTCAGAACAACAATCACCACTGTTCCCCATTGCTGCCCCCCCCCAACTTCCTCATCACCCGCAGGATGGTCGTATAGGTAGATATACACTGGTAGAGACGCATCGCTTGGCGCATACCCGCCTGGTAAGTAATCCAAGGGTGCGCACGCAAAGCGTAGCGAAATTCCTCGCTGCCCCTGGAGTGAAAATAGTGAACAACAGGACATGACATTGATATTGCCCGACGGAGACGCATCAGCCTGGCGCGCACTTATCTGGTCGATTGCCCAAGGATGTGCGCGCAAGGTGGAGAGGCCAGCTCTTGGAAGTGAAGAAATGCATCAAATTCACTTGGCCGGCCGCAGGCGGACCACCTGCAAGCCAGCATTGCAGCCTGACGCGCCTTGGCGCGAGCGGCACACACACTGAGGCGCCGACCAAGAGCATTCGAACGCCAACAATGAAACTCCGCCGCCCTGTCGCAGGCACGTTGGGGCCATGTGAGAGCGCTTGGATGGTTGGGAAAAAACGTGGCCTCTCGAAGCCAAAGGTGAGTTGGCGTAGTGTCGCTCTGCAGAGTAGCCTGATGATACAGGCTCCGCGTCGTGCTAAACACGGTGCGCCGACTCGTGCTCATCGATCTCCGCGTCCTGCTCCGACTAGTTGACCTCAACCTCCGCGTTGTGAATGCCGCGCTGGGGTGTTGGGCCCCTGCCACGGCCAGGACACTCGAGCCCCACCAGGCAGCCCAGCGCGACGCCGCAGACCAAGAACAATATCAACAAGAAGAAGATCAAGACACCAGCGAAGACTGCAATTAATAATCCCCATGGCTCGGTGGTGGCTGTGGTGTTTGACGTGTCCGAACTCGCGCCCGTATCGGTGGTCGTCGTGGCCGTCTTGGTTGCAGACCCGACATTGCGATGAGGGGTCTAGGTGCGATGATAACCGCGAGGTTGTCGTTGTCAGCAATGACGTAAATGTATCAGCAATGAAAGGCGATGGTTTGTTGCTCAGCGGAACCTGCAAAGGTGCCTACCGATGCGCCCAAGCTAAAGGGCCCTGAAAAGGATTGAGCCCAAATGGTTACGAAAGGACATGTCACCTTCCGTCTGAATATTAGCACTGCTTGCTTGCTGGCACGCTATGCTACACTGCGCACAGATCAGCACTGACACGATTTGTTTCACACTCGTACAACATTCTTCTGATCTGTGCATCTACCGATATAGCGCATTTAGACGTGAAGCTGGCACGTCAACGAGCTAAAATGAGACCAGGCGCACCGCGCGCTTGAAAAGTGAGCCGGCGCTGGTCAGGTGTGCCTCGTGCTCTCTGGCCTGGTCAATCGGCTCTTGATGCTGCAAAGCGAGGCGTGTGTCTCGCAGCACTGCCCTGATTAACTTCCTCTTCTAGTGACTCCTTGAGGCCCACTAGGTCGAGCATAGGGCGCCGCTCTGGCGGGACCTTGGAATAACCGTCTTTGTGCATCGTATCGTACAAGCTGGCGCAATCTGTGACATGAGCGAGCGGCAACAGACTCGGCGGGATGTCCTCCGGATGGGCATCCGGAATCTCTAGCGAAGCGAAAGCACAGCGTGAAATCTGAGCACAGCCTAGAGCGTCTACTGCCGACATCGTCTCGGCTGCCAACGTAGATCTGCAAACTCTCTTGATGGTGCCCGATCTCCAATCGACGATCCCTGCTCGAGCTCGATCTCCGCGTAGTAGCTTGGCTTCTGCGAGAAAAGTCACGTAGCCGGCCTGCGAGCGAATCTTGATCCTCTTGTCCTTACTGGTTGCTCCCACAATCTTCGCGAGCAACTTGGAGATGTTGGCTTCGCCAAGGGCTATGAAGGGACGCGTGGATATTTTTTCCTTTTCAAATTTCATGTTAGTGGTCTCGTGCCGGACAACGACAGATCTTATTGAACTGATCTGCTCAACAAAAAAACAAACGCGCGCAAAATCCACTGCGGATGCCCACAGAGGAAAACGAACAATGGAATGCTGCACAAGCGGCGCCCGCGTTCCGCCCGCAGTCCAACTGCAGACAAAACCACAAATGATCAGCCCACCAGAGAGTTCACGAGCATTGCGGCGGGGGCGGTCATACATCGAGCGAGGGGCAGCGGAATTACAGCCGTCTGATGGAGCTCAGCCAAGGGCTACAAACATACAGCCGCAAACTGGAGGCAAAGAAACAAGAGCAGTGCGAAAGAAGGTCGCTGCGAAACCAGACAGATGTCTCCAGGAAGGCGAATGCCTGCCAACGCGCAGCTTGCAATGGTTAATCATACTGGCCCGCGGTAAACCCCAGCGGCAACGCCCAGGCGCCAACGACAACACCTAGACGCCCGGTGAAGTCATTGACGCGTTGCTCAAATCCTCGCGAGCCAATCCATGAACAACCGCAAGGCGAATCGCCCTGATCAAGGCCGGGTAATCGGGCAAGCGGCGAAAATAGCGAGCCGCATCCGTATTCGCGGATGATGAAGTGCAGGAAGCGGAGCAAAGGAGAGGAGGGCGGACAATGAAAATCATAATGAACACGGTGAAGAGAGGGAGCATGGTGATAGGAAAGACTGGAAACGTGCAAGAGCATGAGCAGGTAGGAACACGGGAGAGGAGCTCGGGGGAGGTAGGAAGAAGCACAAGGAGCCTGAGGGAGGCAAAAGGCGCACCAATGATCCGCGCGGATCGCGCGTGCGCCGCGCGCCCTCACCAGCGAGGGTGTAGGAAGAGGTGGGGGGATCAAGGAGCAGGAGGACGTAAGAAAACATAGGAAAGGGCAAGCACATGCATAATAAAGCATTTGCAGACTCGAATCCCAAGCGAGTTGCGCTAAGCATGAAAGCGAAGTGAAGCAACATGCAACGCGAGGAAAAAAAACGAGGACAACCGTTACATTAGGGAAAAGAAAAGGGCGCAGGAGTAACGAATCGGAAGATGCACGGGAACGGGGAGGGAGCAGAAAAAGGAGGAGGTCGCAGAAGAGGGGCGAGGGGGAGGAGGAGGACAAGGAAAGGACAGATAAAGGATAGAGAGAAAAAAACACGCTGACGACGACGGGCATCAATCATCGAGGATCTCGAGTCGTTCGGTCTAGGTGCCTGCGGGATCGCCCCATCAACGTCGTCATATCAGTGCCGCCGCGGCGCTCTCATAGGGCAATTCTGGCTGCCTTTGGCGGCTGTCTTGGAGCCCCTTGGGGCCCTCTTCGGGTCGTTTCGGGGATCTCCTGGGCCCCTGTTGGAAGCCTCGGGGGTCCTCCTGGGGCCATCTTGAAGCCGTCGGTCAAAGAAGTGGGGCCCTGGCAACGCTCCGTTCCTTCTCGAGCCCCCCAGTCGCCAAATGCGGCCCTCTTGCGACGCCCTTGAAGCGTTTTGGGCCGCTCTTTGGCGCTCTTGGAGCCGACTTGGGCCCTGATGGCCCCCTCTCAAAGCAAGTTCAAACCAACTCGCAGCCATCTCGAGGCCTCTAGAAACTACGGAAAGCAAAAAGGCGAGAAGGAAAAAATTGAAGCGCACAGTGATTGTAAAGGAGTTGAACCTGTTGGAGGCCTCCTTCAAGAGCTCGAAAGACAATTGTGGGCTGTCACGAAGCGGTCTTGAGGGGGCTTGGAGGCACATTGGAAGCAACATTGTACCATCTGCAAGTATATGGAGCGATCTCGGAATCCTTCTTGGGTTGCCTGCGGTTCCTATGGAAACATCTTCGGCCATTTCGGGCGCTCCACCGCCCCGCGGCCACTCTCTGCCCACGCCCGGGAACGAGAGGGCGGGGGGGGGGGGGCCCGTCCCTGCCAGGGAGAAACGCGCGGATAAGCTAGCCCGTTAAACCACCACCCACGCCCTGCATGGCTGGTGGGATTTTTCCACGGCCGCCAGGGAATACTATCCCGGATTCTCGAATGAATTCTGCCCGGATTTTTCCATCCAAATGTGAATTTGCCCCGGAAAAACCGCGTGAACTTTTCCGGGTGCCCTCCGGATTTTCCCGCGCGCGTTTTTCGATGCGCGCGCCCAAGGAAAAATCCACCGAGAATTCGGAGAGGTATTCAGAACGAGTTGTTGTTTTTCTCCCCGGAGTTTTCGCTAGGCCGCGCGCGGGGCCTGGAAGGAGGGAGGGGGGGGGAAGTCACAGGGAGTGGGGGGGCCCGCCGCAGGAGAGGGCCGGAGGGAGACAGGAATCCCAGCACCCCTTTAAGCGTAAGCGGCGTGACGAAGTAATTCATCCAAGCCCACTCTTCCCCTCCATAGACACGGTTCCCCATTTCCCCGCCCCATCCTGCATGCGCGGGAAGGTAGCCGCGGGTCGTTGGAGCGCCCAATACGGCCCAAAATGTATCCGAGATGGCCGCAAGGAGCCCAGATGCGCCTCCAATATCGCTCAATGCATCCCAGGGCGATTCCAAATAGCCTCCAACATGCCTCTGAGAGTCGTCAAGACCGCTTCAAGACGGCCCCGCTTGCCCTTCGAGCTCTCCAAGGAGGCCTCCAAGACAAAAAAAATGAAAACCATTGCGTGCTATGTGTTATGTCTCGTCGCCTTTTCGTTTTCCATGGGCTCTCGAGGCCTCGAGATGGCCGCGCTGGCCTGAGATGGCCCTCCAGAAGAACCCGACAGGCCCCAAGACGGCGCCGAGAGCGCTCAAGAACAGCCGAAGAACGTCCCAAGAGAGCGCCGAGAGGCGACGTGGGCGGCTCCAGAGAGGGGGCGCTGCAACGACCCCCCCCCCGTACTCTTTGACTGGCGGCGTCTCAGGCGGGAGCCCCCTCCCGGGGGCGCAGGTGGCCGGGGCCATTTGGGTCACAAGAGGCTACCCTCACGCTACCTGTCGGAAAATCGGCATCGATTTCATACGTCCCTTCACCGCCTGCCAACAAAATGAGTATACGGCCATGCTCGCTGCGCAACATCGAACGCACTTTCGTCCTAGTTCCGCCCTGTACCTGATCCCCCTCCGGATAGCGCAAGTGTAGCCCAGTGTCCAGACCATACATGAACGCACCCTTCATTCTGGGATGTTCACTCTGCTCCTCTGTTAAGACAAGTTCGTTTCCCTGCAGCCGCCAACCTGCAGCAAGAGGGTCCAATGCCAGACTGGCGCCATTTGGGCCACAAAAGCTACCCTCACGCAACCTGTCGGAAAATCGGCATAGATTTCATGCGTCCCTTCACCGCCTGTCCACAAAACAAGTATATGTCCATGCTCGCTGCGCAACATCGAACGCACTTTCGTCCTAGTTCCGCCCTGTACCTGACCCCCCTCCGGATAGCGCAAGTGTAGCCCAGTGTCCAGACCGCGCCCTGCATTGTCGAGTTTACCAGGACAGCCCCATCCATTATTCTGAATTTTTGGGAACAAGGAATCAAGTTCGTCTTCCAATCGCTGGAAGAAAAATATTGGAGCTTGTATACGCCATCCGGAATATTGCCAACTACGAGCTTCGCATGCGGCATCCAGTTCCCGCAAGACACCGCATCTGTAGTCCCACCCATGTAAGCGTAAGCATGAGGACCTTGCCTGTACGTTGTGCTGCAATAAGACGACTCGGCTTCGAGAATTGCAGCCAAAATGTCGGTATTCCTCTTTGCAGGCAAGTGGCAATCTAATAGAACCATCAATGCCACAGATCCTGTCGCTGCTGCGCCAGCCGAGGTTGAAACGTCTCTGTTGAGGTTAGATGCAAAAATACGATGGCCCCAGCAGTTGACACCGGCATTACTGATCTGATCATTGCGCTTGTGCACCCATACTTCGCCACCCCTGAAGCTTTTGGAATATCCCTCAACGCCTGCGTTTTTGGCAGCTTGACTCAATCTGCTGGAGTCGAGATTCCGCGGATCACTGGAAACATTCTGGAAAAGATCGAAGAAGCGCGACTTAGAGGCATTACTGGTGGGATTCGCGTGGCCCTCACTGTTTCTAAATATGTGATTCAAGACGTTGGGATTAATGTCGTCGATGCCCTTCAACCTCTTGGCACCCTCTTTCAAGATGATCTTCCCAACTGGAGCAATAGCAGCAACGACAACGCCCGCAGCCGCGACGATGCGTGAGACCTTTTCGCCCGTCACAGGATCCCTTCCAGCGCGGAGCTCCTCTATGCTCTTAATAACACCGATTCCAGGACATAAGTCGAGTATGAAGGAAACCAGCTTGGTGTCGATCTGATCATGAGTCTGGGGCACGAATGGCTCCAACGTGCATTTCACTTCTTGAATTAACGTCTGACTCGGCTGCTGCTGTGATGTGGGCATGGCTGCGGCAGAATGACCCGGACCTTCAAGACGTGGGCGCTTCGATCTTGACTCAGATGATTCTACGTGCACATGCACACTCCATCCCTCGTCCATACACGCCGCAGATACTCCTGCGACCACTGCTGCACCCACAGCGGCTGGTATACTTCCTCCAGTAGTGATATACGTCGCTGCGCCAGACACGGCTCCAGCGCCACTTGTATTCCCGACAGCTACACGCGTGCCTTGATGAGGGATAATTTCTCCAGCAAGCCCATTGCCACCGAGCGTTGCGTGGAATGTCGGTTCGACTACATTGCTATGCACCTTCTTGATCGGATCTACCACCGCATTGTCCACGACCCTCTCAACCGTGTTTCCCATGACTTGAGCCAAAATGGCTACGGAACTGTGGGAATGCATCTTTCAGACGCGATAACATGCCGGGGATGAAGGGGGAGGCCAGAGGAGGCCGCCGCGAGGCCAGGGGGGCCGGGAGAAGCCGGGGAGGCCGGGAAAGCCGGGGAGGGCGGGAGATGCCGGGGAGGCCGGGGAGGCCGGGGAAACCGGGGAGGGCGGGAGAAGCCAGGGAGGCCGGGGAGGCCGGGAGAAGTTGGGGAGGCCAGGGAGATGGGGGACCAGGGAGGCGGGGGAAGAAGGCCGGGGAAGCCGGGAAAGCCGGGGAGGCCGGGGAAGCAAGCGGGGGGAGGCCGGGGAAGCCGGGGAAGCCGGGGAAGCCGGGAGACGCCGGGGAAGCCGGGGGGGCCGGGGGAGCGCGAGGGGAACACCGGTCCCGGGATCGCCCGGGGAGCGCCTGGGCAGCGCCCTGGAGCAGCGCCGGGAAAGCCCGGGGAGCGTCCGAGCAGCGCCGGGGGAGCGTCGTCCCGGGAGCGCCAGGGGAGCGTCCCCCTGAAGGCATTGGAAGTTAGTAACTGTTAGGCGGAGTTATGACTTAGTTATAACTCAGTTATAAAAGTTAGCATGTTGATTTATTTCGGATAACATGATAGTTTTTTTTCGGGTAACATCTACTTGCTTTTGGGGCGTTCAATGTCGTTTCAATTTCGATGTTGTGTTTCTTGCGGGATGATTTGAAGATGTATTCATTGATGTGAAGATGTGTACTTCTACATCGCAAACGCGTCAGCATTCCAATTTGCGATACTCAACTGGCCAAATGCAAGTGATTGCATCGCCGAGACGCCTGTTAATCACAGGGTGCCTTAGCGAGTCCAAAGGAAGGAGCACGGGATTATTATCTTCGTCTATGGAGTACCTAGAATAGTAATCTGCGCTGTGCACGTGCCGAGTCTGCAATTCCAAGACTAAGCATAGAGGCCCTGAGGGCGCAGTCTCTGCGTCACAATCTACATGGAACCAGACCTGCACGGCTGCATGTCCTGCAGCACGTCCCAGCAAGCATATGTCTCCTCTATGGATCGGCCCGCACTTGGTCCACGCCGTGAGGCTCGATGACGCCGATTGCGTCTGCGGACGCAACTCCTTCAAGACGCCCATGGGCTTCTTGGTGGCGGCTACGGGGTCGACCAGCGTCGTTGAGATGCTGAAGTGCTCCATGTCGTAACTGCGCAGCGCCGTGAGCTGCGTCATCAATGACTTCTCGGGGGTCCTCGTGCACAGATGGTCCTTTGCAAACTTCTTGCAAACTTTGTGCTTCCGCTCGTGGACGAAGCAGTTCAAGGGTCCGAATTTGAAGTACATGTCGGCAAGATGAGTTGCCATATGGTGTTTGTAAACCCAATATTTAGCCCCGCATGTGCGCGTGTGTAGTTCCAAATGCTTCATCACGGCGACATCCAGCCCACGTGCAGTCGCGAGGCCCCTGGACGAGAGAATAACCATATCAATGGCATCGCACAGTGCAAGTAAACTTGCAATATGACCCGAGATGGTGCCTGCATCAGGCAGCTTGGCAATGACTTGCCTGATGAAACGCGCCAGCACGGGGATCATAGACAGCTCTTGCAATGCGTTTGCCTGTAGTTCGCCCTGTGCGAGCACGGCATTGGCGGCATGTAATGTGTGGGGCCATGTCCAGTTTGAAAGATAGTCGTTGAGATCTTCGGCGCTGCAGAGTTTGCCAACCGCCTTGTTCTCAGTGCAAGCTTTCCCTTCTTTAGCTACGATGCCGTTGACGCTATAGATGTGCATCCAATCGAAGCAGAGGAGCGACATGACACCGTAGGCGAGGTTGGCGTCCAAGGCAACGTGCGTCGGATGAAAGTTCCAACCCTTTAGCTGCGTGATCTCCTTCCACTTGTCGTCGCTAATCTCACCGCGGTCGTACCTCTCCCAGTCGGGGCGTAGCCTTTCCAAGATAGCAACGATCTGCGCGTCTGTGTTGACGACGCGTTTGCTTCTGTCGAGGCATGCGTCCGGTATAAATGTACCAGACGTGTCGTGCGACGCATAGTCGAACTTCTGGTTGAGCACGTTCCTGCAGATGGCACACGGTTTGGTGCCCGCGTGCCCTTTGTTCATGTGGAATTCACGGAGGGCTTCTTCGTCGCCCACAGTGCAGCCCAACCTCGCGATTATAGTCGCGTGCCTTGTGGCATCCCCTGCTTCTGACGCGTCCAAGATAACTCCAGTCGTACGAAAGTTCGCCCCGCCAGACGTATTGAACATGAGCTCGTTGCACGTCATTGCAACCGACTGCCCGATCCCTCCAGGCATGTCCCTCACTTTGGAAACCCGAGCGGTGCTGAGCACGAGCCATGCGTCTTCGTCCTGCAAGAACTCATCGAACTCTAGAAACGACCAGTATACAGCATCCACCCCTCGGTGGTATTTGCCCTTGGCCAACGGGTCACGCGGTGAGATACCGTCGAAATATAAACAGATGCGCCAGGGGGATGCTAGGGGCCACGGGTGCTTGGCGAGCTGGCGGCGCAACAGATCTCTGAACCCCTTACTCCGTTTCGCCGTCGAGTACAAGTACGGGCCAGGGGCGCACGCCCAGTTCTTGAAGCTCTTACCGCTGTTCAATGGCATATCAATGCCGACAAGCACGTCACCGTGCTGGTTCGATTCGGCACCGATTAATTTCCGTCTTGCGCTGCACTGCGCATAACGCGAAATGTTATCTGGTATACCATTATCTCGTACGTACTTGAGAATGTATGTAAGACTCCGCTCAGATACAAATGGGCCTCTGTGTAACTCAATCAGTGCTTCGGCGTCTGTCTTGCGACGCTTCGGTGGCCCCGCCGACATGGCTTGAGCCAAAACTGATACTTTGAGAAGTGAGTCGTACACAGACTTGAAAATCCTCAGAATTGCCGTTTGTTTTTCTTTTCTTGTTGTTTCTTCTTCTTGGTCTCCTTTGGGCGCTCTTTGGGTTCGTGGGCCCGCGGCTCATCCTAAAGCGCGCCTGGTTTGTGGGCCAGAGGCGTCTTCGAAGCGTGGTGGTCTCTCGGGATGCATATGGGACGTTTACTTGGATGTCTGCTTGTACGTCAGGGCTCTTCAGGATTCATCTGCCTTCCTCAGGATGTATCAGAGTTCGGTTTTTAGGGACTGATCAGGGGTTCTTAGTTGTCCTTTCAACTTCTTCAGGATGTCTAAATATTCAATCGGATTCTGCATGTTTTCCTCATCCTCGCCAAGATAAGTTTTCAGGTCGCCTTTTGGGTTCCTCGGGATCCCACAGGGATATGCAGGACTTCCAGGGTTCAGTCGCACGTACTCAGGACGTCAAGTTTCTTTGGGATCTCGTTGGGTTGTTGAAACTATTGGGGGTTAGTCGGGGTGTGTCTGGCGCGCCGAGGATATCATTGGGTTTTCTTCGGCGTGGGGGGGCCATGCTATTCAGAATAGAACTCACGATGCGTTTAAATCTTCGGGCAACCTTGACCATGCAAAGAAAAATAACCACGCGTAGAGGATGCAGGATCTGATACATTACGCTACTCTAATACATTACAACACGAGAACACAATATACTAATACACTGCACACCTACCCCGTACTAATACACAACGCGACTACATTAATCCACGCTATCACGCTGTGCGCGTGACACTTACGTCGGAACCATTCATACGCGACGTTCAACGCTCGATCTTTATCGCGCGACACTTTTCCACGAATCCACTTCAGTAGCACGCCGCGCAAATGCATCGCTCGAACACACTACTCCACACTAGCACACTCTACGCGGCACGTAACGCGGGACTTTTCGCACGCGGTACTCAGCGCGCAACGCTTGGCGCGCGGCGCATGTTACGAGACATTGTCAACTGTTTTAAACAACGAACTGCACAGCACTTGTTGCACTGTATTTAATGCGCGATAATACGCGGCATTTAATGCGCGACGCTTTCATTCATGCGCGACACTGAAGCACAACGCGTTATGCATTACAGCCCGTGCGCTACACATAATACACGACAGTATATATAGGACATTTCAACCACGGCAATGGGTAGTGTATTACGACTGCGCAAGACTAAGACTGAGCACGCGAGACTTAGCGCACGGCGCTCGGCCCATTACACATATCGGCATCGCGCGACATCCCGCGCGCGACAATTACACAGTATACGCGACATTTGCACACGATGTTTTGCGCGCGCCACTCAAGACACGACACCTAGGACACTACGCTTAATACGCGACACTAAAAGGCACGACGCGTAAGGCACAACAATTTAAACGCGATGGGCAACCCACTACAGCTAACACACTACATTTTCCACGCGAGACCTGGTACACTACGGCTCTTACGCTACACTAAATACGCTACAATTGCTACAATGCATCAGGCATGCGGCACTGAAGATGAGGCGCGAATGTCTTTGCATTACATATGGCACACGAGCTTATATTAAGTTGAAGGCACGCCATAAGCTGCACTAAATGTAATACGACGGATACGACGCTAAATCTGCTACTACAGTACGCGCCAAACGAATACACTACATTGCAACACGATGCGAAAACACTACGCTAACACGCTAATATAATACACAATACAACTGCACGGCGCCAATGCACTACACGAACCTATTGCGTAATCAACCTGCGCTACTACACGACGCACCCGCCCTACGTCATTACGGCAACTAATGGTACACCGCTACGCGACACTTACTTAATGCACGACACTGAGCACGCGATGGTTAGTACACGACACTTTACGACACGCTGCCTAGTCCACGACGCTGGTGCCGTCTTGGGGCAATCTGGGGCCTCTCGCGGGGCTCTCTTTGGCCCCCCCCAGGCCTTCTTGAGGCATTGGCAAGCTGACGGGGGCGAAACGGCGGGAAGGCAACAAACATTGAGTGCCTTTATGGTTGCGATGGGTTATGGCTTCTCGGAGGCTCACATTTGAAAGGCTTCGCGGCTCGAAAAATGACTTCTTGGGCTCTCTGAAGGCCCCCCTGGAACCATGCAACAACGCGAATGATAATTGTTGGTGTCGTGGCATGAATTGGCGTAGCACGTCCGTGTCGCGTATTCGCGTAGCGTTGTCGTGCAGTGTCTTCGTAGAGCGCATGAGTGAAGTGTATTATTGTAGTGTATGTGTGTGTAGTGCATTAGCGCAGAGTGTTCGCGTAGTATCAGGTGTTAGTGTATTCGTGTACTACGTTGTTGTAATGTTTTGGTGTAGTGCGTTCGCGTGGTGTACGAAGTCGCGCATGCGTGTTTTATTGAGAATTCGGTGTGGCTGCAGCGCACTCCCATGCATGTCAGTGAATATATTGTTGGGGTTTGGTTATGCTGGGTTCTTTTGGGCGTGGGCCCATCTGGAACCCCCAAAGCCCCTCATGAACCCCCTGGGTTTCGCGCGGCCACCCCCCAGGATCCACAAGGACCCTCTGTGATTCCCCAGGTTTCCTCATGGCTTCCCAGAGGACGGTTACTTACGGGCCCCTACTGTCCAGTCTATTTTCTGATGCCCTCTACGTCCCCATACGGTCCCCAGTTGCTCCCTGCTGCCCCTCGCGGACCCCTACGGTCCCCTCTGTCTTATGCGGCCCCGTCGGTCCCCTACGGCCTCCCGCTGTCCCCCGCGGTCCACTGCGGGCCCCTACGGACCCCGACGGTTCCTTGCGGCCCCCTGCGGCCCCCTGCGGTCCCCTACGATGCCCTATTGTTGCTTTGGTCGTCTGCGGTCCCCTACGGCCCCCTACGGTCCCCATCTGTCCCTTACTGTTCCCCACGACCATCGTCATCGTCGCCGCCGCCGTCGCCAGCCCGTCTCTTTATACGTATGCCCTCGCCCTCATGCTTCTCGCCCCCTCACCCCCCCCGTTCAGCCCCCCCCCCCCCGCGACCTCGACTCCGCCGCTCCCTTCACCCCTCCGCCTGGTGTGCAAGTATGCATCCGCTTTCCCGCATCTTGCCCCCTCGCCGTGCCATCCTCAACCTTGCCCTCGACAGACCAGGTTGCTCTGCCGTGTGTGTACAATTACTATCTTGCCCCCGCGTCCCCTGCCCTGCCACATCTTGGTGAATTGATACGCCTTGCCCTCGTCATTCCGTTCACAGCAAGAGGGGGTGCGCATATGTGCAGCGCGCGGTTGTGCCTGTACGGTTGGGCCCAGCGTCGGCGAACATTCATACACGATCTGCGCCCGTTGCATGTACTTGCATTGTGCACTGCATTGTGAGACTGACATTGCATGGCGGTGCATTCATGTGATGTGGTATGTGTTGCATAGGCTTGCATTGTCCACGCAATCAGTGCATGTCCTGCGTTGCCTGAAGTGCATTGCGATGCGCGTCAGTGCAGGGATGCATCATGATCCGCATTGCTTGTTTGGCTCAGCAGCTAAGCCTGCACGTCTTCGCCGCGCACGGGGCTGTCCGCATACCGAACACAGGACAGACGATGGGCAAAAAGCGTAGCAAATCGAGCAGTGGCCCAGATCCGATTCAGAGCTTGTTGACTTCTGGCATGAAGGCGTATTATGGTAAAAGTGATGATGTTAAAAAAAGAAAGGGCTCAGATTCAGACGACGACTCTGATGATTAGATATATGAGGCAGAGATCGAGCTTCGAGCACGCCGCCGCAAGTACGACAAACTAACGATCAAACAGGTAGAGTATAGTATCCTGAATTTGAATGGTGTCGGAGTGACAGCAGAGGATCTCGGTGAGCTTGGATCCAAGAGTTCGTTTCACATGAGGCAGGTTCGAGGGACCATGATCAATCGTTACACAGACAGGAACAAAGCAAAAGAGCATAGCGAAGCATTGGCAAACCTTCGGACGACCCAGGGCTCAAATTACTAACAACGGTGCCTCAAGCTTTTATGTTGTGATCTGAACGTTCCAGCTTCAAAGCAATTCAGGGCAGATAAAGACACTATGATGGGGCACCAGATGACCGCGTGGCAAGAGCAGTGGAACAAGCGCAAGAAGGACCGACCCTTTTTTGCTTGCACTGCCGCGTGCATTAGCGCAAATGCCCTCCCCCCCCCTCAGGTCCCAGTAAATGATGTGGTGCTGCGTTCATTGTAGTGCGTTGCGTTGCGTTGCATTGTCGAGTGCGTTGCGTAAGCGTTCGCTACCCTGGGAAGTGCTCTGCGCACTGCGTCGCGCGAATGAACGTACACTCGGCGATCAACACACTCAAACCGATAGTAAGATCGATAGTGATATTAGGAATGAGATCGATAATGAAATCGGTGATTCTACCACTTGCATGGTCGATGGTATCGATAGTGGGATCGCTCGCATTGCCCTCTGCGTGTCGCTCAACGTCCACACCCCTCACCCGTTTGAGCAATCGTGGCTAGGTCTTGTCAGAAATGTGGGCATGCATGCGGGGGGGGCAGAGGGGAGCAGGAAGTGAATGAGGGTGATGATGTGGATGAGGATGGTGAGGAGCTGGTGCCGTGGCCCGCAAACGTCAAATACGGGCCCTCGGCGGTCGATTGAGAACTTCAGTCCTCTGTCCTCGGCTCGATTCCCGCACTTGGCCTCGGATCCTCGACCCCCGAGTCTCGACCCTCAGCCTCCGATGCTCATTCACAGTGCATCGGCCCTCGCACTTCAATCATCGGTCATTTTGCTATGAGCCACGGGGTCCCGCAACCAATCGCACTATCGATCCCATTGCCGATCTCACTGTCAATCTGATAATCTCACTATCGATCTCACTATCGATCCCACTATCGATTAGCAACATTATCAGCACCATTCTCGCCGTAGTCGTCGTCGTCGCCGTCGTCCTCGGCGTCCCCGTTTCGCCGTGCCAATGTCTGGCCGCCGAGGAGGGCGTCCGCGAGGTGAAAGACATGCACGAGTCATTGAAGAGGCAGGCTGACGAGGACGTGGAGGGAGGGAAGGGGAGGGAAGAGGCAGCGGCTGAAAAGAGGAGCGTGCAAGGGGAATGGGAGGGGAGCGTCATGTAGGATTGTATCGAAGACGCCTACGGCGAATCATCGCCGCCCCCTGCAATTGTGGAAGCGCCTATGTGGCCGAACGTTGAGGCCAGACCTGCCAAGCTATCGGACCACGTGGTCCCCGAATCGGTTTGAAAAGCCTTCGGGGAACACGTGGGCATCTTGAAGGTCATCCTGGCAGCCTGGAGGCCATTTTGATCATTTCGGGCCTTCTTGGAGGACGTCTTGGGGGGCTCTTGGGCCGTCTTGGAGGCCATCTTCAGCATCTTGGAGTTCAGGGCAGGGGGCATCAGAAGCATGGGGGTAACTCCACTTCGTGCCTCGTGGCGCCGTGGTGGGCGTTGCAGAGTTGAAAGTAGGTTGGCATAGGGTGCACTAGAGTATGTGGTGGAATGCCTAGGGGAAGCGTTATCTAGCATGGAGTTGCGTAAATAACAGGTGTAGCATGTAGGTCAGAGTAGAGTAGTTCGAGCCTGAGTTGCGCGCGCAGCAGGGTTAAGCTGAGGTGAGTAGACCAGCAAAGCAGCGCTTCGTGTAGATTGGGCGAGGTGGTCTAGACATGAGCACGCCGTCGTGCACGCGCGCTGCCCAAGAGGGCCCGATAAGTCTCCAAGACGGCCCGAGAGCGCCCAATATAAACGCCCACTGGCCCCAAGAGGACCCAATAGACCTCCAAGAAGCCACAGGGGCGCTCTACGAGGCCACCCGAGAAGGTGCCAAGATGTCAAACCATTGATTTTCACTCAGGGTCCCTATGTGATTGGGATTCTCGCTTCTTCGTGCCTCGACGCTCCATGCCGGACATCGAGGCTCCGAACAGCGCCCTAAGGCGGACCAAGCAACCCCTAAGAGGGCCCCAGCGCGGCCGCTCCGATCGTCCTGCTGCTGGCGGGCGCGATGGCGGCGGTCGCGAGGCTGCCCGCGCCGCGCCCGAGCAGATCACCATAGGGGACGAGAAGGGCATCGGCGGCCTTGGCGTCGAGGCCCTCCAGAGCGAGCGCGACGGCGCAGATGATGAGGACGAAGAAGATGAAGATGAGGAGGGTGACGGCCCAGAGGACGATCAGGCAGGTGCAAAGCAGCCTAAGTGATGAGTGAACAATCGCCAGATATGTAGGACGTTAATGCTTGCAGCCAGTCCGTCTCATGGTGGGCAGAGGTTCTGGGGTTGCTCGCGCGCGAGGCCGCACGCACTTGTTGCGATGATTACGGCGCATAGCTCAGAACCGCACCGCTGACCCCGAACACCCCATCCAGAACCGATGCTCGCGAGATAGTCTTTGGCCACTCCTTGCTGGGGCCACTTTGGGCGCTGCCACAGTGTGCCCCCCCAGGTGGAGTGAGGAGGAACATCGCGTACAGAAGGGGTAGAAGGGGTGAGATGCAAGCGTTGGCCCGGAGGCCACTTTGGCCCAGAGGACTGGCAATTTAACCATCGCGTGCATTTTGCTCGCGAGCTGCGTGGTGCAAGGGCATGGCTTGCCCAACCATGCATGCGGCAATCGTGTCGTGGCCGCCCGTGCGTGTACTCTCAGAGCTGCATCTTGCTGTCTGTTGCTCGTCTTCCCACCGCCTGCGCCTAGCGGGCGCCGAAGTTTGATGCAGCACAGGCGGTGCACAACCGTCTGGGAAAACACGTTGAGTGCAGACATCGGCGTCTTGAGATGCCCTGCGCCAGAGAACGTGTCATTCCCTCTCGGCCTCACCCTGGCTCACCACCTCTCACCTTTGTCATCGGCCTTTCTCCGCTGCCTCCTGTCCCATCCCATGCATTTCTCCTATGTCTACTTCCCCCATCAGTTCCCGCTCTGGAGGTGCATTGTGCCTGGTTGTGCTGCTAAGGTAGCGAAGCGGTGCATGGACCGATTGGGTTGCACTTAATGGTGATGCTTCGCGTGCCCCCTACCAGCCCATCCAGAGAAGATGGCTAGACAAGATGTCTTGGTCAGGGATGCGTTGCAACATGCAATGTGGCAGCATGCAGCGCAACCGAGAGCCTCGGGGTGGCCCCGAGAGTGGTAGTGGTGTGGGGGGGGGGGGGGGGGGGGGGGGGGGGGGGGGGGGGGTGGGGGGGGGGGGGGTGGTGGGGGGGGGGGGGGGGGGGGGGGGGGGAGGGGGGAGGGGGGGGGTGGGGGGGGGGCAATGTTGCATCCAAGGGGATTTGGGATGAGCCTTAAGATGGTTCCAATAAGCCCCAATAAGGCCGCGGGATGACGCCAGGAGGGTCTCAAGGGGGACCCCACGAGTGCCACCTGGCCGTGACTGCCCTTGTCTTTGGCTGCAGGGGGGGGGGGGGGGGCTCCTCTTGGGCTTGCCCAAGGGCCCTGGGGGAGGGGCCCTTAAGGGTACAAGCCAGGCTCATAGACGTGCCCAGGAGGGCCCAAATATGGGCCCCTAAGGGAGCTCCTTGCTGGTAAGGTCCTTGCCCTCATCGTTGACAGCAGGTGGGCTCATCGTGGGTCCCTCTTGAAGCATTCTGAGGGCCTTTCCGGTGCCTGGGGAGGGCGCCCGAAGGGCTTTAAGAGGGTCCCAAGAGGGCCCCAGGAGAGCCCCCATCGAGGCCTCAAGGGCCATCCAGCTGTCGAAACGGCGACTATCGTCATTTACAGCAAGTGGTTCCTCCTGGGAAGGCGCCCCAAGGGCCCGAATGGTGCCCAAGACTGGCTCAATGAGGGCCCCGAGGGTTGTCAAGATGACGGCCCTTGCCCTTGACAGCAGGGGTGCTCAGTCTGGGGTCGTTCGTGGGGCCTCCCTGTAGCTCGATTGGGACCTTCGTGGGGCTCTTTTGGCGCACCCCCCTCGTGGGGCCACCTAGCCCCCTCCCCCTCCTTCGCCCCGAAGCCTTGAGAGTGCCCCGGGAGGCCGCCAAGGAAGAGTTAACCTCATAAACGATCCACGCCCAGAAGCGGAGGTGCAGGGCAATTGCAAGGCATGGCAGGGTCATGTGCATGGTATTGCAGGGTGTTGGAATGCATTGCAGGTTCGTTTGCAGGGTCTGCTAGGGCCTGGTTTGCAAAGTATAGCAGGGTCGATTAGCAATGCCTTCCGGATATCGCATGACCAGCTTTGCGCCCCCCCCCCCCCCTGCAGGGTCTTGCGGACGCTGCGGCGAAGTCTAGGGGATAGAGCAGTGTGAGGGGTTACGATTGTAAGCTGCAAGGGCTAGCTACCTAAACCACCTGTGCCCAGAAGACTGCTGGACTTATATGATAAACTGCGCTTGAGTGCGGGTCTGGCGGCTGCTCTGTCGCCGCCGCCGACGCCCCGTCGCGGCCTCGACGCCGCCCGCTGGATTTGCATTGCTGGAGTGACTTATAAGGCCTGTAAGGCTCACGGGGCTGGATGGGGCTCGCGGGGCTTATACAGAAGACTCATAAGCCTGATGTCTTAGACGGTGCACGTGGGTTACGTGGTCTATATGTGGTTTCAATGCAACGTATATGATTCAAATAATTGGGAGTCTTGGTCGCGCTGGTACGTCTTATCTGTAGCATCTGCGTGTATGCCGTCTACGGTGAAGTGGGGTCATAGACCTTCTGGGGCCATGTCTAGGGTTTACGGCGGGCGTCTGTGATGTCAGTGCTTAGTTGGTGCATATAGGGCCTTGTGTGGCTGCTGCGTGTGAAGGCCATGAGGCCTGCAAGGGCCGTGCTGATGACCAAGCATATAGGGCTAGCAAGGCCTATATACAGGGCCTGTGGAGCTTACCGACGTTACAGGGTGCAAGGTGCCAATATGTCGTATAAGGGTCAGACACTTGATATTGAAAACATGTCGCGTAGGACGTCCAGGGCATGCACGGCTGATGTGGCTCATAATGGTGTATGCATTGCTCATGGTTCATCGGTGCATGTGGCTCGTAAGGCGTGCCGACTGTATATGGCTGGCATTGTATGGCGCATGTATTGGTTACGTGGCACGCGCTGTTCGTTGGGCATGTTTCTAGGGCTTATCATATATATAGATACCCGTCTGGTTTCAACATAGCAATTGCATCGGGTTCTGGACTTTGAGCCTCAAAGCCACAACCCCCCAAAAGCCATTGTCCGTTATGTAGCAGAATATTTTGTGTTCAGATATCTACGGGGCGCTGTGTGCCCTGGGCGAAGCATTGCGCACCGTGCGAGGGTATTCGCACCAAGCCAGGCGCAGGCCCCATGAGTGCGGCAATATTCCTGCCTGGAGCGCCGCCCGCCGAAGACGACGGGCAAGCGGCCGCTGTGGCGACTCCTGCGCCCCCTGCAAGCCCGACGGTGTTTGGTTGCCCTTCCGCGCAGGGGTGGCAACTGATGGTGGTGACGGGGCGCGGGGCAGAGACGGCGTCGCCGCTGCTCGCGGCTGGCGCCGCGGGCCCAACCACGGCGGCCGCCCAGCCGAGCCGCTCGAGATCGCCGCGCCAGGGTGGCGGCGCTGCATGCGACGAGCGCCTGCGCCACGCGTTGGCGCTCCAGCCGACGCTGGCCGAGTGGCAGGCGCTTGGCGTCGTCGCTCTGTGTCGTCGTCGGTAGTCGCCGTCGTCGTCGGGTTTCGTCGTTGTCGCCATCGTCGTCGTCGTCGTCGTCGCCGGCGGCGCCGATTCTTGTTGCCGATGTCGTCGGCCGCTGCCGCCGTCGCCACCGCCGCCGCCGCCGTCGTTGCCGTCGTCGAGCAGTGACGGGACGAGGGCCGACTGGCGACGGCTCCGACGGTGCCGACGCTGCATGTTGACGAAAGCGACGGCTGTGGCGACGAGGCGCACCGACGACGACGTGCACGACGGCCGACGGCGACGGATACGGTTGTTGCCTTTGTCGGTTCCAACCGTATTCGTCGCCGTCGGCCGTCGTACACGTCGTCGTCGGTGCGTGTCGCCGCCAGAGCCGTCGTATTCGTCACCATGCAGCGTCGACACCGTCGGAGTCGTCGACCGTCGGCCCTCGTCACTGCCCGACGACGGCATCGACGGCGGCGGCGGCGACGACGGCAAGGGCCGACGACATCGGCGACCAAGATCGGCGTCGACGGCGACGACGACGGCGGCAACGACAAAGCTCGACGACGACGACGACGACGACGACGAGGGCGACGATAGGGGCCAACGACGGCGACGACGACTATGAGGACTGACAAGGGCGACACCGACGACGAGGGGCGACAACGACGACGCGCCGACGACCGACGGCAATGGCGGACACGACAAAGGGCGGCGACGAATGCGAAAGGGATCCACAGCGAATGCGACGGCGACGACGAACGACGCGAGCGACAAGGGTTGTCGTCGTCGTCGTCGTCGGTCGAGGCGCATGCTCGCGCGGCGGAGAGGGCCGCCCTGACGCAGAGCGCGGCGGCCGACCGAATGCTCGACTTCATAGCCATGTACAGAGCGAGGGTCGACGGCCTGACGGACGAGAATACAAGGCTGAGGCGTCAGCTGTTGCACGAGCTGAGGAGCACGTCGCGGGACAGGCTGAACGAGAGGCGTCGGGGCGTGGTGCTGTCGCTGCTAGAGCGGACCGCAGAGCCCGCGATGGAGCTGCTGGAGCAGCGTGGCCAGTTCGACTCGCAGGGTGACCAGTCTGACTCGCAAGATGACCAGTCTGACAACGTCTCGGCAGACTACTACTGCGACGAGGGCGAAGATACCAGTTCGCCCACGCATTGCCATGATGATGGCATGGCGCCTCCCGCAAGGGTTGCGCGGCGCGCTATTCCTCTACCAGGTGCGCCTGTTTAAGGCTGCCCCTCTTGTTGGTGAGTGTGTGTTTGGCACCAAGTACGACGGCGCGGTTGGCGCTTGGTCTAATCGTCTGACGTTTGGTCAGCGGCCAATGCCCACAAGGCGGGTTGATGAGCATCCGCCGCGCCATGCGAGATGTGCGTTGAAGCTGAGAGCGGTCGTTGCCGCGACAGCGGCCTCCCTCTGCGCATCGCCATTTAGAGCGGGGCAGTTTGACTTGGATTGCGTGTGCCTCGCCAGTCGCACACTTGTGCGCGTCGTCACTGCCTCACTCGATTGCCTTCATTTTTTTGTTCCTGCAATGCCCCTTGGGTGCTGGCGCGGTTGCCTACCAACCCTATTGGTGGGGCCTATTTCTCATTGTCCCCCCCGCCAGAAAGCCCAGCAGTGCCCGAAGGCCATGCCATTGTTTTGCCCTTACATCATAACCACACTACATCAATGTTCTTTGCTGGTTGGAAATTTGCTCGTATGGGCTCGTGTTCCTGATGTGGCTCTCGTGGGCTACGGGTGGTAGTGGGCGCTCGTGGGTTCACCGTGCCTCCCTCGCCCACCCCCTGGACGCCTCGTGAGGCTCTATTGGGCCATCTTGGAGCCAGCGTGGAGTCTCGAAGGCCCATCGGGCGTGACGCGGTGGAACTGCACAACACATTAAACCTGACAGTGGTTTTGCAGGGTGTGGTTTCGTGGGGTGGCTGTCTCAAACCAGTGCAAGAGCCTTGGGGACTTCCTGGGAGCAGCCTTGGGGCGTTGGAGACATGGAGGGCTCCTGGAGGCATGGTAGGAGCTGTCATTGGTCATCGTGGATAGAAAAGCTCACGCACACGCACATGCATCCACATACATATACATATATATACACATATATGTACACATTGTGGGCAACTATGGGGCCTGCTGTTTCAAAGCTAGACGATGCGCCTATACGACGATACAACGATACTATGATATAATACGATAAGACGGTAAGGCGATACAACGGTGTGGAAAGCCGCCAAACGATAAGATGATAAGACGATATATGGTGCCGCCAGGCGATCAACAGACAAGCCGATAAACCGATACGATGTACCGTAGCATCGTCATATCGTTGTGCCGTCCCACCGCCCAACGCTGTAACTATCACCCCTGGCTCACAGCTAGCTATGCCGCGCTATGCCATTCAACGGCGCCCCGATTGGCCCCCCTCAGGGCCTCCCCTTTCTGGGGCCCGAGCGCCCCACCTTGGTCTCCGCCCATCAAGGCGCCTCACTTGGGAGCTCGCCTTGGGGCCCCTTCCAACAACCGAGCCAAAAAAAATCGGACCCTCCCCCTTCCTTCAAAAACCGTTTAAGGAAACGGTATGTGGGCCAAATGTCGCTCGATCTCGGCGGTCTTTGGGCGTCTTTATCGTCGTGTCGTCGTATCGTCTTATCGTCGTGTCGTCTCACCACCCAAAGCTACACTATCTTGGGAATGCCCCTATCTTGGGAATACCCCAGAACCCCCGCACCGTCGAACAAAACCTAACTCATGCTCCTCGAGGCCCGCGCGTGGTCGGCGGACGCATGCGCTATAGCCGAGCTTCGAACAAGCACACACCACCCACCGCACATATACAACCACGCAGCACCAAACACACGCAGGTTAGGTCCTCGTTTTGATCCCGCAGCGCCATGCGCTCCCTGCGCATTCGTCCTTCGCCTGGGCCTTCCTTGGTTTGAACCCGCTGCGCGCGTTCGGCCTTTGTTGTGAATCTGTTAAACCGCAGCGTGCATGTGGGTCGTCGTGTTGAATCCGCAGCGGCACATGCCCTATGATGCTTAGCATGGGTCCTCGCTGGCCCTCGTTTGTTGAATGCACAGCGCCGCGCGTCTCCGCCCCCGCTTCGGGGCGTGGTAAGGACACGGAACACGATGATGGTGAGTATGATTATAAGGCCGATGAGGAGGATGGGGGTCCTCGGCCACTCAGTGGATCCAGCCGTGGCGACGATGACAGCCATTTGGGCCCAAGCCGTTGTGGCGAACACAGGTTGTGCTTTTTCGTTCGTGGAGTGCGGCGGCATGGCCGCCTACCTGTTCACGGAGACCGAGATGACGCGCCCGCAGTCAGTGATGTTCGAGGACGGGACGTGGACCGATGCGCCGTACATGGAGTGGAGCCGCACCGACCAGTTCTGGCGGTGCTTTATGTGTTCGAATGCAGGGAACCGAGTGACAGCGGACCATTTGACGGGGAACAGGCATCTTAGCAGGACCCAGGGCCAGTGGAATCAGCTGGGCCAATTTACGCGCGGACGGCAGCAGATCGCGCGAGTTCACACGGACTACAACTACCAGCAGCGCGGAGTGCAGAATCAGCCAGCGTTGCCAGCTCCAGGGCTTCAACCGCCACAACCAGCGGGGGCGCCGCCAGCACCAGCGGCGGCACCGCCAGCACCAGCGGCGGCAGCGCAGCACACGCAGACCATCACCGACGCGCTGGAGCAGCACACGCAGACCATCACCGACGCGATGGAGCAGGTCATGGAGATGAAGACCGAACACATCGAGCGCATCGAGAGGAAGTTCGATGACGTCTTGGAGCGCCTGCAGCTCGTGGTCGACCGCTTAGCGCTCGTGTCCGACCGCCTCGCGGAGACGAACCAGCTGATCGGCGCGGCGCAGCCGCGCGGGGCCGTGCAGGCCGCGAGGGCCATGCAGGGGGGGCGGTTTGTGTTGAGTGGTTGGGTTTGTTGGATGGTTTAGTGTTGATGTATTGGTTTGATGTTGATTTTTTTTTTTGATTTTTGATTTTGAGTTTTGTTTTTTTTTGTTGATTGTATTTATTTTTGATTTTGATTTTTTTGTTTGATTTGATTTTTGATTTGTTTTTGATTGATTTTATGTGTTGGGATGATTTTTTGATTTTTGATTGTTGTTGATTTGTTTTAAGTTTTGCTTTTTGATTGTTCTTTTTTGATTGTGATGTTGTGATTGATTTTGGTTTGATGTTGATTTTTTTGTGATGTTTAGTTTTGATTGATGATGATTTGATTTTGATTTTTTTTTTTGATGATGCTCCGCCGCGGGCGCACCAGTAGACGTACGGCGTATCGGATGATGCATCGCGCCATCCATCGGGCGACGATGGCGACGCCGACGCCGACGACGACGACGACGACGACGACGACGACGACGACGAGGACGACGACGACGACGACGGTGGCGGCGGCGGCGGCGGCGACGACGACGACGGCGACGACGACGACGACGACGACGACACGGTTGCATGCATCGATCGATGCATCCGCAGTGCTTGAATAATTGCTAGCGCCGCTCTTTTACGCGTCAGTGGCGTGCTGCAGCAGCGCCGCTGCGACGACGTGTCAGCTCGCATCGGCGCTCTTGGCCAATAGGCACGAATTCTCGGCCGGCACGATTGGCTGAAACATGTATCCCCTCTTCTGGCGCCCCAGGATATGTGTGTAGTTGGTGCATATACATGGCCGTATACGGCATGCCAGGATCACATGGTGGTATGAGTCTCAGGGTCTTAGGGGTTCCAGTTCTGAAACCCGTGTGGTCGCATTGTGCAAGGTACTTGGCGGGCTGTTAAGACGAATGTGGTCGGCGCTAAAGCGAGAGTCGCATTCGCATAATGCTTACACTCCTGCTAATTTAAAGCGGTGAAGCCCTGATGCACTGAAGCTTATGAAACAACCCCATACCCTTACCATATGGGCAATCTTGGAACCATAATGGAGACGCATTAGGAACCCGCGTGACTCGGTCCTCTTCTTTTCCATGATCCTTTCCCCGCCTTTCCCCCTTCCCTCTCCTCTCTCTCCTTCTTCCTGCGTCCTCCGCCACCCGACTTCTTCTTGCCCCTGACCTCGCTCTCTTTCCCGCGCGTCCTACCTAATCGCCGATGCCCTCCCTCCCACTGCCCCTCGCCCGCGCCCGCGCCCGCTCCCTCGTCCGCCCGCTCCTGCCGCGCGCCCGCGTTTGCGTTTGCGCAACCCCCGCGCGCCAGAATCACCCGACGCTTGCGGGCGTTAGCCTGCAAACGCCCGCAAACACCTGCAAACACCTGCAAACACCTGCAAACGCCTAAAACGAAGCAAATTGTAAGCAAATTGCAAGCAAAAAGTAAGCAACTTGAAGCACAATGTGCTTCAACGGGGTCAATTTGCTTCAATTAGCTTCACTTAGCTTCAATTTGCTTCAATTTGCTTCATTGGTTTAGCTTGTTGCATGCGTCGCGTTGCTGGTTACCAGCGTTTTTTAAGCTCAATGACCTTACAGTTTGCTTCAACGACCTTACTTTTTGCTTCAACGACCTTACTTTTTGCTTCAACGACCTTGACGTTTTGCTTCAACGACTTTGACGTTTTGCTTCCACACTCGTGTTTTTTAAGCAAAATGTAAGGTCGTTGAAGCAAAATGTAAGGTCGTTGAAGCAAAATGTAAGCAAAATGTAAGCAAAATGTAAGCTAAGTGGCGCGATCGCCAACGACGTTTTGCTTCCGCACCCGCATTTTTTAAGCAAAATGACGCGACCACGACTTTTTTATTTTTTTTTTTTTCTTTTGTTTTTTTTTATTTTTTTTTTTTTCTTTTGTTTTTTCATTTTGTATTTGTTTTTTTTTTGGTTTTTTTTTGATGACCACGACTCGCGTTGACTCATGCGCGTCGTGTTTTTTAAGCAAATTGCCAAGCGCGCGAGTTAAGCATCTCCCACACCCCCCACCTACCCACCCCCACGCACCCCTTGCGCCCATGCCCACTGCCCACTGCCCGCGCGTGCCCTAAGTACCCCCCCCCCCCCCTCCGTCTCCCATCTACCCGCCCTCCCCTTCCCCCATCGCCCGCCCGCTACCCGCCCGCCTGCCGCCCCGCTTGCTCCCCCCCCCCCCCACCGCGCACGCCCAGCGCCCGTTCCACCTCATGGCGCGTTTTTTTTTGTCCTTGCGCACCCTGGCCGCACGTGTCCTCCTAGGTGCACCTCCTCTTCTCTTGCCCTGCCCCCCTCCTGATTACCGCCATCTCTTGCCACCTTCGCCCGTACCCATCTTTTCCACAGTTCCGCCCTTTTGAAATGTAAGAACACGTCTAACTAGTGGTGGGCCTTCCTGGTGGGCCATTGGGCCACTTGGAGCCGACTCGGGGCGACCTCGGGGCCCCCGAAGCATCTTGAAAGCCATATTGGGCAATCTTGCGTTATATTATTGGGACATATTGGATGTGCCATTGCAGTGCATGAAGCACTCTTGGAGCAATATTGGGCAATCTTGGGCGCTCCGACGCGTCGCGGACCACCTCGTCTAGGTTCACGGTGGGTGGTCGGGGGGGAAAGACTAAACCTTTCCCGCAGGGGAGAATGAGGCTTAGGGGAGAAAGCGACATTGACCGCCTGCCCCTGAATTGCTGGTGAAACAGATTGGCCCTGGCACTGGCGCATGGCCTTTCAGTGCATTCCCGCCAGCCAGCCCCCCCTCCCCATTCCATGCCACTCAGCCTGGGGCTTATTTGGCTCAGCATGGCAGTTCTGGCGGCCCTGCCAACGCATTTGGAGCCATTTGAACGCGAATTTCTTCAACTCCGAGCGGAAAGATCTGAAGATGGTTTTAAGTTTGTGCTGACCCTTCTTGCGCGGCGAGTGGACGATCAGCGGACGAAGCTGACCAGGTCCGCTTTGGAGGGTATTGTTGATGTGCTCAGAGACAGGGTGCCGTTTCCACTTCGGAACGCTTCGCGTGCTTTCGCCAACTCATCCAGGGCCCATATCCGCGTTGTTTGTAGTTGGTTTGGGCGCGCGGTCACGCATTGTTCTGGGTGCGTAGCTGAGGCAGCCCTAGGCAATGTAATTTCCCCAGGGGCGGGGGTAGGTGAAGAATATGGGGAAGGGGGGGGGACAACCTCGTTGCATAATTTGGGTGGTGAGGCGGTTGCTTAAAGAAACAACGCTGCACGCCACTTCGGGCCAAAAGGCTCGTGGGATTCGACCGCGGCTGCCAGTAGATGTGAACCGCACGTTTGAGATTGACAGTGGGCTTGTTGAACGCTGCGCACCCGACGCGTTTTCTTATTCTTGGCGATGGCGGAACATGGACGTTGGGTGGATTCAGTCTGAGAGCTCGCGCCATCATACGTTTCCACTGCCGATTGCTAAACTAGGCGCGGGCTTGGCCAACCAATGCGAATATGAACACGTCATCTCTATCACGGCTTTGTGGCATATAGACAGTGGCTCTGTCGAGACAGATTCCGACCCCCCCTTCCCCCCCTTCCCCCCTGCGCTTGTTCATTTGGTCGCGCATCCACGTTTCACCGAGTAGTAGCTATAGCCCAAACGCGCCGACGTGATTTAACAAAATAATGCGCGCGTCGGGGAGCGAAACGGGAGTGCGCGCTGGTCAAACCCAACTGTCCCAGCCAGCCCAACCAGCCAGCCCAACCAACCCAACCAGCATAGCCATCTATCTAGCCAAACTTGCCCACAAACGCAACACCGCCGCCCAGCCAGCCTGCAAACCTGCGCTCACTTCGTAAGGAATGAGTGGCGGTCTGCCTGACACGGGGTCGCTAGCGCTCATGGTTAACAACAATAACGTACATATGTGGCAGTTTCTAGAAGGCCTGGGGGTTCCACCATCTCACTTGCACAAGCCTTTGAGAAGCTCAGTGCAATCTGGCTCTGCCGCTGAACCAATCACGAGCACATGCAGCAATGGCCGTCGCCCGCTCTTCAGGATGTTTATGTGCTCGGTGCTGTATTTCCTAGGCCTTCTGTCGTGGATCCTGCAGTGGAAGTCGAGAGTCCTCTCTCTAGTTAGGGCGTCTTTTCTTATTCTGCAGCAGCTAGACAACGTGCTTCCTGGGGCGTTTACAATATACTTAGGCGACGGCATCTGGCTGCCAGTGCACGGGCGCCACATGGATTCAGGGTCTGTTCTGGTTGTGCTTGCGTATGTGGGGCGTGCTGCACCGTGGCATGATCTTGGAATTGAGTTGCCCCGCCTGGACGCAGTTCGGCACGTTCCGTTCCATTGCGTGCTGTTTGCAGTGATGCGCGCCAGTAACAGCGGAGTTGCTGCCATGAGGGTGTGCAAAACTTGGATTTCAGCAATTGCTAAGATGGTTGATGCAAGTAGTTGGGGTGGTACCTTATCCTCTGAGTTGCCTGCTATCCGCCTTCCCCGTGATTGCGATTCAGCATTCAACGTTCAAGCTGCCGCGCGGGGGGACGATAAGTTCTTGGTGACGGTGAATCGTTTTCTAGTCAGACGCACTGGTTACAGCAGGTCCGAGGATATTTTGTTCCAGGACCTGCGGGGTGATGGGCGGGGAAGGGGGGTATGACGGGCGACCAGATGAGTTGGCATCGCAATGGGGAAGCAATGCAACGGGCGCGGGGGTTGACATGAGTATGCGCCTCCGGTGCTTGGCAACTGCCGGACATAATTGTGATGTCGCGCGTTTCATGTCGTTCTTCGGCGCTTGATCCGCGTGATCGGGCCAGCCGCTGACTGCGGCGATTGGCGCACGCAATTGGTGCCGACATGTCAGAACAGTGGCGTTCTCCCGTTGTGCGCCGAATAGGCTGGCCTATAGAGGCCCAGCCCACTCTTAGCAACACTGCCCCACTGCGTGCGATCACAGGAATGTCTCGGGTCTGGCGTTGCGCGGCCATGTTCACCTTGGCGTATTGACGCTCACTTGCAAGTTCCCGATGTGGTTTATATCGGTGCACATTGCTGTACGTGTGCGTTGCATTGCCCCCTAGTTTGCCCACGCAGCTTTTGCATTGATTCATGGTTATCTTGACTACGATGGTGTTTTCCAGTGAGGCCTCAGGCGGGCCCGCGGCAGAAGGCTAAATAAAGACATGTGACAGCGTAAAGGCGACCGCGATCAGTGTACCGCGGCTCGGAGAGGCGCATATTAACAGCAACATGCCAGTAACACGCACATTGCCGCATCGGCATTAGCATCCATCGGTGTAGTGTAGCAGGGGGCACACCAAGGCATATTGCATACCCGACTAGTACAACCTAGAGTGTCGCAGAGTGGTGTGTGTTCGAGCATGACAGGGGTAGGATGACTGTGCAGATGGAATATGGCAACGGTGGTGGTAGTAGTGGTGATGTACACTATACGCCATCGTAAACAAGAGTAGAATATCGTCGCTTCGAATTGCGCAACGAACAAAGATGACTATAACATTTGTAATGAAATAACTTATTGACTAATCGAGTCGTGTCGAGTAGCGTAGATGAAGCTAGATAGATGTGTGTTAACTGGCGCAGTGCAGCCTGGATTGCAGAACAACTAGGTTCGATCGCGTTGAACCAGCGCGGCACAGAGTCGAGACGCGGAGCGCTGGGTAAACTAGAGTAGGGTAGTGCAACACAACATCATAATGGCAACGCGTCAAATGGAGTAGGAACTGATAGACAATGGAATCGTTACTGGTGCAATCGTAGTAGTCGTAATAGTAGGTGGCACAATAGTAAGGGGGCAGGGGTTGGGGCCTTGCATCTGCAGTTGATTGCCGGGGCCGCCCTCGCATTATTTGCAAGAGTCTTCGTGGTGCTGATTTTGGTGCAGCTGACAGCTAGCAAGTGCGTTTATTGTTGCTGTGGCGTCGTCGGTGGCCCATGCAACGCAACGCAGGTGTAGTGCCAAAGTTTGCGTGCGTGCGTGCATTGTTCTATAGAGTGTGGTGCGTGCAGGAGCATCGCGCAATGAGCATAGCGCATGCATGCCACCGCTCGTTCTTGCTTGCGCCCGCTGTCCTTTAATTGTCAAGCAATGGCGTCGGGTAGTGCTGTGCACAGGAAGTTGCGCACCGCGACCATTACAGATTTTACCAAAGGATGGTGGTGAGAAAGATGGTCATGATGTATTTGCTCAAGTCTAGGCTACACCACAAGGCCGCAGTGGAAGCGACATTGCGGGATAACGTCGCCGTCACGTCTGACATCGTTGCGTTTGATGCGTCCAGGGTTGCGTGCAGAGAAGTCCTTGCCATCCAGTCTCATAGCAACGGCGTGTTCAGTGCTCTCCCGCTGCAGGTGTTACCAGATCAAACAGCTACGCTTGACGTTTCTCAAGCAGTCGCAAACCTCGGCAAAGCTGTGCAAAAACTGGGAACTCGTGAAAAGTCGTTGAAAAAACCTGCTGGGATGGCTACAAAAGTGTTGTGTTGCGCTGTTGTGTCGGCAATGTTCCAAGTGTTCCCCTATGAGAACGCTCGCGTATGGGTCCCGTTGTGTCGAGATCTTCCGCGACCGCGCACGTTGCGCGCGTGGGGCGACAATGTGCGCCAGTTCTACAATTGGGACGCGCGCACAGGACAGTCCACGTGGGTGCTGGACCCAGCTCTATGGGAAGCTGGCAAGGGGGCAGTCCGTTCTCTTGTCTTCTTGGCGGACGAGGGGTCAATTGGGTATAGTTTGTGGTGGTGGCTCGTGTATTGTGGCCTGCGCTGCATGTTTTTCCGAGATCCACCCCATCGGATCAGTAATTTGTACGTGCGCAGCATGCGAGGGGTCAAGCAGGGCATCCAAGCTGCAATGGACGTGCTTCTGGTGCACAAATACAGGCGTGCGCCATACGGCTCAGGCAGATTTTGGCGAGAGGCAAAGGAAACGATCGCTCTGGTGCAGAAGCTGGGCCTACGCCATCCAATTATACATGATTTGCGCCCGCCATCGCTAGGGATCATGGCTTGAGCGTCGATGAAGCTCTGCACGACAATAAGGTGATGACTAGATTGTTGCAATCATTTTCAGCATCGGGCGCAGGACAACGAGTGGAAACGCGAAGGTGGTGGACAAAATGGGACGCAGATTTGCACCTCGACAAAATGTGGCGCACTCTTCTCGCAGCCTTGATAATTCAGTTCTATATTGCTGGGGTGGACCCCTGGGTAATAGCCAAGAGGAGCTCCGTCGACACACCAGACAGGGACGACGATGACTCGCGCAAAAAATTTTGTTTCAAGCAGACTGCGTTGACAATACTTATGTCCAGCTTTAACCAAAATATGCTCCGTTCCCAGCTTGAGACGTTCCGAAGGATTCGCACCCACCACAAAGAGTTCATCGAGCATCATTTGAAGCCAGGGCGCACTCTGCGGTTTCACGTCCTGTGGTCGGACCTTCAGGAGACGGGCTTTAAATCGCAATGTTGGCCTACAAGGGTTCTCGCGAGATCGACCTGCGTGTTCGCCGTGGCGCTTCGCGCATGCATCCCCGCCAGTTCATCCAGAAACGACGCCCAAGCGAGTTGAAGTAATCACGGGGACGCTGGCGCAAAGAAGGGGACAACCAAGCCGAGTGAAATAATGCAAGACAGGTGATGAAGTCTGGATGGATGGGGGATCTGGGTGTCGTCTTAGTCGTCTTTGGGCGGTCTTGGTGCATCTTGGTGCGTAACAGGAGCCACATTGGACGATTTTGCGCTATCTTGAGCCATCTTGGAGGTCATCGCGGTCTCTTCTAGGCCCTCTTGGAGCCACCTTGGGCCATCTAGGGCGCTCTGGTCGATAGCGGGGCACCCCGCCCAGAGCCAGGGGAGGGGGTCGGGAGGGGGGAGGGGGGCGGGGCGCGCCTTCCCCCGAAGGGGAAGCACGGGGCTTGGATGTCCAACGCTTGAGACCGCCTGCGCCCAGAGGCCTTGCATTATCACTCACAGGAGGTACAGCGCAACGAGTGATGCCGACTCAAGTGCCGTCGACCTTGACGCGTGTGTATACACCCTCATATATGTACATCGCTGCGTAAATGTATTATGTGTTGGGCCTCCCTCTGTCCGCTTTATTCTGCGTGGCGCTACTCCGATCCACGTCCATTCATTACACTCTGCGCTTCGCGACGCGGCATTACCCTACCCCCCACCGCTCCCTGCTCCATTATCAGGTCTACCGAGGGCATTTTTATATCGCTAAGCTCGTCTGATCGGGTCGTCGGCACTCCTCTCGGCAATGCCCCCTTCTGTCCAGGACCGCGTAGCGTTTCGCCATCCGAATACATGTGGTGCTGCTCTGCTCTACACAGCGCCAAGCCATTCCCGACCCTTCTGCGTTGGGTTCTCGCTTTGACTGAAGCATTGCGGTCGCGATACCCTCCCCCCCGCACTTCTTTTGTCTCAGCCCCTCGCATATTCTCTTCCCTGCCTTCACCTTGGCACTCGCGTGCCTGTCAGCGTGCGCTTTACCTCGCCATCCTGTATACCTAACGGCCTTCGGCCTGCCCCGCCACCGTGTCTGGGTTTGGCTGCCCGCTAACGTATTGCAACAGCCCGTCGGGGGCCTCTTGGAGACAGTTTTGAGGCATGGGGCATAATGTTGGGACATAGTTTGGGCTGTGTGTGGCTTTTTGATTGCCTCTTGGGGTCTCGTGGACGCCTCTTTGGGCGTCCTGGAGGCTTTCTGAGACGGGAGTTTCAACATGTTGGTTTGTGATCCCTCTCGCTCATGGGCCTCTGTTGGGGTTCCCTTGGGGCTCTCTTGAGCAGTCGTCGGCGCTTCTTGGGCCGTTATGGTGCTTGGGCCGTCTTCTGTGTTCTCATAGGGGCATGCTGCGTCACCTTGCCGCGGTTTCTATGACCTCGCGGTCCGTCTTGGAGCGTCGGAAGCTCGAGGAGGCGAGGGCCCCATCACCTTTTTGACGCTTCGCTTGCCCCAACCAACCCATCTAGAAACGACCGGCACGGGAGCGGGTAAATCAGGAACTGCTGGACGCATGCAGTTGCGCGGCCGTATTCAGCAAAAATAAGGGCCACAACTGGCCCCCAAATTGAAGTTTAAGATGAAAGTCAATGCGCCAAGCCGTCCCGCTCGACCCCCTCCCCATTTGAATCCGTCGTAAGATCGGGTGTTCTATTCTATGGTGGCCCCTTCGTACATGTGCTCAACCCCCTCCCCACATCCCGCGAAGCCGCCGCGGATGCAAGTGTTTCGATTGTATGCGGCACGAGGGGGGTGATGATGAGGGGGGAAGCGGAAAGGAGGTCGGAAGAAAAGGACACCGACAAGAAGGATGAGCAATCCAAGTTTGGGCGCATATTCTTGCGAGATGTTAATGGGGAGCGCTTGGGGCCATATTACGGATTTTCTCGCGCTCCCCGTGGGGCTCTGTTGGGGCTCTCTTGGGGGTCTCGTGGGGCTCTCTTGAGGCTCTCTTTTTTTTGTTTTTTTTTTTTAGGGGGGGGGGGGGGGTCGTGGGGCCCTATTGGGGCTCGCTTGAGGGTTCTGGGGTGCTTCTTGGGGCCGTGTGGAGACACTTTGCTCACCCAGAGGTTGGTCTTAAAATTAGCGTACATTCCCCTCCCCGTCGGAAACCAAACGCAGGCGCATTGGGGTCATCTTGGGCCGCTTTTGGGGCACCCCTGGGCGCTATTGGGGTCGTCGAGGGGCCCTCTTGGGCCTCTCTTGGGGCTGTGTTGTGCCACCCTGGAGCCATCTTGACGCCTCAAGAGCCAATCGGACGCGAACAAAAACGAAAAGGCAAACCACTTTGATTTTCCTTAAGCCTTGAAACCATGTTGGTCGCTTGGGGTGTCTTTGGAGGGCTCGGAAGGCACTTGACACCTTCTTGGGGCCGTGTCAAGGCCTCTTGGGTACGCGTTGGAGGCTATCGTGAGCCATGTTGATGTAGATATTGGGCGATCTCAGGACATTTCGGGCTAGCTAAAGCCCTCTTGAAGCTAGCGTGGACCATGTTGGACGCTCTGACCCCTCGCGGGGGAGCCCGCCTAGAAGCAGTGAGGGGGGGGGGGGGGGTGGGGGGGGCTTACCTCCCGAGCAGGGAAAGGAAGGAGGTTAGAACATGAAGCGCCCTAGACCACCTACGCCCAGGGGGCTGGTGGGGCAGGCAAGCGCAAAGGAAATACCTGATAGTGCCATGCTGGTGCCCTTTTGATGGGCTTTTTGGAGCTGTCCAGTTGCCTCTCGGAAGCTTCGTGGGCAATATTGGGGTTCTGTTGGACGTGGTGGAGCGGTCTCGGGCAATCTCGGAGGCCTCTCGGGCCTGGGCGGTTGTGGGCCCCGCCCTTCTCTCGGCCATTCTCGGTGCCATTCGGCCTCTTGAATATCCGTGCGGCCGAGCCCGCGAGCGCGCGGGCGCGCGCGGAAACAGTTCACCAGCCTGCTGGGCGTATGGTTTAGAGAGTTCGGTACTCTATGTTCCAAGCCATGTTAAACCTATCCCTGCACCCCCCTGGGTTTCGCAACAACCCATGCGATGCCCCGCAGAAATAAATGCAAACATTTCGCGCGGACCTTGCGCTGCCCTGCGATACCGTGCAAACGCCCCGCAAAGCAGACACCACCATCACATTGCAAAACGACCGTGTCTATACATCCGAAATCCGACAATGTCATGGAAATTGCCTTGCGACGCCTTGCAATGGCTCTGACACCCCACCAACTTGCTGGGTACATGCTCGTCATGATGGTATCGCGTCCCTGGCGGCCTCTCGGGGTGCTCTCGAGGCTGCGACGCAGCCTTGAGGGCCCCAAGAGCGGGGGTAATAAAGGGTCGCAAGAATCTCCTAAGGGGGCCCAGGAAGGTTCCAAAAGTGGCACCAAGATGCGCCCCTGCTGCCAACGCCGAGGACCACCATTGGCAGCAAGGTGGCGCTCTGGGCGCTCCACTCACCCCCTCCCCCCACCCCCCTCCCTCTGGGCCAACCTTGGTGCATATTTTGGCACCGTTTCAAGGGCGTTCCCAAGATGGGCACCCTGCTGTCGAGGACGAGGGCCGCGATATTGGCATCAAGACGGCCATCTTGATGCCCTTCGGGGCCGTCCTAAGGCCTTCCTGGGATCTCCTCGGGACCCTCTCGGGCCCCATCTCAGGAGCCAATGTGGGCTTTGAAGGAGCCTTCAGGGGGCGCCGAGAGGGCCGCGGGATGAACCCCCTGCTGTCCAGGACAACGGCCGCCCTCTTGACAGCAAAAGGGTATTATTCGGGCCCCTCTCAAGGCCCTCCTGGGCAAATCCTGGTGCCCGCTTGGGGGCTTTTAGGGGCGTTCCCGCGGCTTCTGGGCGGCCCCGACAAGACCGCCTCGTTCTGAACGAAGGTCGCCCTCTTGACGGCAAGCTGGCTCTCTTAAGGTCCTCTCGGAGCCGTCCTGGGGCCCTCCTGGGGCCACTTGGGGCCATTTCAAGGCTCCTCTAGGGAGCCCCGTCGGGGCAATCGCGGGCCCCTCTTGGGCCCCCTCGCGTGGTGTTTGTCTGTTGCGCGACGCGCTGCTGCGCGGGATGCTACAACGGCTATCTTGCCAAAGCATCGGGTGTTCTAAACCACGCAGACAAACTTGATAATACACGCGGCACATACATACTTTTCAGCCCATGCAATACATACGCTACACACATGCACGACACTAGCACACGACACTACACGATTCCACAGCACGCATGAATCACACGAATACATCATACCAATACACCGCGCGGATACACTCCCACACTGCGTGACACTTAATTAATGCACGATGTTTAATGCGCCATTATTAACGCGCGACCTTTAATGCGCGCGACACGTCTACGCTGATGCACGACGCTGACACGTCATACGAATACACAGCGCAAATGCGTTACCCCATACTAACACACTTTACGTTACATTCAGCGCGCGGCATGTCATGCGCATTACTTAACGCGCGAAACTTAACACGTGGCAACTAAAGTGTAACCCTTACTTCACGACATTTGGTACCCTACAGTTCATGCGCGGTTATGCGCGACCCTGCGCGACAGCTGATACGCGACATCTTATGCACGAGCTGTACAGCACGACGCTTTACTCATAGTCCAGGCTTGAGGCACGACGCTGTATGCATGCACAACACTCAACCAAACTTGACACGCTGCACTTAATACACAAGACTTTGCAAGGCTCAATGCACGACGAATCGCATGTGGCAATGGGTGTACGTCGTTCAGTACGCACCATCTAATATACGCAACGGTTTAAACGCGACGCTTTACACACGGCAAGCTGCAAACGACACTTCGCACACGGCATTTTAATACACAACATGCAAGACGCGACACGCAAGTTACGACATTTAACAACACCACACAAATGACACGATGCATATTTAGGATGCGACACTTTATACATAACAAATGATACACTAGATTTCATATACGGTGGTTAATACATCACACTTCGTACCGTAGAGTTAATAACACATTACATGTAATGCACGTCGCCAAATGTGCGACACGTAAGATGCTACTCGACATGCGCTACACTGAATATATGGCACAACATGTACCACACTACATATATTTCACGAAATTCATCAATCTAGAGAGACTTCTCAATCTGCTACACCAAACGGATTGCCACTCAAGGCGCTAAACGAATGCACGACTCTAATGACTCTATACTGATACTGGTACACTCTTCTGGCACACCATACCAACACACCATACTAATACAGCGCAAGGCCCACTACACTAGTACACTACATTCATACACTAGGCTAATACACTGCACGCATACACTACGCCAACACAACCTCCAATACTTTACCGTTACACCATACTTAATATCCGACGCAAAATACACGACACGGAAAACGCAAAGTTGAATACGCAACACTTACCACACGATATTTAGTACACGACACTGGGACCGTCTTGGGGCTCTCTGGGCCCTCTCTTGGGGCTCGCTTTGGCTACCTATAGGCAACCCTGAGGTCTCGGGAAGCCACCGGAAGCGAAAAGGTGGGACGACAATTGATATTGATGCCCATCAAGTGTTTGATTGGTTTTGACATATTTGGTGTTTCCTTTGGGAAGCCCCGTGACTTCACGGTTATCTTGGGCTCTCTGAAGACCTCTTGGAACCGTGCAACACAACGTAGTGCATTTGATGCTGTATTATGCAGTGAATTGGCGTAGTACGTCGGTGTAGCAAATCCGCGGGGAGTTGTTGTGTAATGTATCATTGTAGCGTCCTTGTGTAGCGTACTGGCGTAGTGCATTAACGAAGTGCACTAGCGGAGCGTACTAGCGTAGTCTAATTGGTGCAGTGTGAAATAGTGTGGTGCATGTGTGAGATGTATGCAGGTAGTGTATTAGAGTAGTGTATAAGCGTTGTGCATTCGTGTAGTGTTTCATAGAGGCAGATGTGCGTTTAACGAGCACTCTCAGTCCAAGGCAACTCGCCTGGGCATCTCCTTTAAATGGGCTGGTGAAGGTACGCGAAGCGTCAAGCATGTAGAAATTTTGGATCACAGCCTTCATCAGCCTAGAGCACAGGACTCAAGACAGAGAGCACCAGACGCCTGGATGCAACTCCGTTTCGCGCCTCGAGGCACGGTGGCGGAGTTGGCGTGGGCTTTTTTTTTTTTGTCTTCCGAAGGGTTCAATAGATGACGGGGCGCTGTTTTGGCGCTCGCGGTTTGGTGCCTTTTCTCCCAGGAGTGGGTGCGAAGCATGGTCATGCCTGCGCTTTCTGACGCGTTGCAGCTGTGCTCTACGTTCGCGTACATCGGGCTGACAGAGACTGTCGATTTTTTCCCCATTGCACTAGATGGCGCGGTTGCATCTAATGATGACCCAGACGAGCTGCAATTACTCCTGGTAACGCATGTCAGGCAGGCACTTGTGCATTGCAGGCAGCTGGTTGGGCATTCTCTCACTCCTTCAACATTCCCATGGGCGTGGGCGGGTGCTCTGGCAGATTCCGACGAAACGCGGCAGAGGACGATCGACCATGCGCAGCAGGTGTGGGATCTCGTGTTTTTCCTAGAGCGTTCGCAAAGCCCTGTGCACGCGGAACTCGCCAAAACGTTGTTTATCAGAGAAGCAGTTGTTTTTCGAGAGCCGTTCAATATGTTGCAGGCAAGTGGGTGTCGCATGACTGACCGCCTGGAGCAATACATACGTTCTCTATTTGAGCATATGGGTAGCAGTCTATCTCTGGAGGCGGCGCGTCTCATGTTGTTTTTACTTTTGGTTTGCTATTGTGATGGATCCTCCACGTGTGTAGCGCGGGCGCAGCATTATGTGAGCGCACGCTTGCCGTGCGCGTTCTCATGCATGTAGCGTTGTGGGTACACTTGTGCGTTCTATGAGCTTCTGAGCCGTCACATGCCAATGTTTATTCAACACTGTAACGCTCGGTGTACGTATTGTGGCACTCGTGTCATATCGTGGCTGCCTCATGCATCTATGCGTGGCGTTGTGGGGTGCCGTAGGGGCCCGTTGCGTCGTTCTTGCAATGAGTGCGTCTGTGCGCAAGCGCACGCGCGCGCAATGCCCTCTGCGGTTTGCACGCCCGTCTCTCCCCAGTTGTATTTCAACGACGCGAGGGACAGCGAGTCGCGGGCGGCTCGCCACAAGAGCCGCTGCGACGCATCTCCTCTCATGGCTCTAGGGATCGCTACTCTGAAGCACAGGTACCCTCATTCTGCCCACATTGACCTGTCGCCCGAGGATGCCGCGTCCATGTCAGATTCGCTTACACTAGATAAGCATACTTTTGGAGGCCCCACGAATGCAACATCTTTGCTCACCTTTGACGTTGATGAGCTGGTGAACGCTCGTTCTAAATGGAGGTCAACAAGCCCTGGCAAGTTCGAATTGAACCAAGCATTTCTGTTCAAAGTGTTGTTATCCGTTGACAGTGATCATTGGGAGTTTTTGTGGTTGTCCTCGTTGTACAAGGTTCATACAATAGTGTCGGACTCCGAACTGAACTACTACTACATCCTTCAAGTGGCGCCGAAGGGCTTGTTATTGTTGGAGATGGTCGAAGAGTCCGAAGGCATACTGAGGTTTGGTTTCGGCCCTGAGCGGGTCAAGGTAACAGCTCCGCCATCGGTTGACTATTTCATCTGTTGGGACGTCGAACTTGGCTTTCACGTAGAAGGCGATGAATCCAGGGTTCGTTTCCGCGTGGGGGAGGCATTTGGTGTGCTCCGATACGCAATTCGCACTTATTTTTCGCTCTGGTCTGCACCGCTGCTCAAAAGCATTGCAAAACACTTACTAGATATGAAGGTGCCCAGTGAGGCGTCGCACATCGACGTGGCAACGTCGGTTGTCAATGCCAGTGACGCTACAGAGCCAGAGAGACAGGCAGCCATATCAGCAGTGAAAGCATTGATCGAGAAAAGGTGCCAGAGGAGAGCGGAAAAGCTCAGACAGCCAGACGACGGGGACGCACGTGATCAAGACGATGTAGACAGCGATGCCTATGACCCTGGTTTGCACGACGGAGTTGTAACCGAACAGCTTCGAGCAGAAGCGCGCCCCGAATTGGTTGCACTGGCCAGCAAGGAGGTTGATTATCTACTCGGGGCTTGCCCCGCGGGGCAGGCGCTGGGCGAGGAAGAGGATGGCCGCGGTGTCGAGCAGCCGAAGCTGCATGCCGACGCGAAGGTTGCATCTCGCCCGCCGAGGAGAGTGCGAAAGAAGAGCCCGCCCGTGAGCAGCCAAGTTAGCAAGCGCCCTCGAGCGCCCTCACCGTCTCCGCCGAGCCCCTTCCTCTCACCAGTGAAGGGCGTGTGTGGGCAGTCGCCGCCTGGGGGCATTTTTAGTCCCAACGGTGACCAGGGGCAGGTCCGCCACCCTACGCTCCTAACCTCTGACGAGGAAAACTCGGACGGCCCAGTGTTCATTCCTTGGGATCAATATGCCGATTGTCTAGGGCATGGCCCGCCTGCGTTGCCCGACCCGCCTGCTTCTCCAGAGTTGGCGATGCCAGTGGCGGGATCTGGCCCTGGCCCTGAGCCGCCAGTTTCACCAAGTGTGTCAGCCCCTCCAGGGCCAGACACTCCACCCGAGCCAGCTGCCAGCGTTGCCGTTGGCGCTCGCGCTCACGATTTCAGCCGCGTTCCGCTGACGGGTCAATTTTGTTTGGTCGAGCCGCTGATGCGCTCGCCCTACTGGGTTGCAAAGCTACCGCATGGCCTCGAATACAGGGGCAGCAAGTCGCATTCAGCGGCGTTTGGCAGGATGCGGCCGGAGGAACAAGCGAAGCTGCAAGTTTACACGTGGCTGCAGGAGGCAATAGCGCACCATGGTTTATAATATATCATGTTTCTCTTTGATGCTTGCATGCTGGCAGTCGGCATCGATGCATTGAGACTGTACTGTGTGCGGTAACTTTCCTTGCGCATGCAAAGCCGCCTTGTCGTATAGAAATGGCATGCGGCCCATCCCGCCACCGCGTCTGGGTTGTGGGCCAGACGGCTGTTGAATGCTCGTTGGGGTCTCGGGGTGGACTTCTCGGGTGTCTCTTGGGAGCAGTTTTGAAGCGTCTTGGGGGCAGTGTTGGTGCCTCATGTGGCATCTTGTGGGCGTCTTGGGTTGGTGTGTCTGCCTCGCGGGGGTCTCTTAGAGCCTCTTGAGTGCCTCATGGGGGCTTCGTGGGGGGCATCTTGGGGCATCCTTGCGTTTGGGCGTCGCGGCGCTTCGCGTGCCCTCGCCAGCCCATCCAGACAACATGCTTAGCCGAGGTGCGTTGATCATGGCCGTGCAGCATAATGCAGCGCACCATCGTGCATCGTAACAGCGATGCCGCCAAGATAGGCCCACGCGTGCCCCAATGAAGATCCCGAAACGCGCCTTAAGCGGGCACCAAAAAGGCCCCAATCGGCCCCCGATGCTTCCCGACAGCGATCGCCCCCCCCCCCCCCCCCCTCGTTCCCCCATTGGCCATGGGGCCCTTGCGGTGCCTTGCTGAGCCCCTTCCAGAGGTGGTCTCTAGGCGTTCTTGGGGCCTTCGTGGGATCATCTAAGGCCCTCTCGGGCCTTGGGCGGGTTGCAAGAACCTGCCGTCACCCCCTTTACCCCCATTTCTTCCAACCCCTGCCGCGCCACCTCCCATCATACCTCGTCGCCTCGCTTCCCGCCGACCCTCATATCGCTACGTGCGAATCCCTTCTGCTCCATCGACCTCCCTTGCTCTCTCGCCGTCCCCGCGCCCTTCTACCCGCCACTTCCTCCCGCAGCCCTCCTTCCCCTCACCCCTCATCCCCGCGCTCTTCCCGCGCCCGAACCCCGTCCCGCCCACGTCCACCAATCGCCCGCTCCTGTCTCCCGCACCCACTCAAACCCCCCCCCCTCTACCCCCCTCCACCCCCGCCACCCCCGCCGCCCGAAGATGGCGCTCGCAGCCCCAAGGGGCACTAATCAAATTTCAAGAGGGCCCAGAATGGGCACCGAGAGGGGCGCAAGCGGGCCCCAAGCGGGCTCGCATAGACCCCGATTGCAATGTGCAAGTTGCCGCTCCTCCCCATGATACTGTGGGCCGTCTTTGGTGCGGTTTGTCTCGGGCCCGCCATTCACCGTGGGTGGCCTCCCTCCTTGCGGCCTCGTTTTGGTGTGCTGTTTTAGTGTATCCGTGCAGCTTTCCGCAATGCACCTCGGAGTTTTCGATGGGTCCTTCCCAGCGCCTCGAATGTCACCGAACGCACGGCCCTACACAGCCCGCCCTCCGCCGCCCCTCCCCCCCCCACTCGCGGCCCCCGTTCCCCCCGCGCCCTCTCCCCCCCCCCCCCCGATATTTTAGAGAGGGGAGAAGCACATTATTGATATATACGCGGGAGGCAGTTGGGGTTGCAAGGTCGTTGCAGGGCGTTGCAAGGCCCTGCGCAGCCACGCGCGCAGTATTGCATGGCTTCGCATGGCGGCGCGCCGCTGTTTTGCATTGAGTTGCATGGTACCGCGGGTGTCTGCATCGCAGGGTGTTGAAGGGCATTGCGGGGTCGCGCTGCAACGCGTCGCAGCGTAGCGTGGCGTGCGCGAGGGGGTGTCGCACCCTACGTCACAAGGTCGTGCGGGTGTTTTTGGCGAAACGCAGTGGATATAGTAGCGACTATGGTTGTCAATGGAAATTGTAAGAGCTCCCTTTCTAAATCGCAAGCGACACGGGGGGCGGCACCGCCGCCGATCCCCGCCCACACCCCAGGGAGCAAGGCCGCCCCGCGAGGGCGGGGAGGGCCGCACCCTAAACATTTTATGTTTCACCGCGTTTCACCATGGCAACATCTGGGTTGCTGTGTTCCCGCCTTTGAAGGGGTTTTCGTTCTCGAGGTTGAGGACATGGCGGCGTTGCGTACGAGAGTGCGGCCGTTCCGGCGCCCGATATGTTTCATGCTATGCGCTTCAAAAAACGAAAAAGCGAGAAGGCCATCGGAAAGCGAAAAGGCGAGAAGCCAACAATCACAAGTTTCTTTTCTAGGTTTGGAATGATTTTGACATCTTGGAGGCCTCCTTGGGGGGCTATCTGGCATCATGGAGCCGTCTTGGGGCGGTCTTGGGGCCTCTTGGAGCATCTTCGGGGCCATCTTGAGGCATCTTCAGCTATCTTGAGCCATCTTGGAGCTCGTCTTGGGCTCTCCGAGGCGCTCTTGGAGCCGTCTTGGGCCACGTTGAGCGCACCAGCGCGCCCCCCCCCCCCCCCCCCCCCCCCCCCCCGCCCCCCCCCCCCCCTTCCCCCCCTCCCCCCCTCCACACACACGCACGCGCGCATCTCCCAGTGGGAACCCTTGTCTTCTTTTGATGTGCACCTATCTTGCGGCATTTGCAGTTGCGCATGGTTGTCGCATTCGACAGGGTTGCTCGTTCTTACTTCAATAGTGTCGCATTGGGCGCGCCTTGTGCGCAGCTTCCGCCAAATGCATTCGCATATGCACTTTATGCGACGCATGCACTGAACTTCGGTGAACGTCGGCGTTGCTCGTGTTCTTGCGTCGCGGCCTCCGACAGCCAACTCGGAATCGTGAAATCATGTCGTTTGGGCGCGCAATTCGCGCACGCGCCCCCATCCCCCAAAACCAAAAAAATCTAAGCAAAATGAGCTTTCCCATTCAATTATGAGCATTTTCAATTATGTAGTAGACCCTCTACTCGAACAACCTGCGTCGCGAGATTCCCACGACGTTGAACGTCTGGGTGCGACGTCTTGAAACGATCCAGAATATTTCGTCGCGTGCGGCCCCTGGGGACGATCGTCGGGCCGCGGGGACATCCTCGCCAGGGAGGGATACCCACAGCTCCTTGGCCCATCAGGAGGAGGAGAAGGAGGAGGAGCAGCAGCAGCAGGAAGAGGAGGAGGGGGAGAGGAGGGAGGAGGAGGAGGAGGAGGAGGAGGAGGAGGAGGAGGAGGAGGAGGAGGAGGAGGAGGAAGAACAAGTGGAGGATGAGGAAAAAGAGGAGGAAAGAGGAGGAGAGGAGGAAAAAGGGAGGGAGGGAGGAGGAAGGGAAGGACTGAAGGGGATGGGATGGGATGGGAGGGGAGGGGAGGGAAGGAGAGAAGGAGGGAGGGAGGGAGGGAGGCAGGGAGGGCGAGAAAAGGGACGGAAGAGGGAGAGGGGGAGGGAGAGGGAGAGGGAGGGAAGGAGGGAGTGAGGGAGGAGGGAAGAGGGAGGAGGGAGGAGGGAGGAGCAGGAGCAGGAGCAGGAGGAGCAGGAGCAGGAGCAGGAGCAGGAGCAGGAGCAGGAGCAGGAGCAAGAGCAGGAGCAAGAGCAGGAGCAGGAGCAGGAGCAGAGCAGCAGCAGCAGCAGCAGCAACAGCAGGAGCAGGAGCAGGAGGAGGAGGAGGAGGATGAAAGCGCGAAGCGCATGATTGAATTCAAACTGGAGCGCAATGCGCTTGGTTGGAAGGGGCGCGAAGCGCATGATTGAATTCAAACTGGAACGCAATGAGCGTGGTACGTTGGAAGCAAACTGCAGCGCAACGCGCCTGATTGAAGTGAGCTGGAACACAAGCGCTGGCAGCGCAAAACGCTGGAAATCACAACAAAAAATTGCTATGGGGGCAGACATAACGCAACAGAAACCTAGAAACAAGTGTTGGCAACACTTAAAATCTATATTCGCAACGCTTTCTTCTTGTTTTGGGTAAATGGTAAAAGTACAGGAAATGGAGTGGTTGAAGATACAGGTTGAAGTTATGTTTTAGAGTTGCTTGAGGTCGGTTGAAGATGTGTTGTTCCAAAAACATGATAAACAAGTAAACAGCTATCTTCCACAATTTCAACTTAACTTCCACAACCCCAACTTAGCTCTCATATCTTAGACCTGACGATATCAGCTGGGAGGCCTACCATCGCCCCGGGGAGCCCTCAGACAGCAACCCTGGCGGCCCCAGACGGTTTCGAGACACCTCCAAGACGCCGTCCAGGGGTCTCTGGCGACGCACGATACGTTTCAAATTGCCCCAGAGGCCCTCAAGACGCCCCGAGAGGCCTTTCAGATGCCGCCCAAGAGCGCCCCGAGAGGGCAAAAGTGTTGAAGTGCATTTGTGTGTGTGTGTTGCAATAGTTGTTACGTTCTTGCTGTTTCGTGTTTCCGGCGCTACAGCATCGCCCAAGAGGCTCCCATAACCGCTCCAAGACAACCCAAAAGGCCCCTAAGAAGGCCCTAAGACAGCCCAAGAAAACTCCGAGACGGCCCCAGAGCCGCCCAAGACGGCGCAAGAGGGTCCCAAGAAGGACCCAAAAGGGGCCCAAAAGAGGGAACGCGAACTGAAAAATCAAGCTCTCCGCCCCAAGATGCCCTCAAGAGGCCCCAAGAGGCCCCTTGGAAGCCCCCAAGAGGCTCCACGAGGCCCCCAAGAGGTCGCGCGATGCGTTTCAAATTGCCCCAGAGGCCCCCAAGACGCCCCGAGAGGCCTTTCAGATGCCGCCCAAGAGCGCCCCGAGAGGGCAAAAGCGTTGATTTGCATTTGTTTGTTTTCCATATGTGTTGCATTCTTGCTGTTTCGTGTTTCTGGAGCTACAGCACCGCCCAAGGGGCACCCAAAACCGTTCCAAGACGGCCCAAGAGGCCCCCAGGAGGGCCCCAGGACGGCCCAAGAGAGTCCCGAGATGGCCCCAGAGCCGCCCAAGACGGCGCAAGAGGGTCCTGAGAAGGTCCCAAGAGGGGCCCAAGAGAGGGAACGCGAACTGAAAAATCAAGTTCTCCGCCCCCGGGAAGCCCCCAAGAGGCCGCCAAGAGGCTCCAAGAGGCCCCCAGGAGGGCCCCAAGACGGCCCCAAGACGGCCCCGAGACGGCCCCAGAGCCGCCCAAGATTGCGCAAGAGGGTCCCAAGAAGGCCCCAAGACGGGCCCAAGAGAGGGAGCGCGAACTGAATTATCCCGGCAAAGCAACCTAACAGCGATGTGTAGAAGCATATCTGAAAGCATTCCCCTTAAGATTCAGATGAAAATCCAGTTGTCGAATTCTGCTGTTCTCGCAGTCGTAGTCGCATTCGCGATGACAGTCGCAGCGGCAACGGCAGTCGCAGTCACAGCCTCAGCCTCAGCCTGCCTCCTCCTCCTCCTCCTCCTCTTTCTCCTGCTCCTCCTCCTCCTCCTCCTCCTCCTCCTCCTCTTCCTCCTGCTCGTCCTCGTTCTCGTCCTCCTCGTCTTGCTCGTCCTCCTCCTCCTGGTGCTCTCTCCTCCTCCTCCTCCTCCTCCTCTTCCTCCTCCTCCTCCTCCTCCTCCTGGTGGTCCTCGTTCTCCTCCTCCTGGTGCTCTCCCCCCCCCTCCTCCTCCTCGTCCTCCTCCTCCTCCTCCTCCTCCTCGTCCTCCTCCTCCTCTTCCTCCTCCTCCCTCCTCCTCCTCCTGGTAGTCCTCCCCCTCCCCTCCTCCTCCCTCCTCTTCCTGGTCGTCCTCGTTCTCGTCCTCCTCGTCTTGCTCGTCCTCCTCCTCCTGGTGTCCTCCTCCTCCTCCTCCTCCTCCTCCTCCTCCTCCTCCTCCTCCTCCTGGTGGTCCTCGTTCTCCTCCTCCTGGTACTCTCCCCCCCCCTCCTCCTCCTCTCCTCGTCCTCCTCCTCCTCCTCCTTCCTCCTCCTCCTCTTCCTCCTCCTCCTCCTCCTCCTCCTCCTCCTCCTCCTCCTCCTCCTCCTAGTCCTCCCCCTCCCCTCCTCCTCCTCCTCCTCCTCCTCTTCCTGGTCCTCCTCCTCCTGGTCCTCCTCCTCCTGGTCGTCCTCCTCCTCCTGCTCGTCCTCCTCCTCCTCCTGCTCGTCCTTCTTCTCCTGCTCCTCCTGCTCCTCGTCCTGCTCCTGCTCGTCCTCGTCCTCCTGGTCTTGCTCGTCCTCCTCCTCGTCGTGCTTTGCCCCTGCTGAAAATGTGGCCCAGGAATGGGAGTTCTGGGAAGTCGAAGAGCACGAAGTTGCCTACAGTTGGCTACGGGCATTCAAAATGTGGCCCGGGAATGGAGTTCTGGGAACTCGAAGAGCACGAAGTGGCCTACAGTTGGCTCCGGGCATTCAAAATGTGGCCCGGGAATGGAGTTCTGGGAACTCGAAGAGCACGAAGTGGCCTACAGTTGGCTCCGGGCATTCAAAATGTGGCCCGGGAATGGAGTTCTGGGAATCGAAGAGCACGAAGTGGCCTACAGTTGGCTCCGGGCATCCAAAATGTGGCCCGGGAATGGAGTTCTGGGAACTCGAAGAGCACGAAGTGTGTGACTGTTGCATCCGGTTATTCTAAATGTGGCCCGGGAATGGCGTTCTGGGATCTCGAAGAGCACGAAGTGTGTGACTGTTGCATCCGGTTATTCAGAATGAGCCTGGGAATGGAGTTCTGGGAACTCGAAGAGCACGAAGTGTGTGACTGTTGGTGAAAAACGAGGTGGACTCAACCCGCCCGGCAACTCCCAACACCTGCCCGGACCCCCCTGTGGAGTGATCTGTGAGCTTTTTTTAGCCCACTAGAAACCTATCAGTCTTCGCTGTTAGGTAAAAATCAAGCTCTCTGCCCCAGGATGGCCCCAAGAGGCCCCCGGGAAGCCCCAAGAGGCCCCCAAGAAGCCCCAAGAGGCCCCAAGAGGCCCCCAAGAAGCCCAAAAGAGGCCCCAAGACGGCACCCAAAAGGCTTCAAGGCTCTTACTAAGAGGCCCCCGAAGACATGCCAATAAGATCTCATGACGACTTCAAGAAGCAGTCCGGGATGCTCCGAGGAGGCCCCAAGAGGCCCCCAAGAGAGCCCAAGAGGCCCCCAAGAGGCCCCCAAGCGGTCTCAAGCAGCATCCAGAAGGCCGAAAAGAGGCCCCCAAGAGTTCAGCGGTCCAGGCGGGGGCCGAACGAACATTTCCAGCCTTGGGCTGAGGGAAGCCCCAAAAGAAGCCCTAAGAAGAGTTCGACCATCCAGCCTAGCTAGAACTTGAGCGCGCGCGAAGCGCGCGCGATGGTTCTAGTGTGTGTGTGTGTGGTGTGTGTGGTGTGTGTGGTGTGTGTGTGGTGTGTGTGGTGTGTGTGTGGTGTGTGTGTGTGTGTGTGTGTGGTGTGTGTGTGTGTGGTGCGTGGGTGTGCGTGTGCGTGTGCGTGTGGGTGTGGGTGTGCGTGCGCGCGTGCGTGTGCGTGTGCGTGTGTGTGTGTGTGTGTGATTGTGTGTGATGGTGTGTGTGCGCGTGTGTGTGTGCGCGTGTGTGTGTATGGGGGGGAGGGCGTGGGGGGGAAGCCGGGTCTGGGTCTGGGTCTGGGTCTGGTTTTGGGTCTGTGTCTGTGTCTGTTTCTGTGTCTGGCCCTCTGGCCCCCCTGGCAGGGCGAAAGGACGCAGGAGCCCGATGACCCCCTCGGCGTCATCCAACTGACCCCCACCCGCGGACCAGGCCAAGACAGCAGAGACCGGTCGCCGACGAAGGGCGAGGCGGCCCTTCACACGGTCCGCCCAGCAGGGCAGTCCCAGGACCGCGCCAGACCCCCCAGGACCGGTGCAGCCGGCAGCACCGGGGAGGCCCGAGCACGTGTAACCAGCCGCCCACCTCAACCTCGGGCCAGATCCTGCGGCGGCAGAGACCACCGGCCCAAGGGCAGCGGGAGGACGTCCCCACGTGGAAGCGGACGCAGCCCAACAGCACACTCTCAGGGGGAACAAAGGCGCCGCCACAACAGTCACCCTCGCAGGCGCACCCGCAGCGGCCCACGCTCCGACAGCTGGTCCCCCTCCGCCCTCCCGGTTGGCACCAGCAGATGGGAGCGCCGCAGCAGAGGAAGCGACCGCGGCTCTCACTCCGCGAAGCGCCGCTCAGAGGAAGCGACCTCGGCTCGAGCAGCGCCTCGCCCCCACTCCGCTGGCAGCAGCGGCCCCGGGGGCAAGAAGACGCCGAAGCCCCAGCGGCAGAACCAGCCCAGAGCGAGCCCGGTGGAGAGGCAGGCCCCCCGACCCTGACCACTCCCCTCGCGGCCGTGGACATCCTTTCCGACCTCCCCGATCTTACGCCACCCCCATGCCTTCGCCTCGTCAATCGGAACGTAGCCACTTCAGAGGTCGACTCGCCGATCCAACCAGACCCCAAGGCAGGGAAGGCAGAATACACCATTGCGCACGCAATGGTCCATTACGCCAGGCACAGCCGACGAGGCCTGGCGTGAGTGGACCGACGCCCTACGGCAGCGAACGGCTATCACTTCGCAGCATCCAAACCACCCCACGGGACCCACGGGCCTGGGCTGAGAAGGAGTGCAAAGGCTTCCTCACCCACATATAGATGGCCCCACCATCCCCTTCAACGGGATCCCAGAAGGAAGGCCCTGGGATGGGAGACGCGCCGCCCTGGTGCACCTAGTTGCCTACCTCACCAGGCAGAAAGGGCGATCCATTGCTGGCAAGCAAGATCACCTGGCCGACCAATGGACGCCTTCCGCCAAGCCCACCACCAGCAGTCCCAGGAGATAGGCCAGGACCCCAACAGGTATAGCCAGGAACTCTTCACCAGCATCTCTGTCTCGCAAGGAATCCGGGATCTGCAGTCACCGCTGCTGAATCAATACGTTCTGGGCGGGGCGGCTTAATCCAGTACCAAGCCCAACCACAACAAAATTAGGGCAGGCCCCCTTACAGACGGACTCAGCGCCGGGACGCCCCACGACACCCAACCCTGCACGACCTCAGGAGAGGCCAGCTGCCACGGCCGCCAGCTCCCTCAGCTCTAAGCACGTTGCAGCCGCCCCCTGCCCTCCCGAGGCCCAATACCCACCCACTCCGTCTGCCCCGCGCAATGACTGTGACGTGGATTTCGGCGGCTCCCCCGAAACCGAACCACCAGCCAGCCCCAGTGTCGAGCCCCCCACCGACAAGTGCATCCCGGCAGCGCCCAGCATCCCTGCAGGCGGGCACGACCAACAACCAGCCCCTCAGCACGAGCGGCCCTCCCCTTCCGGCGACCCCATAACCGTTGGGGGCGGCGACGCCAGTTCGCGGAACCCTGGCACCCTTACAGATTTGGTGGCGGAAAGGGGCGTAGCGGCCGACCCTAACGGAGAGCGCGCACGCAAGGCTCCCAGGATGGCGGAGCAGAAGCACGCTTGCCAGCAGCCCGCCGAGGCAACGCACACCGGCCCAGCAATTGGGGGAGCCACCTCGTCTAACGAGCCCCCCGGCCGCGACCCCTCGCTACCGCTCCCAAGGCAAGACCCCGCACACCGACACTAGGTACGAGCGCCACCACGACCCCAACGACAGTCTCTACAGTAAACCCCGCCAGCACATCCGCTGGCACTGCGACTGGAACCACCACTTCAGTCGGCAGGGAACGTGTCCCGAGGTCGCCAATAGGCTGAAGAAGGAATGCGGGCCCATGTTCGTCATAGGCTGGAACGCCCTCTGCGACGCACACCACGGGCGGCCCGGTGGAGGCACCTACGACCCACTCGGGGAAAACCCATTCTGCGAAGAGGTAGTGGTCCAGTTGTGGTACGAGAATTTTGATATTCTTCAGGTCTTGAAGAAACGGGGCCTCTGATCGATTGGAACGCCGCCTGGGAGAAGCAGGTGCAGCGCATCGAGCAGCACCAATGGGACAAGGGCAAGGGCAAAAGGAAGGGCCAGGACCCCGCTGGGAAAGGCAAGCGACGCGCTGATCCCACCTGGCCCAACAACGACCAGTCCAGGCCCAACCCCGCCCGCCCTCCATACTCCTGACAAGCACCCTGGTCCATTGCCCGGACGGGCCCACCCATGCAAGTTCGTGGCCCTTAAAACGCCAAGTTCGTCTGACGATATTCACTCCTGAGCCACTTGGCGGACCTCTTTGCCGCGCGCCCGCCATTCTGGCGGCGCGTGGTTCTCTCTCCCGGCTTCTTGCGCCGATCAGGTGCTCTGTCCTGGCCCACCCTGTCTCCCTGGCAGTGGGGGCCACTGGCTTCGGCCGCAGCCTTGGCTGGCCACGGCGCACCGCTTGCTGTCCACCCCGACGGCGAGCGCCCGCCCTGGCCCCTTCGTGGCCCACCCTGTCCACCCGGGCAGTGAGGGCCATGCTCCGGCTTGATGCCCCCACCTGGCCCACCCTGTCCACCCAGACGGCGGGGGCCGCGCACCCCAGCCACGGTTTTGTTTACCTACGAGGCGCCGCTCCGTGGCCCCCCGTCAGTGAAGAGCCACCCTGGCCCGCCTTTGGCCCACCCTGCCCACCCGGGCAGCGGGGGCTTCTGGCGGTGCCGCAGCTTGTCTGGCCAACGGCGCACCGGCCCAGCCTCAGCCCTGGGCGGCGCTGCTTCGGAGACCCTCAGCCTCACCGTCGCTGCCGCGCGCTGCGCAGCCTGCTGCCGCTGGCGCGGCCCTAGTGCGGCCGCCCCGCCTGCGGGGTATCCTGCAGGCGGGGCGCTCCTCATTCCTGTTCTCCCTCCCTTCCCTCCCCCTGCCCGCTTCCTTCCCTCCGCGCGCCGCGGTGGCGCGTGGGCCGCTGCCTGCCGCCGCCACGCACGGGGACCCGGGCATGGTCTTGCCGCCCGACACACACGCTGGCCCAGCATTTTGCTGGATGCAGTCCATCCAAGGGTGCAGCTCCACTTGCCGCACCTCACGCGCCCCCACGTGGGCGGCGCGCGGCCCGCCGGCCTTGCGCATCGTGCTCCTCGTCGGCCTCGTGATGTTTTGACTAGCGGTACTCGTACTGGGCCCCGCTCCAGCAGGCACCCCAGCGCAGCAGCCGCCTCAGTCCCCGCCGGCGGGGCTGGCCGCGCCAGCCCGCCCAGGGAGTGATCCGCCCCCCTGTGCAGCCTTTTTCCCTTCGGCCGCCCGTTCTGTCCTCCCCTCCTTTTGCATGCTGGCCCAATTAGCTACAACGGTGCGCCCGTTTAGTTAGCTTCTGCCTAGCCGCCGACGCAACAAAAAGTCTGTGTCTGTGTCCGTGTCTGCGTCTGTCTGTGTCTGTGTGTTCGTGTCTGCGTTTGCGTTTGCGTGTTTCCCCTGAGGATTTCAGCAAACGTGCCCACGCCTGTGCTCCGAGGCCCGTCTGAAGAGGCCCAGCTCGCTCAAGGGCCTCCTGGGACTTGCACCGTTCCCGCCCCTGCCCCTCTCTCTCGGTACTCCCTCCCCGAGGCGATGTGGGCAAATATAGATCAACCAGCCAATCGGTCAACGAATGATTGACGGCGAGGTTTTTGTCAGCCTGGCTCGGCGCAGTCGCGCTAACATCAACTGGGGCGTGCCACTGGCCACCGCTTGCTGGGCTGACATGGATATTGATATCGAGCAGAGCAGGCCATGCAGCAATGCAACGTGCGTGGCACGATCCCCATTCAATCCCCCCTTTTCTTCGTCCCAATCACATATGCTCTCACCCCGCCTCTCTCTCTCTCTCTATCTGTCCTTCTCTCTCTCTCTCTCTCTTCCTCTCTCTTCCTGGCACTCCCTGCGTCTCCCCCTGACCTCGCCACAAGAGACAGGGGATATCGATTGAGGCTCAACGGGTCATTGCCCATGATGGCGTTTGGGGAATCATCTTCACCAGGAGGAGAAGGAGCAGAGTGAGGAGCATGCATCGACTCGCAGAGGAGACAGGAAAAGGAGAAGGGAAAGGAGAAGGAGGAGGATGAGGTGGACACTGCAGGAGTCGCATGTACGCGTGCGCCCCCCCTTGGCGGTGGTCTCGTTCATGGCGCGTCCGAAGGGGGTGGTAGGGACGAGGAGGAGGTGGAGAGGAATCAAAAATAAGGGGGATGAGGAGGAGGAGGAGGAGGATGAGGAGCAGGAGCAGAAGCAGAAGCAGGAGGATGGGGATCTGCCAGGAAAAGCGTGCACGCGTGCACGCATCCAACCCTCTCACCAGAATTGCGAGGGTGGGGTGCTTAAAAGCGCGCTCGCGCTACAGAGGTCCCGTGCCCCCCAGCAACTGCCTCTCATGAGCATTGGGTAAGTGTCGCGTCTCGCTTGTATCTGGTGGTCTCCGGCCCAGCAGTTCATGCTACATTGTGCGGACTACGTATCATGTGTTGGGAGGTTCCAACTCGTGCAGGGATCATACAGACAATCTTGAGTGGGCGCAGAGGCGAGTTCCATATCGGGGCATCTCGCGCTGACAGTGCCAACTTTCCTGCTGAGACGTGATGTAATGCTTATCGCCGCAACAGTGCGACCAGCGCAGCAGCAGCTATTATTCAGAGTATTTCAGAGTGTTGTTTTTTTCAGGTATGGTGCACCCAGCCGCATCGATGAAACATTTGAATCTTGAATGGCCTCACGCCAGCCATGCTCTCAGTTTTACGACCTCCCATTTGGCCTGACCAGATGGGTTCTGTATCCCGACGTCTGGTATCACAGACTTCAATGTTCGGTCAGTTGCCGTTTGTATTGCTTTTGAGAATTCGGCGAATAGAATACCCTGGGAGCAGAACCGCCAGCATTGGATGCTGGCCTCAATACTATAGTTCTTCGAGTGATGCCGTTCGGCTCGCCGAGTCCTTGTACCCTTGTATCATGGCCCTCGCCGAGCCTCGGTATCAGAAAACAGTAAATGGCCTCCCGTGAGCCAGAGAGGATACCTCTTCCCTCGCCCTCTGGTCCCACGCGGCCTCCCTTCCCAGGGGGGGGGGGCGGCATGCGTTGCGTCCGCCGGTGCCCTGCTCTGCGGCTGGAGGAGGAGGAGAAAAGTCACGGGAGGAGGACGACGAGGGAGAGTGGAAGGAATAAGCGGCACATGGCGGGTATCGGGGAGGAGGGAGGGGTGAGGAGGAGCAGGGACGAAGGAGGGTGGAATCAGAAGGAGTAGGAGGTAGCGAGGGAGGGAGGGATGGGAGCGGGGGGGAGGGACGGTGAGGAGGCAAGTGATCTCACGACTGGCATATCCCAGAACCATAACTTGCCAAGAACAACCCTGAGCAAAGTATAAGGTCGAGAGCTCCGTAGACCCCTTCGCAACCCATAAAACCTAGAGTTTTCCTCCCCTCACCCTCCGCACCCGTCTCCCTTCGTATGTTCCCTCCTCCATGCACTTCCTCTTCCCCCCTCTTCATCCATCCTCTCCCCTTTCCCCCATCCTCCTCCTTCGTCCTCCCCGCCTCCTCTATCCCCTCGCCCCCATCCACCCATCTCCACCTCCATCAATTCCCTCCTCCTCGCCCCCCCATCCTTTCGGGGCGGACGAACTTGGGGGTGGAATGGGTCAAGCGGGTTTACGAAGTAAGACTGCTGCAAGTAGCTGGATTCGGCTTCGCCGCCGAGTACTTCCCTCCGCCGTTGGCTCCAGGAGGCGCTGCGAAAATCAGCTGCGCGAGCTGGTTTGCTGAACCTCCTTTGCTAAACCCACCCTTTTATCGGACCCGACCACCCCCCAGCCTTGAGTTGGGGGCAACGGCAACGGGGGGAGTGGCCCAACCGGGAAGCATTAAACCATAACCGCCCGTTCCTCGCCGATCGGGGCAGAGGCGCCAAGGCCTGCACGGGAACGTTCTGCTCTGCCATCGAGGGCCCATCGCCGACCCGTCGGCGACGCATCGCCGATGCCAAGCGACCTCCGTACCCATCTCGTGGCCCCTTCCCTCCCAGACATCCAACGTCGTGGTTCTTGCCGCGACGCTTCTTCCTAGAGGTCTGGACCCCCCCTTCCCTGGGATCGGACTCTCATCCCGAGCTGTTTTTGATAGCCCCCGAGCCCGGCAAGGGCCCCCAGAGGCCGAAAATTGGCAAAATGCGCCCGTTGAGATTTAGATTTGTTCATTTCAAGGGAGGAAAGAGCCACCCCGACCCCGATAATTGGCGTTTACCAGACGGCCCTGGGCGTTTACTAAACAGCGCTGTCCTCTTCGATTCCTTCCTTGGGCGCGTTTACTAAACGGCTTCGCTTGCCCGGGTGATAATTTGAGCGTGGATTTTTCTGCTCTATCTTTCTTCCTTTGCCCCCCTCCGAAGGGTACCCCGTCTACCACAACACGTTCGTGCGCCTGGCGATCGACCGCCTCACGGAGGCCGCCACGCAATTCACGGCCAACGAGTTCTTCACCGACCGGACCCGCATCGGCAAGGACGCGTCGGCTCCGCCTGCGGGCGGTCACAGGCTCATGCGGGAGATGCATCGACCCCCAGTCGTCCATTCATCGCCGATAGGGGCCCGATAGCCCCACCTCGCCCAGGAGTGTGCAGATTCGCCATCGGGGGCCTATCGCCGATCTATCGGCGATGTATCGCCGATTCCATGTCGATGGTTTTCCCGCTGAGCTGGATCGCCGATTCCAGGTTGATGTTTCCCCCCCTGAGCCGGTCCCCTATAACGTTGCCACTCAGAGGGCCAGTCGAGGTAACGGCGGCAGTCCCTAGTGTTTTTCGTTCATGTTCAGGCCTCCTGGGCGCTTCTCGTCGCCACGTCTGGATCCAGAGCTTTGTTGGGCCCCTCGTGGGGCTCTCATGGGCGAACGGATCTGAAGTGAAATGGCGAGAAGACACAAAACACTTAGTTTTCCCAGCATGTTTCGTGGGGTTCTGGTTTTCTCTCCCACCCTCGTCTCACCCGCGTTTCTCGCCCACACCCTCTCCTTCTAGCTCCCCCCTCCCCCTCCTCGCTCTTACACACATCATACATACGCACACATGCGTAGCACCCCCCCCCCACACACACACGCGCACGCACGACCACACACACAGACACACAGACACAGACACAGACACACACACACAAGCACATCATGCACACGCACACAGACACACGAGCCGCGCACACGATACAACGCTAGTATACACCTGGCGTGTCCATTACATCCTACACACCAGATGTATGCAACACATACACGGTACCCCACATACGACACACGTCCCTCTACAGCCATACACACATGTTTTTGCGTCGGCGGCTAGGCAGAGGGACTGTTGTGGCGATGTAGCATTAGTGGGAGAGGGGGTGCGCATGAGGTGGGTGCTCTATCTGTCGCACGCTCACATAGCGTGGTAGGTGTGGCAATGTTCTCGACGCAGAAGTGTGCGCAGAGGTGGGTGGCGCTGCACAGTCGCAAAGCATAGAATGCGTGGCACTTGCTCGAAACTGAAGGGGCGGCCGCATGGGGGCGCTATGCATCGCACGCCCGCAAAGCGTGGCAGGCGTTGCGTTTTCTTCACACCAAATGAGGTGCGCAAGGGGTGGGGGCGCTATGCATCGCACGCCCGCAAAGCGTGGCAGGCGTGGCACTTGCTCGACACCTCGGGGGGTGCGCAGTGGATGGGGGCGTTATCAGTCGCGCGCACCAGGAGAGGTGCGCAGGGGTGGGGGCGGTTTGCGTCGCACGCCCGCAATGCGTGGCAGGCGTGGTACGTGCTCGACACCAGAGGGGGTGCGCAGAGGGTGGCGGTGTTAGCCTTTGCACAGGCGCAAAGCGTGGCAGGCGTGCCACTTCGTCGGCACTAGGAGGGGCGCGGTGGGGGCGAGGGCGCTATCGGTCGCACGTTCAGCGCATGACATCGGCACGCTCAGGCACAACGAGCTGCCTCACAACATAGGGAGCGAGGATAGCAAGAGGCGGTGTCTGGTGACGTACTTCTTGAACCCTTCCTTGGGCTGGTTTCCCCGAGAAGCTCTTCGTAATCTGCCGAAAAAAAAGGGGCGAGACGATTGCCCGCCGCCAGCGAAGATTCGTCGAGCGCACGAGGTCGGCAGCGCGGGGGGCGACCCACAGTGCGCTTAGACAGCGGTTGCCAAGCCGACGCAGGATACCCCCCCGAAGGCCGCGCCGATGAAGGCCGCGACCATGGAGGCGTTCGGCCACGTGTGGGTTGCAGCTGTTCTGCTGGCCACCTCCGTTCGCTACACTGGCTCCTTCGCTCAGATCGGCACCGAGACCGAACGGGCAGTAGAATCGGCTCCCCCAGATCGGGTCTGCGACCGAGCGGGCATTCGCTTGCTCTGGCACCTCACGCAACATCGGTCGGTCTCCCGGCTGCCGTCTCCGCGCGAGGCGCGGGCGCCGCAGGATTGCGGAGACTGCGTGTCGAATGGTTGGCTTGACCCTCAAGCGTGACAGAATCTCTCCTATGGCAAAATCCCTCCACCGCGCGTTTGGCTTGCGTTTTTCCGTCGACCATCGCTCGGAGATTTTCTGGTATAGGGGCGCCCACCGAGATTTCCCGTCGAAGGGCCCTTCCTATTTTCTTCTCTGCCGCGCATGCAGCGCGGAAGCTTCTTGTCGAAACGCCACCCCGCGCCGCGCCTTCGCAAAACCAGCGCGGCGCGAACGCGAATTTACACACGGCGGAACACGGGGAGCCCAGAGAGACAAAAACGATAGGGGGAGGGAGGAGGTTCACGCCACATTGCGTTGCGACTACTGGCGTTATGCATCTAGAATGGCAGTACGTCACGACATTCCCATGGCCAGCTCGAACGAAGCAGGGTGCCACATAAAGCATCATCGCAGGACCTCATATTAGCATGTGGGCTTCCATTGGTGGCGTTCTTATTTAAGTGTGTTCGAACATGTTGGGTTTCAGGGGCATCCTTAGGGTTCCGTGGACACGTGGGGCCCTTTGGGAGCAGTCTGGTGGCCTTTTCGACGCATGGTGGATCACATTGGGCCGCCGTGCTTTCTTCTTCACACCACCCCTCCTCCTCAGCCGCTCGGCCGCGGGCCCGCGCCGCACGCCAGGCGCAAGGCGGCCACTCGACCCAGAGCCAGCGGCGGCGGCAGTGCGCGGCGCCGCCCTCCCCTGCAAACTCTGGCGAGCGGCCGGGCGCCGCCGGCGCTAGACCGGCCTCTTCTGCCCCGCCCAGACCGTCCTCCGCGCTGCCGGGCGGCGGAGCTCAGTCGGCTCCGGGATGCCTGGCTCGGTCAGCGCCGAGCCCCGGCCGTCCTGCTCGACCAGCTCCGCGTCGTCGGCCTCCGGCGCCCTCTCCGCCCGGCCCTGCGTCTGTATCGCCAGCACGGAGCTGGATTGCCCGCGGCTCGTGCCGGAAGCCGGCGTCGTCGCGGCGGCCGAAGAGCGCTGCATCCTCCTCCTCCTCCTCCTCCTCCTCCTCCTCCTCTTCTTCCTCCACCTCAAAGCGCGGCACGCAGGAGCGCAGCATCCGAACGGCCCGTCGCGCCAGCTGGACGCCGATGGCGCTCCAGACCCTCCGAAGGAGCAGCTGGTGGCCCCGCAGCCCGCGGCGCCGGGCCGCCTGCGCCGCCATCGCGGAGAGCATGACGCTGGTCTCCAGGTGCTCGCGGCCTCACGCCGACCAGACCATGGGCCGCCGCGGGCTATCATGTGCCAGATTGAAGGCCGCACATGCCGCAAGAAAACTTGTTTGGAGGCGCGAGTTGTCCGCTTTTGTCGTCGCTTGAATTTGCAAGACCTTGCCAGGCATCGCTTCACACTTGTCATTATGTGGGCGCTGCCGTGTAAGGGCGAAGGCGTAATCCGAGAACAAGCCCCGAAGCTTGAAACGCAGGGAACCTCGTCTACCGTCGGGTGTACGCATCATGCACCGTGCTAACAACCCAACCGCCATTCTGCAACAACCTTTGATCTGGATGGTCGAGGGGTCACAATGTTACCGGGCGTGTGCCTGCCACGTGCCCTGGCACACCTGGCGCATTCTGTGCGCGTCGTGCACCTGGCGCGCCTCGATCAGGTGCACCCTTGGCGCACCACCCCCGTTCTCCCCGTCAAAAGCCCGTGCAAATGCTCGCGGGTGTCCAACGCACGGTCCATAATTTGCCGCCACGTGCCTTTTCAGGAGGAAAGAATTTGGACAACACACAACGAAAACGCTGATTTTAGAAGAGAAAATTGAAGCGGAAAAGAAAACAATCCAGGAAAATGTTAAACATATGTCGAAATTACAACCTTTTGCCGACCCTTGGATTTGATGGAGTTGTTTTACAAGGGTGGTGGGGGGGCGCATGGTTCGTGGTTGGCGCCAGTCGAGTGGGGGAGGGGGTGCCGATCCAAGGCGCAAGTTAAAAGGTGTTTTGGCGATTTCGTCGACTTTTTCGTTTGGATTTCTTTTTGCGGCGCAGGCAGAGAGAAGACAGAACGAGGGTAAACGAAAACAAAACGAAAACGGAAAATACTTTTCAGCTCGCGCTTTGTTTGGTGCTGTTTTTTGACCAGGAAGGCGCATGGTTCCTGGTTAGCGGCCTGTCGAGTGGGGCAGGGGGTGTCTGTCAACGCGGAGCCGCAATGCACCCCTCGAGAAGAAGCTTGCGAAGCCACCAACGTCCGAAGCGGCGGCGGGATTGCAGAGGGCGTTTGGAGTGTGCCACAGGGGCAACGTCAGGGAGGGGATAGGCTCAGGGGGGGCGCGTCGGCTCCCAATCGCCAAATTCATCACCGCCGATAGAGGCCCGACCGCCCGCCCCACCCAGGAACATGCGGAGTCGATGCAGGGAGCGTATCGCCGTTCTCTCGGCGTTGTGTCGCCGGTTCCTGCTCGACATTCCCCCGTTCCCCGGGACCAGCTTTTAGTCTTGGGTTGTCCTCTGCGGTGCCAGGGTCCAGCGAGGGCCCCATGAGGCCCAAACTGTACAATTTTGCGTCGTTTTTTTCCCCGCAGCGAGAGGTTGTCCAGGACCGTGCGGAGCCTCAGCTAGGCATCGAACGCGAAGGTGCCCGCCACTGGGAGTCCCAGCAGGTCCTCCTCTTCCTCCTCCTCCTCCTCCTCCTCCATTCCCTTTCCTTCTAAATCATTCCTCCCTGTCGCACCCCAAGGCAAGTTTTTAGGGCGGGCCGGGCGTTTCGCTGGAGACTTCCTCATCATTTATGACCCTGACGCTTGACAATTAGCAACAGCTTCACAGATGGAGGGCGGGTCGTTTTCAAAATGTGGTTCTCGCCTTAGCGCCGCGAACATTCGCTTTAAAGATGCGCAAGAGTTTTACGGATTGAGGGTGACCCGTTTTCAAAATGCATCTCTCGCTTTAGCGCCGCGTTCATAAAAAGTTGCAACGGTTTCACGGAGTGAGGGCGACCCGTTTTCAAAATGTGGATTTCACCTTAGCGCCGCGCACATTAGTTCAACCACAATTGCAAGAGTTTCACGGATTGAGGGCGACCCTTTTTCAACAAGTGGTTCTCGCATTAGCGCCGCGCACATTGGTTTTAAACATGTTCAAGAATTTCATTGATTGAAGGCGACCCGTTTTCAAAATGTGGTTGTCGCATTAGCGCCGCGCGCCCTGTATGTATCTATATGTGAAGGATGCAAGAACTTCACGGATTGAGGGCGGCTCCTTTTCAAAAGGTGGTTCTCGCCATAGCGCCGAGTACATGTGTCTTTAAATCTACAAATGGCGCTTTGGAAGGATTCAGGATTATGAGGGTCAACACTTCCGTTGATTCGCGGCGTTGAATTCCCAGGGATGGCGTTCTGGCATGATTCTGGATCGTCAAGACGCAACAATCAGGTTGATCCGTGGCGTTGGAATCTTGAAACGAATGTTTCGGCATGTTTCAGGGTCTTCAAACGGTTGTCTTCCAACGGGGCAGTTCCCTCTGTGGAAATGAACCGTTGTAGGGGCCTATGACGAGGGGGCTTGGAGGGAGGGTTTGCTCCAACATCGTTGATGACTTTTGGGTTAACACTGGTCCTCCTCCTCCTCCTCCTCCTCCTCCTCTTCCCCTCCTCCCCCATTCCCTCCCCCCTCCCGAGTCCCAGCAGGTCCTCGCCGCCACGTCGTCTGCCGCACGGGCCTGGCGCCCGGCCGCCCCCAGGAGATGGAGGAGTTGCTGCGGCAGGAGCCGCCGCGTGCCCGCCCCGCGCGTGCAGGGTTCGAGTCCGTGCGCAATCGAATACTGCAGGCCCCAAGACCCCTCGAGCCGTGAGCTTTTTGGGATTACCGTGTTCGGCCGTAGGGGGCCCTCGCCAGGCCCAGGGGCCGTCAAAGACGACTCAGGATGGAAAGCCGTGTCTGGGGAACGGGTCGGAACGGCTTGGGGCCCTCGCCAGGCCCCTGGCCCGTCAAAAAGCAATTCGGGGTGAACAACCGGTCCCAGGGACGGGTCGGGCTTTCCGGGGAGCCCAGATGGAAAAATCAAGACATCGGATGTTGGGGTTATAATTCGGGCATGCAGGCCTGAGTACATGCGCAATCGAGTACGGCAGGCTCGTGTCGTGTTGACGCTGCGTCGCCCCATTCGCGGCGTCCCATTCCTGGAATCAACCACTATTGGGCGATCTACGTTTTCGAAGAGCTGCGATCGCTCAAGGTTGAACGACCCACCTGGTGCCAGACCCCAACATGGAGGTAGTGACGGCACGAATGTACCGCAAGTAGTAAGTAGCATATTGGTTATACGCTTGCAATAGGCACGACATTGAAGTGACGATTCCGTGTTCAAGTTGATCCCAAGCGCGGTTCCAATTCGGGTGCCCCTCAGTCCTGCAGGCATCATGGCTGTTCGTGTGCTGAGAAACTAGACCATCGCAGCCCGACTTGCGCTTCGATGTGCCATACCCGTTGTGAATGGGGCTTCGGGATGAGAAGGATGGGTGACGGATGGAGGAGGGTCCACTTCCGCCCCGCTTCCTCGTGCGTCATGTCTTATCTCGCCAACTCCCCCTATTATCGAGGACGCCAGCGGCGCATCACCGGCCGCTCCCTGGGAGTTTGTCGAAGTGGTGCGCAGCATCGAACGTCGTGACGCGGTGCGTATGCCATGTATCGAAGACGCCTACGGCGAATCACCGCCGCCCCCTGCCTTTTTGGAAACGCCGATGTGGCCGAAAGTTGGACTAGAGCTTGGCCAAGCTATCGGACCATGAGTTCCCCGAGTCGGTTTGGAAAGCTTTCGGGGAACACATGGGAGAGAATGATTATGAACAGGAAGAGGAAGAGGAAGAAATAGAGTAGGAGGATGAGGGTTGTTAGGAGTCTCTTGGGGCACCCTTGGGGTCTGTTGGGGGCTTCTTGGGGGCCTCTTCGAGGCCTCTTGGAGGCATCTTGGGGGCCTCCTTGGGCCTCTTGGGGGCCTTTGGGGGCTTCCTGGGGGTCTCTTTGGCCGTCTTAGGGCGTTCCTGGTCCGTCTGACGCCGTCTGGAGCCGTCTTGGGGGCCTCTCTGGGCCGTCTTGGGGCCCTCTTGGGGCGCTTCAGGGCCGTCTTGGAGGCCATGTTGGGCGTCTTGGAGGCCTCTTGGGCCGTCTTGGGGCGCTCTTGGGGCCGTCTTGGGGGGCCCTTGGGCCGTCATAGGGCCTTCTTGGAGGCCTCTTGGGCGATCTTGGGGGCCTCTTGGGCCGTCGGAAGGCCGAAAAGAAGAAAACGCAAAAAACCTTCAAAAACCTAAGGAAAACCAATGATTTTGGCCTCTTCGGGCTCTCCTGGAGAACGTCTTGGAGGCCTCTTGGGCCATCTTGGAGGCATCTTGGGGCCATCTTGGCCGTCTTGGAGGGCATCTTGGGCCGTCTTGGAGGCATCTTGGAGCCATCTTACCCGTCTTGGAGGCCATCTTGGCCGTCTGGGAGGCATCTTGGAGGCCATCTTGGGCCATCTTGGCCGTCTTGGAGGCCATCTTGGGCCAAGTTGGGGCAACAAAGGCATTGACAGACGGATTTTGGGAAAATTACGGGTGGCCGGCGGGACAGGCCGAAGCCCACTGGGGAGTCCTTTTAGAAAAAGAACCAAAACCAAAACCTGAATCGTCCAGCACGCCGTGCACCCCTGCAAGCAGGGGGCGGCGGATCAATTGGCCGTCGGCCCATCCCGCCACCGTGCTTGGGTTTCGGTTCGGAGTCCTCATGGACGCTTCGTGGGCTCTCTCGAGAGGGCTCTCGGGGGCTATTGGGGGGAGTTTAGGGGCCTCTTGGGGGCGTCCCAGGGGCTTCTTGGAGACCTCTTGGGGCCCTCTTGGGGCCTCTTGGGGCTCCTTTGGGGTTTGTTGGGGGCCTCGAGGGGGCCTCTTAGGGCCTCCTGGGGGCCTCTTGAGCCGAAAGCTCGAAATGTTCACTCGGGTTCCCCTTCTGGGCCTCCTCTTGGGGCCATCCTGGGGCCCCTCTTGGGCCGTCCTGGAGGACTCTTGGGCGGCCTTGGGGCCCTCTTGGGCCGTCTTGGGGGCCTGTTGGGCCGTCCTGGGGCGGTCTTGGGGGCCTCTTGGGCCGTCGTGGAGCGTGGGTAAGCCGAAATGGCGTGAACGTGAACATCCTTCAAAAACCGTTGGAAAAACACAAATTTTTGCTTCTCGGGGCTGTCTTGGGGGTGCTCTTGGAGCCCTCTTGGGCCGTCTTGGAGGCGTCTTGGACCGTCTGGAGGCCATCTTGGGCGTCTTGGAGCGCTCTGGAACCGTCTGGAGGCTCTCTTGGACTGCTCGGGACTCTCTTGGACCGGCTTGGGGCGCCCTTGGGTCGTCCCCGGGCCGTTTGAGACCTTGAGGGGGGGGGGGGGCCGGCGGCAGAGTGGGGCCCCCTCGGAGGGACTTTCAGGAGGTTTATGACCAGGCACTGGAGAAGGGGGCCAAAGACTGTGCCAGACACTCTGTCAGAGAGGTCTCGCACGGCCCACACCGCAGGGCGGGAGCGGCCGGATCCGTAAGGGCTTCGCCCCCTGCCGCCGGCCCCCACTGCAAGAGCGAAGTCATGAGGCTTTGGCTTTGCCGTGAAGCAGTGTCGGGACCTATTTGTTTTTCGACCCTGACCCTGCCGATCTGCGTGAGGGGTGCCGCCGAATTTCAGACATGTGGCAAATCCCTTCTGTTTCTGGACCCTGACCCTGCGGATCTGCGTGAGGCGTGCCACCGAATTTCAGAAATGTTTGGAATCCCTTGTGTTTTTGGACCCTGACCCCGCCGATCTGCATGAGGGGTGCCACCGAATTTCAGAATGTGGCAAAAATCCTTTGTGTTTTTGGACCCTGACCCCGCCGATCTGCGTGAGGGGTGCCACCGAATTTCAAACATGCAGCAAATCCCTTCTGTTTTTGGACCCTGACCCCGCCGATCTGCGTGAGGGGTGCCACCAAATTTCAGAAATGTTGCAAATTCCAAGTGTTTTTGGACCCGACCCTGACCCCGCCGATCTGCGCGAGGGGTGCCACCGAATTTCAGAAATGTGGCAAATCCCACACGTTTTTGGACCCGACCCTGACCCCGCCGATCTGCGTGAGGGGTGCCACCGAATTTAATAAGTGCGGCACATTCCATGTGTTTTTGGACCTTGACCCCGCCGATCTGCGTGAGGGAGTGCGGCACATCCCGTATGTTTTTGGACCCTGACCCCGCCGATCTGCAGGAGGGGTGCCACCGAATTTCAAAAATGCAGCAAATCCCTTTTGTTTTTGGACCCTGACCCCGCCGATCTGCGTGAGGGGTGCCACCGAATTTCAAAAATGCAGCAAATCCCTTTTTTTTTTGGACCTTGACCCCGCCGATCTGCGTGAGGGGTGCCACCGAATTTCAGAAATGTCGCAAATCCTTTATGTTTTTGGACCCTGACCCCGCCGATCTGCTTGAGGGGTGCCACCGAATTTCAGAAATGTGGCAAATCCCAAATGTTGTTGGACCCTGACCCCGCCGATCTGCGTGAGGGGTGCCAGGAAATTTAAGAAATGTGGCAAATCCCTTGTGTTTTTGACCCTGACCCCGCCGATCTGCGTGAGGGGTGTACATTTTCACCCCACAAGGAATTCTGAGAACCCTCCCAGGGGGTACTAACCAGGGCAGTTTTCGGCTCCCCCCCCCTCGCGCGGACAGTAACAATTTACAGTAGGAAGCAGAAACCAGTATTGTAACAATGGAAACTGGAAATTGGAATTGGCGCAGGGAGCAGCAAGCCTAAGCCTCGCAGCCTGATGGCCCCGCAAGGGGGCTGGCGGATTTCTCTCCCTTGTTTCCTCATAGATACCTCCCTATGTCCTTAGGCCGTAGGCTTGGCTCGGCGTATCACTCGAGACTTCCTTGCAACTTGGGACCCGGAAGCTAAGTTGTAAAGTAGTTACAGGGATAGAGGGTCAGTCGTTTTCAAATTGCGGTTGTCGTTGCAGCGCCGCGCGTATTTGTTTGTGAAGCCCTACAGCTACAAGGATGGCGGGTTGGTCGTTTCCAAATTGTTATCCCCGCTTTATCACCGCGCACATTCAGCTTAATATTGATCGATCGTTGCAAGAGTGTAGGCATGTTAGTTTTCAAAATGCGGTTCGCGCTTGAGATTTCTACAAGGCGAGTATCTTTGTCCCCCGGAGTTACAAATTGCGCAAACGTTGCACGGATGGAGGGCGGTTCCGTTTCAAAATGGGGCTCATGTTTGTGACCCCACAAACATTATGACAATGATGTTACAATTGCGTGCACGTTACAAATTGAGGGCAGGTCTTTGTCGAAACGGGGCAATGATTGCACACGTTCTTGAATGGCATGTTCATGCGTGATTCGGCGTTTCTCCTAGCTGGAAGGTGGAGGTGGCTCCTTCCCAAAACGGAGCCTCACTTGAGGGGCAGGCCCAGGCGAGAGAGATGACGAAGAGGAGAGGAAGTTGTCCTCCGTTCTTCTCCTCGAGTGTGCCCTTTCTGCTCCGTTCTAGATTGCGCAACGCGCAGGATTTCGAGCGGCGGCTATACTCGACAATCTTCTCGTTCCAGCTGAGGTCTTGCCAGCCTGTTTTGTCCCAAGGCCTCAACGGCAGCCCATCGCCCCCCTCCTCTTTCCTGCGCTCATGCGCGACAGCCGCAGCGCCTCCTGCGCGGGTCTGGATGTTTGGGTGCCCGTGCGCCCAGGGCCTCAGGGCGAGAAAAGCAGACGCCTGGCGACTCGTCCTCCTCCTCGGCGTCCCCCTGTCCTCCTCCGTCGTCATCCCCCCTCCTCAGCGTCTCCTCCTCCTCCTCCTCCTCCTCAGCGCCTCCTCATCCTCCTCCTCCTCTTCCTCCTCCTCCTCCTCCTCCTCCAGGCGCCGTTTGGGGCTCCCTCCCACGCGCGCGGGGGCGCGCCGCGCGGGGAGCAGCCATACGGCCCCAGTCGCCAGCGGCCCGCGGCGGCGCGGGCGCTGGTGCCTCAGGCGCCTGTGGCGCTGGACGGGTGCCCGCCCAGGACGGCTCGCGGAGCCCGCAGCCCGTCCCCTGCCTGGCACAGGCGCCAGCGGCGGCGCCGTGCTTCAGCGAGGGCGGTCCTGCGCGTGGAGCGGGCTCGCTCCATCCTGGCAGGGCACCACGGCGAGAGCATGGCGGAGCCCCGCCAGCCCCCCTCGGACCCTCCGTGGAAGCGAGGCGGGCAGGGCTCCACATGGGCGTGTGTGGCCACCAGGGCCTGCGGCTACACGTCCAACTACGGGACCCGTGAGACGTGCTGGGCCTGCGGCCGCGACCGAGCGGGGCGCCCCACGGCCGAGGCTGGGGCCCGCGCCAAACAGCGGCCGCGGTCCAAGCCTCGTCCTCGTTCTGGTCGGCCTTCTTCGGCTCGCGAGCCTGGCCGCGGGGACGACCCCATGGACGGCGGCGGCAGCACCAGCACGGCCAGCTCAGCTGAGGCCCAGGCAGTGGCCAAATGCAGGCGGGCGCTCAAGGCATTGCGGGGCATCCACGACGACAAGCACCCGCTGGTCGCTGCAGCCCGCCGAGAGCTCGCTGCTGCCGAGGCTGCAGAGCGGGCCACCATGCCCCCCGAGGATGTGCTCAGGGCGGCCCTCGACAGGCAGGCCACGCGGGAGGCGGAGAGGATCAAGGCTCAGGAGGAGGTCGACATCCTCACCGCCGACCTGGCGGCCGCTCAGGCCAAGCTGGACGGCATCAAGCAGCAGCTGGTGGAGTCCGAGTCGGAGGTCGCGCAGGCCAGGCTGGCCAATGCCGCTGCGCCCCTCCCAGCGGATGCCGCCACTTCCGTGGCCGCGTTGCAACAGCTGCTCCAGGGGGCCCACACCTCGATCCTTCAGGGCCAGGACCGCAACACTGTTGGCGGGGCCATTCTGGACCAGCTGGTCAACCACGTTCGCGCGCTGGGCGAGGCACTACCAGGAGGAGGCGGGGAACGGGCAGCCGCCTTTCGCGCCGCGGGTGGGCAGCCCGCTGGCGCCAGCGCCCCCTCCACGGCACCAGCAGCACCACCAGCAGCACCGCCTCAGCAGGCCGTCGTCGAGGGGAGCCCAGAGGCCCAGTGGGAGTATGCAGGGACTGCATAGACGCGGCAGGCGCTGCGCGGCTCGACGCACATGCGGCATCGTCACGTTCAATGGCTCCTGCTGGGCCTCTCTCCAGTCCTTCCTCCTAGAGGGCGCCCAGGACGCGCTCGTCGTTGCGGCTCAGGAACTTCGACTGGATCGAGAGGCACTGGACAGAGCGCGTACATGGGCTCATCGTCACGGGTGGCAGCCTTTCATCAGCCCGTGCCGTCGCTTGGAGAGCGGGCTCCCGAGTGCAGGAGTGGGGATTTTCGTCAGGTCGCACGTGCAGGCCACTCTGCTGAGTGGACTGGGGAGCACGTCCCCTGGCAGTTTTGAGATCTTGCGCTCCTGGGCCGTGGCGGTTCACATACGTACGGGACTCCGAGGTGGCTTCATCGTTGGCTCGGCCTACATGGAGTCTGTTGCGGGTGCCGACTACCTCTCGGTCAATTATCAGAAGCTCATGCGCATCTCGGAGGCCATGCGCTACTTTGCTGCTCCCTTCGTCTTCGCAGGGGACTGGAACACCACGCCGCAGGACCTTGAAGCGCTCGGTTTCCTTCAGGTCATGCCCGCGGCGATCGTGGCCCCCAGCCAGGGTACTTGTAGGGCGGCGGTCTCTGGCACCTACCGAGTCATCGACTACTGGCTCACCACCCCTGGTTTCGTTCGGGCTTGTGGCAAGCCGCGCGTGCTGGATCGATGGACAGCCCGCCCACACTACCCTGTGCGCTTCGAGCTGGAGGCCAAGCCGCGTGCTCAGTGTCAGCTCCATCTGGCTGCTCCGCGGGCTTTCCCCCGCCAGGCGCCGAGGTACTCAGGCGCTTCCCCCCTGGTGGGTGCGCCGCCGCCTCAGCCGTATCTGGATGCTGTCCGCCATGACGCGGCACGCGGAATCCCTACCGATGCAGACTGTGCAAGGCAGCGCCTGGACGACCTCTACTCCAACTTCATGAGCTTCGTCGAGTCGGACCTCTCGCACATCTACAACATCCAGGAGCCTGAGGCCCATGCGGGGCGGGGCGCCCCTCCGCGGTACGTGTGGCGGCCCATCGGTGGCCCACCGAGGCAGGGCCAGCCCGCCGCGGGAGCCGAGGCGCGCTACTTGCGGAACCTGGAGGTCGCCATCGCGGACCTCATCCACGTGCTGGAGAAAGGTGGCCACGACGACAGGCGGTGGCAACGCCTTGTCCGAGTTACACGTCCAGGTCATCGGCAGGACCTTCACACACCTGCTGGACATTTGCTCTTCGACTGGACATGGCCCGTGGTGCACTACGCCGTTCAGCTCTCCAGGACCTGGTGCATCATCGTCCTTCGCAGCTTCCAGATGGTGGTGGCCGAGACCGTGCACCGCATGGAGCGCGACGCAGGCAACGCGCGCGTCCGCAGTTTCCACAGGTGGGCCCAGGACTCCCTGGTAACTGGCGCGGCGCCGCTCTTCGGCATGACCAAGCTGAAGGGCTGGGCCCACAGCGAGGTGGACGCGTTCGGCATTCGCACTTCGTTGCCGCAGGCCGTCGCTGACAGCCAGATGCGGTACTGGAGTGAGATCTGGAACGCCACGCCTGTCACCTCGCCAGCGACCAAGGAGCTAGTGTTTGGCGACGCTGCCCTCACTACTCACCTCCCCGAGAGCGAGCAGTTCGACTCCCAGGACGTGGCCCACCTCATGGATGCCACCGACACGTTGTCGAAGGCCATCAGCAAGCTGCCGACGGAGTCCTTGCCAGTTCCGACTGTGGCGGAGGTCCGCAGGGCATCCTTGTCCTTCAGCTGGCGCACAGGACTGGCAGCGGATATGATGCCGCCACGGGCCTACTCGCTCCTCAGCGACGAGGCCCTCGCTATGATGGTGTACCTCCTATGGGCGGCAGAGCGTTGGGGCAGGTGGCCCACCCCGACTCTGATGATTCACGTCATGTTGCTTGCCAAGTCCTCAGGCGGCTTTCGCCCTATCATGCTTCTCTCGTCTCTCTACAGGGTCTACACCAAGGTCCGCATAGGCCACGTTCGTCGGTGGGCTGCTGACAACACGAGGCCTTTCTTCGCACTGGGAAGGGGGCGCTCCACCATCGACGTCGGCGCCAGGACCATGGTCTACGCCGAGGCCGCGGACCACACCCACGGGGACGAGGTCATCACGGCCATGGTTGACATCAGCAAGTGCTTCGACAGAGTCGACTGGAACAGGGTGGTCGAGGCGGCCCATCGGTTCGGGTTCCCACGTGGACTTCTACGGGCAGTTCTTTCTATGTATGCGGCCCCGAGGCGCATCAGGTGGGGCTCCACCTACTCTTTCGCTGCTCGCGCCATGCAAGGCGTTCTCCCAGGGTGCTCGGTCGCTATGTTCCTGCTCCAGCTGGTGATGATGCTTCCCTTTGAGATCTACCAGACCTCTCTCGCGGCCATCCCCCACACCCTCGACATTTACGCCGACGATATCACGCTGCAGATCGTGATGCCGCGGGATGAGATCGTGGCCCACTCGGTCGCGGCCATCTCCCGCCTCGTCGTCGTCCTCACCGCCTTGCAGCTGCCCATCGCTCAGGACAAGGCCAAGATCCTCGGCTCGACGGAGGCCATCGCCAGGTCGGTCGCTTCGCGGTTGGCCAAGCATGGATTCTGCGCGGTCACCAAGCTGAGTATCCTGGGCCTGGAGTGTCGCGCTGGAGCTCGTCTCATGTACACCGAGGTCCACAAGCGCATCAGGCAGATGAAGGCCAGGATCCCGCGCTTCCGTCGCCTAAGAGGATTGGCCCAGGTGTCGAAACGAATCGCTCGCCCGTGCATAGCCCCAGGCATGACCTACGGACTCCAGGTAGTTGGGGCTCCTCCTGCTACGGTACGCACAATGACGAGACTGGTCAGGACGGGATGGAGCAAGACACCAACTGGATCCTCGACGATGCTAGCTTCATTCCTGGAGGCGGCGCCCCACCTGCAGCCCGAGGTCATGGCCGTCGTCGAGCCCATCTACACGTGGGCTCAGTTGGTCTTTGCCGCACGAGTACCACGTGCAGTCCTACAACGAGCATGGCGCTTGCAGTCCTTGCGCCTTCAGTCTCCCATCTCGTCCTGGTCTCTGGTTGCGGGTCCAGCCAGTGCAGTGGTGATGGCGATTCGACGGCTTGGTTGGAGACCGCTGACATACTGCAGATGGCACACAGGCAATGGGATGACACTCGATCTGGAAGATATGGCCCCCAACTGGATACGCGCTGTGGCAAGGCGCAGTTTCAGGTCAGTACAATGGGAAGACTGGGCTAAGCGTACGTCTCACTCTCCAGAACACCCTGAGCCTCCTCGAGACCCACGCGGATACTGGATCGAACCCGTCGCGGCCATGATGAACGCAGCCGAGGACGCCACCACCTGGAATCTCAGTCCCCAGGCTCGAGGTGCGTTGCGATCTACGGTCATAGGTGCTCAATGGTCTCAGCTACGGCTTCACAAGATGGGATACTCGGACACCTCATCATGTCAGCGCTGTGGACGGACTGGTGATCTGCATCACCGATTCTGGAAGTGCTCCTATCACTCAGAAGCCCGATCGCGTGCGGTAGACGATGAGCTGGTCGAGATGGCAAAGAGGTCGCATGTGGCGGACCCCTTTTTCACACGTGCTCTCATGCCCAGGGTGATGCTGCCCGACATCCCGCCGCCTGTGGATTCACAACGGTGGTGGTATGGCATGGGAGGACAGGCGATGGACATCACGGGCACTGTCTACACGGACGGCTCCGCGCAGTGTCCGCTCTACTGGCCTGAGGCCAACCGTGCGGGTTGGGGACTGGCCATACTTACGGGACGCCGTCTCAAGGGCATGGCCTTCGGGCCCTTGCCAGGGCCCATGCAGACGGCTCAGCGCGGGGAGATGTACGCCGCGCTTCAGGTTCTCCGACATGGACGGCTTCCTCTCCACATCAAGACGGACTGCCTGGCCTTGGTCGACTCGCTGACGTACGGAGAAGCTCATTGCTGCCACGTCCGCCGTGACAATGCGGACCTCTGGCGGCTCATCTGGAGGACGATCAACGATCATGGAGGCATCTCAGACTCGCTCAAGGTCACATGGGTGGCAGGTCATCAGACCCTTGCAGAGGCGGGCGCCGACAACCTAGACAAGATCGGCAACGACTTCGCCGACGTGGCGGCCAAGAAGGGGACACGGCTGCACGGCGTCCCGTCGGCGGCCTACGACGAGCACGCGCGCCTCCTCAAGGCGGTCAGGCAGACCGCGGGCTGGATCGGTGCGGCGCAGTCCTCCGCCATCCTGCTGGCGGACCGCGTGGAGGTTCAGGCCCGCCGGCAGCGGCGCACCAGCCGTCGCGGAGACGGACGCGCTCCCCAGGCGGCTGAGAGGGGCACCCAGCCGCGTGGCGCGGCCCCTGCGCAGAGTGGAAAGTTTCACTCTCCCATCCTGGCCACCGTAGGGTGGCGATGTGCTTGCTGCCCTCGGTTCGCGCGAAACGCCAGAGGCCTCAGGAGGCTTCAACGTGAGGTTTGCCCTGCGAGGGCGTTTCGGGCCCCCCCAGCCGAGGCTTCCCTCGGGAAGCGGCAGCTGGGAGTCCTGGAGACCTCCGAGGTCTCCAGGTCGAAACGGCGTCGGACGGGGGCCGAGGAGGGCCCCACGCCGAGCCTGGTGCGGGCCCCGCTGGAAGATGGCGACTCGCGGGGACTTCGACGGCGGCGGTCTCACGACGGCGATGGGGATTGTCTCAGGGAAGTTCGGCCTCGTGGGACCCCTTCCCTCGTTTCGACTGACCCCCCCTCGTCCTTCGGAGCCCCCACTACAGCTGAGGAGGAAAGCCGTCCTGGGTCCGAGGGTTTGGCACGCGGTTTGTGGTCCTGCACCCCATCCCCCCGTGTCCCCTCCCCTCCTCGCCCTCGACCTCTTTCGGACCTCGCCTCCTCCTCCTCCGCCTCCCCCGCTGCTGCGCCGCTGCCGCCAGGGCCTTCTGGTCGTCTTTCGAGGGTCTCGTTTGCCGAGGGACCTGATGCCCCCGAGAGGCCTCAGGAGGTGGTTCGGGTGGCGGCGCAGGCGGCTAGCTCTCGTGGTGTGAAGCGCGCGTCGAAAGGGGCGCCCCCCTCCCGAGCGGGAGCGACGGCCCCTGCGGCCCCTCTCCCGCGCTCGGGAGAGGTCCCCCCCGAGAGCGCGAGGGGGCACACCCTGTACGTGTCTGGGGATCTTGTGGGGTGCAGCCAATGCGGGGCCTTCTCGGCCAGGACGGCGAGGACCCAGCTGTTCTGGGAGTGCGACCCCGAGGCCGCCCTGACGGGCAATCCCCAGCGTAAGTGGCGGAGGGATAATTTTATGAAGGGCATCCACCCGAAGGGGAAGGTGTCCCAGGCCATCGTGCCACCCCGCAGGCTGCTGGTCACGGACGATGCGGTCCAGTGGCTCGGCCTGATCTCTATTTCGTGAGCCCCCTTGGGGCTCCCTTGGGACGGGGGCCTCATTGGCCCCGTCTCGGGTGTCTGGCGTTCGGCCCTGGGCACCTCTCGGGTTCGCATGGCGTGGCCGCGAAGCCTCGGCTGGGCCCTGAGCGCCCTGGGGACCCGAGTGTTTTTGTGATCGATTGCGCTATCCTCTGCTTTTCCTGCCGCCGCCGCCTCTCTTTTGCCTGCACTCCGCGCGTCGTTTCATGGGGTCGCGGCTCCTCCTCCTCCTCCTCCTACTTCTCCCCGTCGGCGTGGCACTCGCCAGAGTGCCAGAACCAGAAAAAGCGCAAGGTCAAGAGCGGCGAGAGCTCGGGCGAGTGTTCGGACAGCTGGGAAAGGCGTCGAATGCTGCAGCTGGAGGCGCGCATGAGGGCGAGGGAGGCTGGCGACGTTCACTTCAAAGGCCCGTCGGGCCACCCTGTGTTTATCGGAATGACAGCAGCAAGTGCCAAGTACGAGGAGCACGTGAAAGCGGCGGGTTCGGTTCAGGACACGATTTAGGGTCACTTCATGTGCACGCAGGCGCATCAGTCGTCACCACTCTTAGCAGCACCAACATGGAAGACAAGAGCGACAATATTCTGTGCATATTCTTGGCCATCAAGAGGCTCCATGCGGCTCGGGCCGTCGCCACTCCAGCAGATTTAGAGGACTGGTGGCACACGTGTTGCGGCAGCGAGCTCCAGCAGAAGCAAGGACCTGCTCCGCTCTCGCATTCGGGACCAGCACGCATGGGCAAGTCGGCGTCACGTTAGCGCAGGAGCATTAGATGGTAGAGCTTAAATTCCACCCGCTGGAGCTCGGCACGGCGCCGCACCCACTTCGGTACACCACTCACAACGATCGTGGCCTTATAGGGAGCTCCACAGTACACCGGAGGAGGAGCAGGAGGAGGAGCAGGAGGAGGAGCAGGAGGGCGGGAGAGGGAACTTGTCGGCCCCGAGAGGGAACCATTCCATCCCGAGTTGGTGGCCCCGTAGGAAGACCTGTCGAGAGATGGACCCACACCACGGCACCCACAACTGCATATGATTGGGTCCTTCGCCAGGATAAGTTAGTCGATGTTGCCCGATTCGTGTTGAGCTGAGTGTTCGCCTGGACGCGCACTCGCCAAGGCCTCCTCAATCCCTGCTACTGCTGCTCCTTCTTGCGGCAGAGACGTTGAACATCGTGATGCATATGGAGTTGCGTGTTCGTCATGAATTCCGATGCGCGTTGGCAGAAGGTCTGTGGGTCTACCCGCTGAGTTCGAGGAGGCGATTCAGGAGACAGAGGTGATGAAGCAGGACTTGAAGGCCCCTTCCCGATGCCGCGTCTTCTTCTCTCCCCTTTCTTCCCCCGCACCAAGGGACGATCGGGACGGGTACACCCGTGACGCGTGCCTGTTAGGCTTAGCCCCTGCAACTTTCAGACGGCGGGACCACGTTCGACTCACCGTGGGGGTTGCAGTTGTCTCACGCGAACGTTCCTTCGTGTTCTCGCTTCTTCTCCGTGCCTCTCCTCCTCCCTGCAATTTCGCCCCCGTCTCGTTGCTCGTGCCCTTCGCCCCCGCAACCAGTTATGGCCTCTCGCGGCGGGCCCCCTCGCGCTCGCGAGCCCAGCCTCTGTGCGGGCTGCGCGCCGCGGCCTCGGGGCCTCGGGAAGCTTCCTGGGACCGCCCAGGGATGCGATTCCGGCATCCCCTGCGGCCTGGCCTCCGTGCCGACTACGCGCCGCGGCCTCAGTGGGCCTCGGAATCCATTCCTGGACCGCCCAGAAACGCGGCTCTGGCGTCACCCGGGGCCCCGCCCGCTTCCGAGCACCTCCACAGCCTTCCCCGGCGGCCTCAGCGGGGCTCGGAACGCACTCCCGGACCCCAAAAAAATTGATTCTGGTGTTCCCAAAGGGGACGACGTCCGACAGCAGTTCATGCCCACTCCGATCAGGGCTCGCCGTCTGCGTCGCCGCGGACGCTGCCCTCTCGAGGCAACAGGGTGGCCTGCCCAACAACGGCCGCTGTCGGTTTTTGACAAGTTGTTTTTGTCAGCGGGCGACTTGAGTGCACAGAACCGCGTGGGCCTCTCCCGAGGCGTCGCGACCCAGGAATGGTACGATGTATAGCTTTTCGGTCCCCAGAGCCGACAACAAATCTACCAAATTTACCAACAAAAAGACCACCCTTCGGGTGACAAGGAAATTGAGGGAATTGACATTGGCAGCATCATTCGACTCACGAGTGGACACACGTCAGAACAGTAGTATGGATGTGTGCACCTACATATGAGTGTGCATGTTCGTTGATCTGTCTATATATATATATAACAAGTGAATACATACATAAGTCGATAAACCAAAAAACTGGGGTCCCGCACCTCCCCGTGACATCTGCGTAACACTCCGGGTACCGCGCTTCCCCGCCTCTCGGTGAGCCCGCAAAACGCCCAAGGACAGCACAAGACGACCCCAAGGCGCTCCCAGAACGAGAAAAAGAACGCTTGGAGTAAGTTCGGATCCTTCGGGACCCTCTTTGGGCTCTCTGCTGGGCATTTCGGGCGTTCTTCGGGCCATCTTGGAGGACATCGATCAAATATAGGGGATCCTAATTTAGGGCATTCGCGTCGGCGCCCGAAGCATCGCCTCCTGGGGCACTCTTGGGTGCCTTTGGGCCGTCTTGGAGCCGGGCAGGCCCCTCTTGTAGCTCTCAGTGAGGATATCGGAGCAATTTTGTGGGATCCGAAGCCCACCCGGAATCGAAAAGGCGAGACAGCCCAAATCATTGGAAAACCGAGATGGTGGTTTTTGAATGAATTGATTCTCGGTGGCTTCTTTGGGAGCTTCGATACCACTTCGGGCAGTCTTGGGGCCTTTAGGAAGCATGGTATTGGAGGCCAGATTGTAGTATCTGAGGCCATCTTGCAGCCATGTTGGCCCCAAGGCTTCCCCAGAATGCTCCCGCGATACCAAAATCATTCAAACACTCGTATGTGTGTCAATGGTCACGCCTTGATTAGGGTCGTTTCGTCGGCGCCCAACACATCCCTCGAACTACTCTTGCGGAATATCTTGGGCTTTACCGTGCCATCTTGAAGCTTCAGAGGTCCATCTGAAATGATAAGGTGATAAGGCAAACACATTCGAACTACAAATGGTTTTGGCCATTGTTTGGTCACTCGGGGGTGTCAATGGGTAGTTATGTGGCTGCTTGGAGCCATATTGGGGCAGTCTCGGTGCTTCTTGGTGACGTAGATGTAACATTGGATACCTTGCGCCATCTTGGAACACATCTTGAATTATCTGAGGTCATCTTGGGTTCCGCTTGGATCCTCGAACTGGTGGTTACCCCCTCGTCTAGACTGGGAGGTGGCACGGGCGGGTAAATCCGGAAGACGGGATTGGAAGACGGGATTGGAAGAGGAAAGGCGCTAAACCATAGATTTCCAGAGGGTTGGTGAGATTTGGCCTCTTGAGCCAGCGCCCAGTGCCTCCAAGACGGCCCAAGAGACCCCGACGAGGCCCAAGAAGGCCCCTGAGCAATCTTATTTATGACGCGTGGGAAGTGTGGGCTCCGAAAAAGCGCGTCCAGGCCCAGGCCCCTGGAAAAGTCATGCGGGGACCGGGAGCGCCAATGAATTCTGGGGATTTGGGGCTTGAGACCTTTTTATTATTTGCTTGAGTACGCATTTCGAGGAGACCGAGGGGTCATTTGTGGAGGAGGAGGAGGAGGAGGGACAGGAGGAGGGCGGAAGGGAGGAAGAGGAGGAGAAGGAGCAGGATGAAAGGAAAAGGGGGGCGAGTGGGAGGGGGGAGCAGGAGGAGGAAGATGGACAGAGCCACTCCTTGTGTTCCTCCTCGTAATCCTCCCACCTTCCGAGATCGAGGTCGCAGTCCCGACAGTGGCCTTGGTGGCCGCAATGTCTCCGTGGGCGAAGCATGCGCCCATCGAGCTTGACACCATGCTTACGTGGCCGAACATGGTCGTCGATGCTGCTCCAGGTGAGTCTCTCTTCGCTATTCGGGTGTGCGTTGTCCGATCTCCAGGCTTGCCAGCACCGTGCCGTTGAGATGTTGGGTCCCCAGGACGCCGGCGGAGGGTTGGTTGGTACTGTGGGAGGGCACCATGCAGGGTCCGTGGATGATCCATCCGGGCGACCAGACTCGACATCGATTCCGACCGGCTCAATCCGTTTCGAATATCAGATATGGCAGGTTGTTTTCGTGGTGTTGTTGTGCATTTTGGTCGCGGCCGTTCTGTTTCGATGCCGACTCTTTCCTGACGCGGCACGATCCTACGCATGTTCCGATTTGATCCGATTGCCCAGTTCGATGTTGATTGATCTTGCCATATTCATCCAGAACATTACAATCAGAAGAATCCGGGCTTCCTTGGAGTCTTTCATCGGTTTCTCTTCGGGCCCTCCTCGTGTGTCTCATGAGACGCATGGGAGGCTTCAGAGGTGCTTCGGTCTTCAAGCTTCTGGTAAGACGTTGTTGACTGGACGGCATGTTCGTGCCGTGTTAACGCGGCGGCGATGTGCGTTCACTTTTGAACGCCGCCAGTGGCCCAGAATCGGCCGCTATAGAGCGATCCGCGCCCCAGAGAAGCCGCGATCGCTCAAGCGTGAACGATTCACGTGGGGTCTTAGAAGCAAGCGGTCGAGTCGTCGCTACAGGAACCAGCCGCATCCACCTTCCCACTACTGGCCGTGCCAATTTGGAGTAATAGGATCGGCGTGCACGCCGCCATCTTCGCTGGACCCGGTGGGCGTCCGTGTGAGCAAGACCCCGATGTCGGAATGGGGCTGCGAGCTCTTACGGCCGTTCTCGGACATACGCCGTGTGCTTGCGCCCGCGTCAGACAGCAGGGTTCATGTCGATCTGATCGGTGTAATTCGGTGCCGATTCAGGCCAGTCCGATCCGTGCCTTGTTTGGTTTTCCGACGATCCGATGTTGTTTGATGTTTTTTTCATGTCGTCGGTGTGCATCTTGGTACGGCCGAGCCGATTCGATTCCGACTCTGTGCCTCTTACGCAGTCCAATTCGACGCACGTTTCGATCCGATCCGATTTCTCCGTTTCGATTCTGATTGGTCATGCAGAAATCTTGCAACGACCAAGATGGTTGGCGGGCCATTCAGAGTTGGCTTGTCCGGCGTGCTCCGTCGCAGCCTGCCCACAGTACCACGGTCGCAGACACCCGTTCTGTTTCGTCGACGGCGCGCCTCTTATCGTAGGTATTGCCGCTGCATCCTGTGATTGCACTGCTCGTCCATCGCTTTCGTTTCTGCGCGCTCAGGTTGCGATGATGGAGCAGAACTCTACGAGGAGGGCTTCGGGCGGCGGGCGGTAAGGAGGTCACTCAAACGCAGTGCCTAAGGCAAGACGGCACCATGTAATATGCTCTGGCATGGCATGTCGAAGCAATTGGGATAGGAGAGGATGATCTAGGGACTCTGCACATACTTCCCTCCCACCCCCTCCCCATTCTCCTCCGCCTTCTTTCCTCATCGTTCCGTCCTTCTTCCCTTTTCCTCCCCGTTGTTCCTTATGTTTCTTCTGTTCTTCCCCTCCCATGCCATCTTCCTGGATACGGGGTGGAAGAGGCAACGGAAGGACGGGGGGAGAGGGATGAGGAGGAGAAGGAGGAAGGAGAAGGGAAACAGGATAGCATCGCGAGGATGGGAACGAGAGGAGGACGATGGAAGGGGAGGAGCGTGGGTTGGGAGGAGCAGGAGAAGGGGGTGAGGAATGGGAGGAGAGGAGATCGAAGGGGAGGGAACGCTGGAGAAAGGAGGACAAGTGAGAATATTGACGAAGCGAGTCTGTGAAAGGACAGAAACGAAGTCGGGCCAGAGCAGCAGCAGCAAGAGAGGACGACGGAGGGGTGCCACTACCCCCCCCCGTGGGCGGCGGGAGGGTTGCGCTGCAGACGCAGCTGATGCAGGCTCGCCCGTGTGCGCGGCCCTCTCCCTCGGCGGCCGCCCTGTCGCCCTCCTTCCTCGCACCTCTCCTTGTCGTCCTCCTCGTGCTCCTCATCCTCTTCCTCTTCCTCATCCTTGAGAGCAGAAGGGCTTGGATAGCCTCGAGCGCCGGGAGCGAGGCGTCATCCCAGGTGCGCGTGCGCGCGCTGGGGCCTTCAACGCCAGAGCGAAAGTCTGCCCCCCCCCCCTCGACCTCTCCGCCCTCCCTCCTCCCAGTCCTACTCCTCTTCTCGGAAGTCGCTGTCTGAGGTTTATGGGCGCAGACCGGCCGTACCTTTCGCACAAGTGTGCACCAGCGATTTGGCGCCCAGCACCTCAGGCTTCGGGGGACGAGGGGACCAGGGCACCAACCTGGCCACAGGACCGACCCTACAGCGATTGCATGCGCATGTACTACTACAACCCCCCAGCCATAGGTGTAGAGCGGCTGGAAGACATCAGTTGTGAACTTGCTGTCGTGGGACATAGTTCTGCTCAGCGGCACGCGCCAATGGGCAGTCCCGGAACCGTTGTGCATGAACAGGTTTGGTAACTGTGGGTTGAGAAACAGAATTGGGTAAACAAATTTTGCGGCGCGAGCATACTCAGCAGCAGAAGAATAGACGGACGAACCACGCGAGCCATATACCATACACCAGCGCAGCTACAAGATCGCACAGCAGGTATCCGCACAGCTACCAAAGAGTACGACCATGCTCTGTACGTGTACGAATATGCCCCCACACGTGAAGCACCACGCTTAACTAGCGACAGTGATTTCCAATTGGATCGAGGGACAGCTGGGCAAAACAGGACGTCGTACGACACCAATGGTGGGGGGGGGCATGGACAGCGACTCTTGGCTGCCACGGGGACCCCGGCGGCATGGTGGAAACTGATGGCACGAGTTTTCTTGCATTTAGCAGCACGAGCGACATGAGCATCGCAACCACACCACCACGTAGTCCACACCCTCCACGGCCACTATGGGCACGCACGCCGTATCGACCACATCGCAGTGCCCACAGGAGCTTCAAGACCATTACAGAGTTGCGTTGTGAGGCAGACATTCGTGAAGAGGTGGCAGAGGGTTAAAGCCATAGGTTTTCGATACCACATGCCCATAGGTCGTGCCATCAACGCCTCTTCCTCAGCCCGAGACCATCCTTCCCGCGTCCACAGGCAACAGGGGTTGTGCAGGGACGGACTCTCGAAGCGCCTCAAGCGCGTCCGCAGGTGCCGCGCTACTATTGCGGCGCCGCGCGAGGAGGTGGAGACGGTGGGGCAAGAGGTATTGGAAGCGCAGTGACCGGTGATATTGCCGACGGGGCGCGCGGGTTGAGGGGGGGAGTTGTTTCGGGCGCATTAGAGGGAACGCTTCGAGACAGAAAGAAAATATAATCGAGCTCGTCTGGAGGGCCCACGACGCGCGGCATTTTGCCGAAATGCGCCGATTTCGGATTTCTCACCGAACGAAATGGATGGGGCAAAGAAAACATTGCATGTTTTGCTGGCCGTATTATTATTCATTGGTTTGCCGAGCGGCGCAGGCCCTCGCCCCCCCCCCCCCCCACCCCCCACCCCTGGAGTAGATCTTGGCTGTTTCTGCAGCGGCTGCTTCGAGCGGGCGGAATCTTTCCCGGAGGCAGCGCTCTCGCAAACAGTCGCGCTGAGCAGTGGTCTGGAGCCAGACCCCCCCCCTGCTCCGCCCACTGTCGAAGCGCCGAGTAAAGAAACGCTCGCTCGACGCCGCGAACCCATTAAACAGGGGAAATAGGACGGCCGGCGCTGCATGGGGGTCTCTCACCATCATAGATTCATAGATCGATCGCGGACAGATGTTGGAGAGCCACGTCAGGCACGCACAAGATCGCAGTCGCCCACGACGAATAGACAGGGAATTGCTGGGACAGATGGAAGGCGACATCCGGCCCGTGCTCAGGCGTTTCAGGAAAGTGCGTGCGATGCCGGCGCGGCCGCGCTGAGGTCGCCCGGGAGAGAACGCGGCGGCCTCAGGGCCCCGCGGCACATCTGCGCGACCCCGTCGAGGCCGGCGAGAGGACGGACACGACGAGGATTGCTACGGCCGGAGCTCGGAGGGGCGAGGGGGGTCTAGCCTACCACGCGACGCTGGGGCGCGCCAAGACAGGGAGGGGGCCCACGAAAGAAAACGAGGCGGACAGGAGGAACTAAATCGGGAAATGAGAAGAGGAGCGCCGACGCGGCGGAGCGAGCAGCGCGGGGCCCGCGACCGCGCGCAGCGGCAAGGCGAGCCCGCGCAGGACACGGCGCGCCGCCGCTCTCAGGGACGGGCCACAAGCACCAGCGCCACCTCGAGCGGCGCTTCATCTGGCGCCGCATCTCACAAGCTGCCCCCCCAGGTCGGGCCCCCCCCCAGGCGCGCGCGGCCGAAGAGGGCAACGGCGAACCGGGGGCCCTCGGCGCGCGCGCACCGCGCGTCCACGACTCGCCCAGCACGGCCCGGCACGCGGGCGCCCGCAGCTGAGGGGGGGGCCCGACGGCCGAGCGCAGGCGCCGCGGGCCCCCCCCCCTCATTCCAGGGGCACTGCGCCACTGCGCGCGCAGGGCGCCCAATGGCGGGCCGCGCAAGGCAGCGCGCCCGCGAGCGCCGCCGATCGTAACGGCGCCGGCGCATTCGCCGCGCTAACAGAGCACCGTTGAGTGCCGCTGCGCTTGAACAAGCAGCCCCGGGAGACCAGCGACGCGCCGGCGCAGCCATGGGCACCCCCGCATTCACGGCAGAAACAGCATTCAGCATGATAAAATTTCACCACGCAAGTCGAGCGCACATTGTTTCGCCCGCTGCCCGCCCGAGGCGGCCCATGGCGCCCGCGAGCTGCGCGTCGCAAAACGGCGGGGCCGAGAACGCGCGGGCCCGCGGCAGCAGCAAGTTGCGCGACGCAGTCAACCCAGTCGCAGGCGACGCGCGCGACTAAGACAACGACGCGCTCGCGGGCGGCATCGCGAGGGCGCAGCATGCGTGAGCGGGAGCCGCCGCGCGCGAGATCCAGGCGCAAGTCAACGGAACCACCGCGCGATTCGCCAACGCGCCGACCAACTGACGATAGCGGCTCGACCGCGGCAAGACCAGCAGCCGATTATTTCACGGCGGGGGCAGGCAGCCACGGCGCCACCCGCCAACTCCGGCGAAGCACAACTCCTCGAGACACCGCCCTCAGAGAGATGAAAGCACCGGGCCCCGCCCGCCAGCTGGGCGAGCCATCGCGGGGGAAGTGCGCGGGCGAATCGCGGCGCTTGGGGCCGCTCGGAGACGGCGCGGCGCATTCTCAGGTCTTGCGCCCACCAGGAAACAAAACCGAGGCTCCGACAAAATATTTTTGCATTTTTTTGAAATGTGTTTTGGTGGCGCCGAAGGATGGCGCTATCGCGCGCACGTCCCAACTTGGACGATGGGGCCAACCGCCACCCACGCATCGCGCGCGTGTCTTTATTGCCATCACTTAAGCTGTTCCAACGCTGTCACAACGCATGCATCAGATACCGCCCCTAAGGCCCAACCACACAGATTCAATGCGCGTGTCGCAAAAATCTCACACATCATGCGCGCAAGAAGCGGCGCTCCGCAGCGCGCCGTGACGTGAGTCGCTGCATTGCGCAACGTTGCATGGCGCGTTTCCGCTATGATACGTGGACGCCCACGGCGTGGGCACCACGGCCGTGTCGCAGGCACTTGGGGGGCGCCCAACCCTCGCGATATTTGCGCATGCTCGCAAATCGCGCCGTCGACGGATTGGAACATCGCCCGATCTTACCCCTGGCCTATGCGATCCTTGTGCCCGGCCGCGGATCGTGCCATTCGGCGAATTCTAAACATGTTCGCATCCTGATATATTTCCCCCAGCCGTCGCGATCTGCGCCCGCGCGCAGGTCGTGCCCCGCGTCGTATCTGAACATTGCACTTGCTCCCAACCCTCACGCCCCCGCGCCCGCGCGCGGATCGGGATGGGGGCAGGGCGGGGAGGAGACGCAGGGGGGCAAGCCGGGGGAATTGGGGGAAAAAGGAGTGGGCGATAACGGCGGGGATTGAACAGGAGGGCATGGGGGAACGCAAGGATGACGGGGGGGGAAAGGATGAGAGGGGGGAGGGAGGATGGGGGGGGGTGGGGGGTAAGAGGAGGAGGTGGGGGAGGAGCAGGGCGGGGGGGGCGAGGGGGAGGTGGAGGGCCGCGAGGGGAAGGTGGAGGTTGTAGGCCGCGTCTACCTCCTCTGGATTCATCCGGGCCATCCTGCGGCGACTCTCGCTGCCCCTCGGGGCGTGTTGGGCGTCCTGCGCCCTGCAAAAGCGCGGGCACGAACGCCATTTCCATGTCTTTTGTCTTGGCAGAGTGACGTGGTCTTGGGGGCGCCTCCGTCGACCATGTTTATAATGTTTGCGGGCGCCCGTATTGTTTTCAAACAGTTCGGGGTGCTATTGGGGCCCTTGGGCGATCGCATCGTGCTGTCGACTTTCCCAGATGGTCATTTTTAACCACGTCGGCCGTCTGCGGGGGCTGTGAGACAAAACAAGGCGAATAACATTGGAAGGGTCAAATGTTTGACTTTTTCCGAACGTGGAACCTTTGTAATTCTGACCCTTTTTCCCCGACCTTGAGGATGGGGTTCCCGTTTAGCGCCCCCCTGGGGGGTTCGGGGCGTCTTGGGCCGTCTTGAGAGCATGTTGGACTGTCTGAGCGTTCTGTTGGAGGCCTCTTAGGCCGTCTTGGGTGCGGTCTTTGGGCCCTCGTGGGCTGTTTTGGACAGTCGGCGAACCGAGTGCGTGGGAATCCGAGAAACTTTCAAAAACTCAGCGAAAACCAATACACGTTGACGCTTGGGGCTCTCTGGGGGGGGCCTCTCGGAGGCCTCCCGAGACGCCCTGGGAGCTCCCTGGGCCGTCTGGGCGCGATGTTTGGTGCCTGCTGGAGGCCGCGTGGGGCCTCCAGAGGGTCTTTTTGGGCGGCGACCTTGAAATGCTGGTTGCTGCTTCTACTCTGGAGGTATTTCTGGGCCGTTCCTGGAGCCTTCGGAGGCCGTCGCGGGGGCCTCTTGGGCCGTCACGAGGGCGTCTTGGAGTGTCTGGGCGCGTTCTTGGGGGCCTCTGAGGCCGTCTTTGGGCGGTTTTCGGGCCCTCTTGGGATGTCTTGGCGCGTCGGCAAGCCGAAGGCGCGAAAGCCAAAACATGTTACAACCCAAAGAAAAGCATACATTTTGACACTGGGGGCTCTCTGGGAGGGCCACTCGGAAGCCTCCCGAAGCGTCCTGTTAGCTCCCTGGGCCACCCGGGCGCGATCTTGGACGGCCTGGATCGACCTGATGGCGACTCGCGCCCTCTCGGAACATCTTGCCGACCATCTTGGGGCCGCCCGTGCCGCGCGGAATCATGTCTGCCGAAATGAGGCCGTCTTCCGCCATCTTCCGCCGGCTTCCGCCGGCGTTCCCCCCGCGGGCGGGAGGGGGCACCGGGCCCCCCCCCCAGACCCCCCAGGGGGGCACTAAACGGGAACCCGCCCTCAAGGTCGGGGAAAAAGATGACGCGCAAAAGAGCCGCGTGAGAGCGCGACCACGAGCGCAACGTGCGCGCTCGAACAAGACGCGCGCGAATCGCGGTGAACGCGCGCGCGCGCGAGGGCGATGGTAGATCCTGAAGTCGCAGCGGGGCGCAAGTTTGCACTGCGAATTCGAATCTCGCCAGACGCGCTCCGTGGAGCAATCGGAAAAGCGGTGCGCAACCGTCGTGGCACGGGGCGCTCGGCGCCACAGCGCGACGCGATCGTGGAACATGAGCCGCCCGAGCGCGGGGGGGGCACCGAGGGGGGGCAGGGGGAAGTGGAAGAGAGCGAGGACGACGAGGGGGGCGGGGGGATGAAAGGGAAGAGAGGGGGGATTACTGGGGAAGTGGGGGGTAAGAGGAGAAGACGGAGGAGGGCAGGAAGGGGGAGGGAACGAGGGGGGGTGGAGGGTCGCGAGGGGGAGGTTGTAGGCCGCGCCTACCTCCTCCGGAACTCTTCCAGGCCATCCTGCGGCGATTTGTGCTACCCCTCGGGGCGTGCTGGGCGTTCTGCAACCTGTTGAGGCGAGGGCGCGAACGCCAATTCCATCTTCTTTTAGTCTTAGCAGTCTGGTGGCGCCCCGGGGGCGCCTTCATTGACCAATTGCAGCATCTTTGCGGGCGCTCGTATTGTTTTCAAGCAGTTTGGGGCACTGTTGGAGCCACTGGGCGACCGCGTCGAGCTTCCGACCCTCGCAGATGATCGCATTGAGCAACGTCGGCCGTCTCTGGGAGCCTTGAATATAGCCGGCGATGAACATTGGAAGGGTCAAGTGTTGAACCTTTCGCATCGTGAAATCGTCGTGATTCTGGCCCTTCTTACCGTCACGAGTGCGGTTTCTTTCCATGCTTCCGTCGGCCAACAACCCTGACCGCCACCCTCGTTGGCCTCGAGATGTCCTGTTCACATCGGCATGCATCTGGAACTCACCTGGGCCCTTGTGGCCCTCCTGGGGCCTTCTTAAGCGCCTCCTCGGGCGGTGATGGGGTCCTGTTGGGCCTCTGGGGCTCTCTTGGGCCGTCTTGAGATCCGTTTGGGGCGTCGTGTCGAGGGGCCCCATGGGGGCCTGTTGGGTTGTTTGTCGGCGATATGAAAGGCCTATGGGATCACATTGGAACCGGGCTATGGCGCGAATTTCAAGCCGCGCTCAGCCGCGCCAAAGAGCACCGCCCGATGGAGCCAGACAGAACAACGACAACGGAGGGGCATCGGCGTCGGCATCGTCGTACCGTCTTGCCTTTGGGAGATGCCGCGGGAATGATCAAATGCTGCCCCCGCTGCTCCTCGCCCCCCCCCCGCCCGCCTCCCTTTCCAGCCCCCTGCAACTGGGCGGCCCTCGGGGGTGCTCACCGCGAGGCGAAATCGGCGCAAGCGCGGGGCGGAACTGGACCGCCTCGACAAAATGCCCGGCCAGACTGCCCGACAAAGTGCCCGACAAAATGCCCGACAAAATCGCAGGGGCAAGCGCCGTAGCTGTGAATTTACCGTACATCCGCCCAGCCGCCGATGCCAAACATAATTTTGTCGCTGTACTTGTTTGAACATTTTGTCACGACGACCGGTTTTTTTGCCGGGCCAGTGTGTTTTTTTTTTTTTGTCGGACCATTTTGTCGGGGCTTCTGTTTTTTTGTCGGCCCATTTTGTCGGGGCCATTTTTTTTTGTCGGGCGAGTGTTTTGTCGGTCCACGTGTTGTTTTTTGTCGGCCCGCCTGCTTTCTTTTTGTCGTCGGCCCCTTGCGGGCAACGCCCCCGGCGCAAAGCGGGGGGAAGAATGCGAGCGGCGAGGAGGGGCAGGGGGAGCGCATGCGCACGGCGCAGGAGGAGCAGGAGGAGGAACGGAGGAACGGGAGGAGCAAACATATTCCAAGAGAACCCAAAAAAATCTCGCAGGCCCGAAAAGGCCCCAACACCGCCCAAAAACGCGCCTAAGAGCGCCCCAGAGGGCCCCAGGGGCCAAAGAGAACCCAAAAGGCCGATGTGGCCAGGCATCTCGATGCCAACGAGGGTGGCGGCCAGGGTTGTTGGTCGACGGAAACGCGGAAGACAACCATATTCATCACGCTAACCTGATATTACCACGAAGCCCGACCTTGGGGGACAAATGGGGGCTCCTGCGACGCGGGCTCAGCACGTGACCGTGCGAGCCACTGTGGGGGGACGCGTGGCTTGCGAGCAAGTGAATTGCAAAGAAAGCATGCGTGCGGACCACTAGTTTTGAAAGGTCCGCGCGTTGCAGGTGAGATGCCAAGGCGGCACCTGACGTTGGTTCCCGCGTTCTCCGTTTGAGGTGGTGACGCTTTGTCGGGATGTCTCCAGACATCCTGGGGTCCTCTGGCGCAGTGTTGGGGCCCTCTTGAGAGAATCTGGGGGCCTCCTGGTCGTGGGATGAACGCTGGTTCCCGTGTTGTCCGTTTGGCGGCGTCTCCAACCATCTTGGGGCCCTCTTGGGCAGTCTTGGGGCCCTGTTGGAGACGGCTGGGGGTTTCCCGGAGGCTTGTTCCAGGCTCGTTGTGGTCTCTTGAAAGCCTATCGGGGGTCTCCTGGGGGCCGGTTGGGGCCTGCTGTTTTTTTTTCGGCTGGAGAACCCAAAATCTAGGTCCCTGTCGCCTCTCTGAAGTTTTCTTATGCATTCCTGAAACTTTCGGAGGCCGTCTTGGAGGCCTCTGGGGCCGTCTCGAGAGCGCGTCGGACTGGTCTGGGCGCTCTCTTGGGGCCCTCTCAGGCCGTCTTGGGGTGGTATTCGGGGCCTCTTGCGCCGCCCCGGAGCGTCGGGGAGCCGAGGGCGCCGAAAGTGCACAACCAACGAAAGCCAATACATTTTGACACGTGGGGCTCTCTGGGAGGGCCTCTCGGACGCCTCCCGAGGCGCCCAGGGAGCGCCGAGGGCCGTCTGGACGCGATGTTTGGGGCCTCCTGGGGGCCTTGCGGGGCCTCCGGGGGGTCCTTTTGCGCGGTGAGCTTGAGATGTAGGTTCCTGCCCTTCTTCTAGATGTTTTCTGGGGGCGTTCCTGGAGCCTTCGGAGGCAGTTTTGGAAGCGTTTTGGGCCGTCTTGAGAGCGTGCTGGACTGTCTGAGCGCTCCGCTGGAGGCTTCTTAGGCCGTTTTGGGGCGGTCTTTGGGCCTTTTTGGGCTCTTTTGGAGCGTCGGCAAGCCGAAAACGTGGAAATCCGAGAAACGTTCAAAAACCCACCGAAAACCAATACACGTTGACACTGGGGCTCTCCGGGGGGGCCTCTCGGAGGCCTCCCGAGGCGTCCTGGGAGCTCCCTGGGCCGTCTGGACGCGATGTTCGGTGCCTGCTGGAGGCCGCGTGGGGCCTCCAGGGTTTTTTTTTGGGCGGTGAGCTTGAAATGCCGTTTGCTGCCTCTACTCTGGAGGTCTTCTTGGGCCATTCCTGGAGCCTTCGGAGGCCGTCGTGAGGGCTTCTTGGGCCGTCATGAAGGCGTCTTGGACTGCCTGGCCGCCTTCTCGGGGGCCTCTGAGGCCGTCTTTGGGCGGTTTTGGGGCCCTCTTGGGCTGTCTTGGTGCGTCGGCAAGCCGAAGGCGCGAAAACCCGAAAAACTTCAAAAAACCCAAAGAAAGCCCATGCATGTTGACACCGGGAGCTCTCTGGGAGGGCCACTCGGACGTCCCCCGAAGCGTCCTGTTAGCTCCCTGGGCCACCCGGGCGCGATATCGGACGGCCTGGATCGACCTGATGGCGTCTCGCGGCCCTCTCGGAACATTTTGCCGACCATCTTGGGGCCGCCCGTGCCGCGCGGAAGCGTGTCTGCCGAAATGGGGCCGTCTTCCGCCGTCTTCCGCCTGCTTCCGCCGGCGCCCCCCCTGTGGCCGGGAAGGGGTCCCGGGCACCCCCCCGAGATGGCCATCGAGGGCTCCAGGAAGTCACCCAGAAAGCTTCTAGAAGAGGGCAGGAACCTACATCTCAAACTCACCGCACAAAGAACCCCCCCGAGGCCCCGCAAGGCCCCCAGGAGGCCCCAAACATCGCGCGCAGACGGCCCTCGGCGCTCCCAGGACGCCTCGGGAGGCCTCCGAGAGGCCCTCCCAGAGGAGAGCCCCACGTGTCAAAATGTTTTGGTTTTCGCTGGTTTTCTAAATGTCTTTCGAGTTTCGGCGCCCTCGGCTCCCCGACGTTCCGGGACGGCGCAAGAGGCCCCGAAGACCGCCCCAAGACGTCCTGAGAGGCCCCCAAGAGAGCGCCCAGACCAGTCCAACACGCTCTCGAGACGGCCCAAGAGGCCTCCAAGACTGCTTCCGAAAGCTTCAGGAATGCTTAGGAACATGTCAGAGAGGCGGCAGGGGCTTACATTTTCGGCTCTCCAGCCCAAAAGAGACCCAGGAGGCCCCAACCGGCCCCCATGAGAACCCCGAGAGGCTTTCAAGAGACCCCAACGAACCGGCCTGGAACAGGCCTCCGGGAAACCCCCAGCCGCCCCCAACAGGGCCCCAAGACTGCCCAAGAGGGCCCCAAGATGGTTGGAGACGCCGCCAAACGGACAACACGGGAACCAGCGTTCATCCCACGACCAGGAGGCCCCCAGATTCTCTCAAGAGGGCCCCAACACTGCGCCAGAGGACCCCAGGATGTCTGGAGACATCCCGACAAAGCGTTACCACCTCAAACGGACAACGCGGGAACCAACGTCAGGTGCCGTTTTGGCATCTCACCTGCAACGCACGGACCTTTCAAAACTAGTGGTCCGCATGCACGCTTTTCTTTGCTGTTCACTTGCTCGCAAGCCACGCGCCCCCCCCCACAGTGGCTCGCATGGTCGCGTGCTGAGCCCACATCGCAGGAGCCCCCATTTGTCCTCCAAGATCGGGCTTCGTGGTAACATCAGGTGTTTGTTTCGGCCTAGCGCTTGTTTGTGCGACCTTCAGCGGTTAGTGAAGTTACGCTTGCCTTGATTGCCGCCGTCGCATTGCTATTTGCCCGGACTTTTGTTTTAATGTTTCGCCCTTGCGAATTGTATTGTTTTTCCTGGTCGTGTTCGCATCGTCGTTCTTCGCGGTCGACTTGTTTTCGATTTCGTTCGTGCCAACCGTGCTGCTCGCACCTTTCTCGGAGTAGCCTACTTGGGCATGAAGCATCGCGCGGGCTTGCGTGCTTTCGCAATCGGATAGTTGCGCCTCTACCAACGCTACGCCATTCATTTTTAATTGAAATCGTTTATGTTTTGATTGGCGTTTTGTCGCCGAAAGCTTCGCAAGTAGAATGTCACTACTGAGCATTCTGGACATCGGGCGCACCTTGGCAGATCGGGCGTTCGACGCGGGCGGCCCTCAGCGGGCCCGCAGCCTTCGCGCCGACGCCCGCCCGCGCCAACGCACTGGACGGCGCGGCGGCCATGCGCCCGCGCCCTGCGAAAATTTGCCAGCAGGCAATTGAATCCAAAACAGGGGGGCGGCAGCATGCGACGTTGCAACGCGCCATCAGCACTCAGACATTGTCGCTCAGGACGGACGGCAGCCTTCACAGAGGGCGCGTCGGCCGCGATGGCGCCACAATAGGGCTAGGAACTCAACAGAGCGCGGGGCGGCAATGCCCGCGGCATTCGGAACGCGTTGGACGCGCCTCGCCAGGGATCCTGCGGCCGGAGGAAGGTGCCTGGATGGGAACGCCATCGACATCCTTGGCCAAGCAGTGGGGGGGGGGGGGGCATGGAGGCGCTAGCCAATGCGGACGAGGGCGCGCAATGGTGCGATCGCCGAACTGCTGATCTAGCATTCTATATTGCAGGCGACCCCGAACATGCGAACTGGCGAATGACGGACCCCACAGCACTACAGTTACGAGAGACTGGGATGCGCCGACACGAAGAGGCCGCGGGAAGGAGGAGGAGGAGGAACTCCCGCTACCGCGCTGGCGAGACCACTCGACGACGGACGCGCGGGAATGCGAGACAATCCGCAGCAACAGCTGCGCGGCCTACGCGGGCCCCGCAGCGCGAGGCCTCCGGCGTCGCCGCTTTATCGTCGCACATCAGCGCCCACGGTGCCGCAGCACTTCCGCAAATAACAGCAGCTCTCAGCCGTGCGACGAGAGCGGTTCACCACCGCGGGGCGCGCCGCCAGCGTCGGTCCAAGCGGGGTCACCCTGCAATGGAACCTCTGAGCCGAAAATGCCGGGCCTGCAACTGGCAGGCTCAAACATCGAGATTTCCAGCCGCGCGCGCGACCCCGCCACGCGAGACCAGAGCAGGCGCGCCCATCTCGAGGTCGCGGGGCGCGCGGCGGACCGGCGGGCGCAGCCTGCAAAGAGGCCGCTTCTTATAAGAGAGAAGCGTCAGAAGGTTGCCGACCAAGGAAAAGGAGCTACTCGAGGAGGCGGCCCACCATGAGAAGGCCGAGGGGGTGGGGCGACGCCGGCGGACCTCGCGGACAGCGCCCGCGCCGCGCAGGAGTCGTCGTTTCAGAGCGCGGCGTCGAATCAAGGGCCCCCCGCCCCCCGCCCTCGAGCGAACTGATCAGGATCGCCCTCGACGCGGGCGCGGCGAGGCCCTCGGCATCAGGGTCGAGAAGTCGGGAAAAGGACTCGGACTAGGGCCCCCGCGTGGACGCGCGGCGCCCTCGTTCGTCGAGGGCGCCATCGATCGAGATAACCACGGGCGAGGTTGCGCGGCGGGAGAAGGTCAGATTGGCGAAGAAGACTTTAGGAGTTCATGGAGCAGGTCAACCAGGAACGGGGCTCGCTCTGCGACGCGGAGATCCCCCCCGCGAGCGGGGCCCAGGAGGCTCTCGAGAAAGGGGGCGACAAAGGGGTGGGCCACGTGGGCGCGGCCCAGCACTCGACTGACACGGCGCCGAACCCGAGGGCGGCGCTCGACGGCGCAGCGAAGGCGCGCGAGGAGCAGTGCGCGCAGCTCCTGGCCACCAGAGCGGATCTCTTCAAGCGCAGCCTCGGCCGCGCGATTTCACGCGCCAGGGGCGCCAAGAGCAGGGGCTGCGCCCCCGCGCCGGGCATCGAGCGCGCGGCGGGGGCGCGGCCCCAGCGGCGAAGGCAGAGCGCCGACCAGCCCCCACTACAGCCTTCGGACAAAAGGCGACGGAACCAACTGGGCAGTCACCCCCGCACTCCCGAGAGGGAAAAATGCGCGGCAAATTAACGTGGGCCCAGTGCGACATGCCATCCTTAAGGACATGGCTCAAAAAAAAACCGGGGCCACATGGCCCTACCATCACGCATGTCGCAGCACTGCCGCGCACAGCGCGCGGGTGATTTCAGCGCTACCTTGGGCGCGAGAAGCCAGGCGGGTGACCGGGCTGCTGCGCCGCCCTCCTGAAGTACCAGGCATGTCGCGACATCCACCACGCCCCCCCCCACCCGCCCCCCCTCGCCTGGCGACTGCTGCGGGCGCGAGCGCGCATGGTTGCAACTCACCTCGGCTGGCTCACTAAGGAATACGCCTACTACATATCGCACCGTCGTGGATCTACCCCATCTACACGACTAAATCACACGCCCCGCCAGCCCCGTCGAGGCAGCCTCGCCGCGGGGCGGAGCCAGCGAAACAGCGGCACTAGGGTTGTCGACGAGGCACGGGGAAGAGAGATGGCTAGGCAAGGTCGCGACGCCCCATCCACATCGGCACGCCCCCCGTCGACATTTCTCCTCTCGCGCTGATCAGTCGACCAGTTACAGCTCCCAGCGCATTTCCAGCGGAGGCGCGCCGACGCGATGTTTTGCCCGGGCCCGCGCGCCCCCGCCCCGCTGTCGCCGCGCCCAGTCCGAGCGGAAAACGCGCGCGCAGCGTCGCCGGCGCTTGTCTCGTCGAGTCCAAGTCCGCGAGGGCCGACGGCGCGGGGCCCAGATGGGCCGCCGCCAGCAGACGGACCTTCGCCAGCGGAAGCGGCGCAACCTGCCGGGGGCCGGCTGCGTTACTAGAGGGCGGGGGCGGGGCGACCGCGACGACCAGGGCCAGGGCGCCGCGGCGCGCCGCGCGCAGACTGCCCGCCACGCGCTGCAGTCAACCGCGTAGCTCTTCAGCAATTAACAAGACGGCCAACCACATCCCCCACGGCCGTTGCTGTCAGGAAAAGAAACCTCTCGAGTCCATCGGTGGGCTGAAGGACTCTGGAGCTCCAACCGCCGGGGGGGCACGGGGCGCGCCCAGGTCGCGCGGCCGCGCCCATGGGTACATAACGAGAGGCCACCAACAGTTCGAAAAAGGTTCGCCGGGCACCTCAACAACGAGGCTAGATTCATTCATGCACCACCCCAAACTTCCCAGACCTTTGTCGGTCGGGATTATTTCATTCGGATGTTTCATGTTGTGTTTTGTCTTGTCATGTTGCGACTTTCCGCTGCTGTGGCGTGATCCTTGTGCTCTTGTTATAAACAAACTATTCCCTTTGTTCGTCCTCTTCATGTGCCTTTTGTTTGTCCTCGTCTTCCTTCTTCCTTTTCCTCCTCCTCTTACTATTATTATGGCTCTTCCCCTCGTTCTCTTCTTCCAATCCCCCCGCCCTCTTCTCCTCTCCTCCACTTCGCCCCCCCGCCCGGGGGCAAGAGGGGCCGCCTGCGGCGCGCTCGCGCGCGCGGCCAGCCCTTCGACTCGAGCCGCGCTGGGCGGCCCAGGCCGCGGGCCCCCCAGTGCCAAGGCTCGGGCGCCGCAGGCGCCGGGGCGCCGCGACGGCGACGCGGGTTGGGCCAGGGCGCGGCCGAACGCCGCGCCCGTGAGATCGGCCCGACATTTGCGAGAGGGGGAGGAGATCGCGGGAGAACAAAGAGGAGGAGGAGGAGGCGGGCTGCCAAGTTGAGGGACGTCCTGCATGCATGTTCGCGGGGAGACAGTGTTGTCTCTGTTTCTGCCCACTGGGACATGGAACAATTCTCTGATGCGATTGACCCCGGCAGATTGATATGATTGGCTATTGATGTGAAGACTTACCCCTGCTTCTGTATCTCGGCCTTCCCATTCATACCGCCCCGCGCCTGTTGGAGGTCCAGTCTGTTGTGTCGAATGTGATGCGCGCAGCGCGGTCCATCCTTGCGGGCTGCTCACCGTCTCTGCCTTGGATTAAATGTTATGTGTGCGATTTTCTGGAAACTGCGCGCTGCCGAGTCCCACGCGCGCCCATCTCGGCGCACGTCGACGATATCATTCAGCGCATCCAGGGTGCCGTGGAGGAAGTGACTCAGAAACTTGCGCCTGCTGCCCGTGAACTGTGTGATATGTTGCAGAGAGGAGGATGTAAGATCTCGTCTAAGTCATGCGCGCTTGCCTCGTCGTTGGAAGTCGGTCGTCCTATCCAAGCGATGTGTGATAAGCTCGGTGATAAGCTCCCGCCTCTTTGCCCTCGTCCTCCTCCGGCTGCGCAGCGTTTTCGCCTTGCGCTCGCCCGCCCGCGAAGGCGGCCAGGCGCGGCCAGCTGCGGTTTTTGCTCGCACCCCTTCGGCCTGGGTCTGGGGCTGCGGCTCGCAGGCCGGAGGGGAGTTTAAGCACTCTTACCTTCAATGCGAAGTTCGTGCCAATGTCTTTCGCCTTCCCACGATTATTCTAAGCTGTTTGCACTGCGAAAGATCTCGGGTTTGGAACCACGGCCGGACGCCGACGGACTACGCGGGAAAGATAGCGCAACGCCGAGGAGAGGCGCAACGTCGAGGCAAGAAGCTTGCTTTCCTTACTCATGTCAATCCTCGCGCGCGTAAGCTTTTCAAGTCTGGGCCCGTAGCTGTTGGCGCGTGGAGCCACCAAGTCGTGGGCACGCCCCCCTCGCACTTGCTCCGACTCCGTGCGCGCGCTGCTGAGGCCTCAGGACGGTGGCATGCTGGAGCGCGCGCCACCACCCTCATGGCGCTTGACAGAGCTATGGTTGATACCCTGCCTACAAGCTTCGCTATGAACATCTGCTCGAATGGAGCCGTACCTGGGGTGCCCTTGATCCTGGCCAGTGTCAGACGGTGCGCAGAGTCTGGCCTTGCATCCTTGCCAGGCTGCGTGATGTTCCTAGGGTCCACGGCTGGCGTCGTGTTCGAGGCCCCCTGGCGGCTGTCATTTTATGTGTTCTCGAGCTTCACGGTGACCCTGCTGAGCCCCATGTTTGGTTTTCCTCGACTGCCACCCGTAAGGTGGAACGGCGCGATGTCTCTTTCCACTTGTGGAATGTCGTTGAAAAGAACGTCGGGCAGGCCCGCTGGGGCCAAGCTGCCCAGGCTTATGGGGGCCAAGGTCTGAGCACCGGAGTCGATTTCATTGTCCTTCGGAACCTGAGAAGGCTCTAGGGCGCAGCGGTGACCACGACGGAGCTTCGATCCTGAAGCGCCTCGCCGCTGGCGCACAGAGGCCTGCGCAGCGCTTGAAATATTCAGGTTGTGCCAGCGCGGGAATATGTCCTCGCTGTGGAGTGCAGCCTGAACGCCTTGCCACGGGTTCTGGGGGCGTTCAAACAATGCCGATATCGACGACACCGCCCTCCACCTTACTGCTGGTATGTGCCGAGAAGCCCTGAACAATCCTTCTGAGGCTGCGTGTTACTGGACTCGCGGGTTGGCGTCTCTTGGGTGGACCCTTGGAGCGCCCCCTGCTCCCGAGCAGAAGATCTGGGCTCGGGGCTCTTTTCTTGAGGCGCTCCGGAGCAACGGCAAGGCCCCGGGGGAGTTTTTTGGGTGCGATGGTTCTGGGGGGGGGGGGGGGGGGCGTATGCCAAGGGCTGGAGGCTTCGGCGGCGCGGTTGGTCCGTTGCGCACCTCCAACCAGGACCCTTGCAGGTGAGTGGTGTCCTCTGCGGCTCACTCCCAGGACCTGGGCAATATTCTCTTCGAGCGGAGGTGCCTGCTCTCCTCCAACTTCTTCGCCTGGTGGACGGAGATGCTACGTTGTTTACCGACTACCTCCCTACTGCCTGCGCATTTGAAAGGAGCTCAGGTAGACCAGTCGTGCATGCTCGACCTGTGGCAGCAAGTATGGGACGCCATGGAGGAAGGGTCATGTAATCTCACAGCTCGATGGGGGAAGGGCCGTCCTACGTTTCGCAATATCTGTGATCTCCGCCTGACCCCCCAGGGACCAGTCGCCAACGGTGTTGCCGACCACTCCGGGGGGAAAGTTGCCAGATGGTGCGCCCTTCCTGAAGATAAGGTTCAGGAAATCAAGAGGGTGGGTGCTAACTGTTAGTTGGTCCTCAAAAGGTCATTGGCTGTCTCGCGGCAGGCGTGTCTCGCGTGCCCGCGGACGAGAGGGCCGCATCGGCGGGGGGCACCGCCGCGAACGCGGGCCCAGAGCCTCAAACCTTCGCACAGAGAGGTTGAGAGCTCAAGGCCACGACGTGGTGAAAGTAGGTGCTATATTTAAATGTCCGCGGTGCCTCCGCAATTTTTTGGCTGTGCGAGGCGAGTTGTCGAAGTTTTGGCCGTGTCCGTGTCCTGGGGCGTTGGTGTTGGGATCTTCGGTTGTCTCGCAAGTTGTGCCCACCGTTAGTGCTGGTTCTTCCCAGGGTAACCCGACGGCCCATCTGTGTGTTGGTGGGACACATTGGCCTCATGCACGCGCTGAATTTCGTGGAGTCCTATGTTGTCGGTCGCGCGGGACACTCGCGGTCCATAGTGTGCAGAAATTGGCCGATGAGTGTCCACCGAAGCCCACGGCCACAGGACTCTCCAACCTCTCGCGGCTGGCCAAGGGCAAACTTCCGAAAAGTGACATGTTTTGCCCCGCGCCCTGGTGAGGTTGATTTTCTTTCGAGGTTGGCCCTAACTCGGGGCTGACCGTGTGGGGCTGTACGTGCACGCGGGCGCCCCATATACCACGAAACCCGAAATCCTCCGCCTCCTCCTCCTCCGCCTCCTCCTCCTCCGCCTCCTCCTCCTCCTCGCGAGGGCCCCCCAGGCACACGGGCAACTTTTATGTGCCCTCTTCGGGTCCTTTGAGTTCGAGGCGATCGATAGGATACCTACGGCTGGCGACTAGCTCCTGCGCAATGCGTCCCCCTGGGCCAAGCGAGTGCGAGAAGACTTTCGACGTGCTTCCGAACTTGTTGATGACGCTCCGATTCTCGACCATCTGCGTGTTTATCCAGCGAGCTTGACTAAGCAATGGGTGGTTGCACAGCTCTTGAGGGTTGATTTCGCCGAGATTCGATCCAGAGCGATTCGCGAAGAAGTGCCTCCAGTGCGCCCTCCTGAGCCCGAGCAGCCCCCCCCAGAGGTGCCCCCGGAGAAGCCCTGGGAATGCCAGTGGTGCGAGGACGGGGTCCAGTGCTTGCAGAGTTTCTCATCCAAGAAGGGCCTCCTGAACCGCCTCCGAGCTCAGCACCACGTCCGCAGTCTTGGGCACGTTCTGGCGGTCTGTAAAACATGTTGCATGTGCGGCGAGGTCTTGGGGTCCAAGGTACTGGCGGGGAGGCACCTGGTCCGAGCGATCATCAATGGGCGTTGTCCGGCGATTGGGGCCCGTAAGTTTCATCCAATGCAGCTGCCCGACAAACTCGACTGTCCTCTGTGCCCGTTTGTGGCTGCAGACACCGATTCGCTCCTCAGCCATCTGGGCTCGCACATCCCGTGCCCCGTCTTACCCCCGGCGCCGCAGACAACCTTTCAAGATGGGCGACCTGGCCATGCCGTCGTGGATGAAGAGGGCCCCCGATTCGGGGGGCGCTGGAGAGGCCGCCGCCGCGATCAAGCGGGCGCGCGGCGCCATCGGCAAGGGGGGACAAGGAGGCCGCCCTCAAGGAGCTGGTGCTCACCCTGGCCATGCTGGTCCTCAGCGACAGCCGCGAGATCGCAAACCTCACAAGCACCGTGTACAGGACCTTCGAGATGGAGGACGTGGAGGCCGGCATCGGCGAGGCCCTCCGCGCGGCTGGCAAGGCGTACAATGCCGAAAGCCTCGAGCTCGCCGAAAAGAAAAAGAAGAACGAGGTGGTGGACTCCCAGGCCAGAGGCCCTCCTCACGTCCGCGCGTTCGGGGCGATGATCGAGTGGGGCTACAAGAACACCGCGGGCGAGATGAAGAATGCGCACAAGGACGCCTGGGACAACCTTATTCTGGGCACACGCCCCAGGAGTTGGCGGACATCGTGCTGTTTTTTTGTTGGATGGGCAACAAGAAGGAGGAGGGCAAGAAAGAAATGGGCAGGATCATCATGGCGCTGGACCTCTCCTACGAGAAAGCTCAGGCTTTGTGGCAGCTGCTCCTCCAGACCTTCAAGCAGGTGGGAGCGGTGCGCCGGGTGGGAGCGGCGCCGCGGGGCTCCTTGGAGAGGGACGCCAGCCGGCTTCTCGAGGAGCTTCTGAAGTAAGAGGGAGCCCCGGCAAGCACCAGAAGCGCCAGCACTATCCTGAGCCTGAGCGCCGGGGCACCAAGCGCCGAATAGCACCGGGAACCGCCGGTGCCCTTTTTGCTTCCCGGGCCGACCACAAAAGGGCACCGGAGCAGCCTCCGGGGTCTGAATGCTCTCCCTCCCCGCCTCTTCCTCCGACCTCGTCTCACTTGGGCTCTTCCTCATCCCCTTCTTCCTTCCGGGGACCCGGGCAAGTAGCAGGTGCGCGAACTTTAGTAAGCAGGCGAGATTTTGTCGAGCGCTGGCAACACAGCGAGCGCATTCAGCAGTTGTTGAGCAGCGGAAGATTTACCATGGAAGCTGAGACTCCGACGGTTTTGCTCCCTCGGGCTAAAAAGCTTAAGAGGAGTGGAACGGTCCCCGACCCCCAGAGGGGAGCCCCAGGGGATTTCGCGGCCGAACGGGGTCGCCCCTGACGGGGCAGCGCGGCCTTGAGCCGAGAGTGCAGGAAGGGCACTCCTTTTCACGGTCTGGGTGCGCTGCACGGGCACCCCCTCAGGGTCATTTAACGCACGTTAGTTCGGGCATGCAAATTCGGTAAGACTGCCCCAGAGACCCCATGAGCTCCGCCGCGCCGCCGCCATCGTCATTCGCCCAGTCTTGCCTCATCCTCCTCCTCCAATCAACAATCCTGACGATAGATCTTGACGATAGCCTATGCAAAGCCTATGATAGGTTCCCTGCGGGCCTGTGCACAGGTTATGTATAGGTTTGTCACAGGCCTAGGCATAGGATGTGCACAGGCCTATCGTAGGTCTGTGCATAGGGTGTATACAGGCCTGCGGAAACCTCCGTCGTAGGGCCTATGCACAGCTTGTGCACAGGGTTACAATAGGCCTGTGCACAGTCTGTCTACAGGTTTGTGACAGGCCTAGCACAGCCGACCCATATCCCTATCGATAGGCCTACCGACAGGCCCATGCGCAGTCTAGACATGGGCCTATGTATAGGCCTATCGATAGGCTGCCTCGAAGCTTTTGTGCCCACGAAACATAGGCCTGTGCATCGGTCTGTGCTTTGGCCTGTGCGTACCCTACGCATAAGCCTGTGACAGGCCTGATAACAGGCTGTGCGTAGGTTTGTGATGCGCCTGGGAGCGGGCCGACATTCCCGGACAGGCCTGTGTATAGCCTGTGCACAGGATTGTGGTGGGCCTGGGTGAGGGTCAACGCTCCTGCGACAGGCTTGTGCGTAGCCTGTGTACAGGCCTGTCGCAGGCCTGTCGACAGGCTTGTGGTGGGCGCCTGGGAGAGGGCCGACACCCCGCGACAGGCCTGTGCATAGCCTGCGCACAGGCCTGTGGACAGCCCGTGCGCAGGCTTGTGGTGGGCCTGGTAGAGGGCCAACACCCCGCGACAGGCCTGTGGCAAGCTATGCGCAGGCATGCCACAAGCCTGTGGACAGGCTCTCCTCCTCCTCCTCCTCCTCCTCCTCCTCCTCCTCCTCTCCTCCTCCTCCTCCTCCTCCTCCTCCTCCTCCTCCTCCTCCCCCTCGTCATGCGCCTGGTCCTGCCTCATCCTCGGGCGGCCGAGCGGCGCAGGCGCAGCGGCGCACCAGGGTCATGGCCAACAGGGCCTCGGGCCAGGCGCTCCGGGCGCCAGCGCCGGCCCCCCCTCGCGCGTGTCGCGGCGACCGTCTTCCCCAGTCGCGTTCAGATCAGGCGATCGCAAACATGGATCAAAGGGGCGTGGATTAGCGACGGGTCCCGTTTCCAGGGGAAATCGCGAATTTCCGCCGCCGAGCGAGGCCGCACCGGCCGCATTTTGGGGAGGGCACCTCCCCCGATCCGTGGATTTGGCGACCGCGCACCATCTCCCGAGAGGGAGGTGTTGGACGGGGCTGGGACGAGGACAAGTCCGTTGCAGAGCGTTCGGGAACGCTCCCAGAGCGTTCCAGAAGGCTCCGAGAAGGCCGTGGCGCCCGAGGCAACCTCCAGAGCCGCCAGATCTCAGAGATTCTTAGGCTTACGCCACATCTAACCCTCGGGGAACTGGCGGTTGTTGCGTGTTGTTCCTGAGGACCTCTTGCTCTCCTTTTGGGGGCTTCTTGGAGCTCTTTTGGGGCTTGATGAGGGCCTCTTGTGGGCATTTTCGGGGCCTCTTTGGCTGACATTCTCAGTATTCGCCGTGCACTCATGGGGAATGGGGCGAGAACCCGCGTATACAGAGAGGGCATCTGTCAAAACACCCGACGAATGAATATCGAATGACCTTCGGCACATCCCGCGACCGTGCCAGGGTTGCGGGTCTGAGGCCATTCGGATGGTTGATGTGGTCTCATGGGGGGCGTCTCGGGAGCGTCTTGACTTGAGGCAGTTGTTCCCAACCCTTCTGCGTTGAGCATTCGTTTTGAATAGAACACTGCCCGCGCGTCTTCTCCTTCTCCCGCCCCCCTCCTCCTCTTCTCTCCTGCCTCTCACCTCGCTCCTTCCTGCGTGCCAGCCTGCCTCCGACATGGCGATCTGCGAAACTGTCCCGAACAGGCTTTGCCCCGCCATGTCGGGAAATTCCCCGGTTCCCGCGCTTAAAGTCCCTGAATTGGGGTCGTGCCGGATCGGACTCATATGAGTTCGATGCACGTTCTTTCTCCGTGGCCCATTTTGGGCGTAGTGCGCGCACGCCGTGTATTGTATGATCATGTAGTGTGATTGATAAACATATCGAATTACTGTCTCGTCTCGATTATACTTAGTTGCTGTCTTATCTCGTTATCAAGTAATGCCCCGAGACGAGCAGAGCTATGACAAAACTGTCTCGCCACTTTCGAGGGCTGCTGGGGGGCGCAGCGGAGTGACTCGACGATCGAGGTTCGTGGAGGATTCCTCCGTCTTTCCATTCCCGCTCTGGCCGCGGGCTTTTCGTTATCATGCTGCAACTGCTCTTCTTTTTTTTCGAGAGGGCCGATGGCTACGAGGGCCAGTGGTTGGATTATATGCCTGGCAGTCTTCAGTGAGTCATAAGTTATCCACCGCTTTTCCTGCAACCGCCCCCCACCCCACTTGCCTCGCGACGCATCCGATGCTTGTGCCTGGGTAGGACCTAAGCGCGCGAAGCGCGCATGGTTCTAGTATCATCATGCATATCTACAGCGGTGTGATATCATTCCGTCCCATCAGAAAAAAAAGGCTGGGGAATATTTCCGACTTTGACCCGCTCGAATTGCAATCGTTCCGCATGGGACATTTCAGATTGTCAGCCTCATCTTCGCCATCGTCGTTCTCATACCCATCGCAAGGCGGCGATTCATTGTGTTCGTTGCCGTTTTGATGCAACGTGTTCCTCGGCATCTTCACTTACCCGTTGCGAAAGTTATTCATCTTGAGCATTGACGATTAGGACGTCACCGAGCCAGGGCCCCCCTCCGCCGTAGACTCCTAGCACGACAACCATCGGCTTCCGCGGCGGGGGAGCCTTCCAGGTTCTCCCTGCTGTAGAATTAATCATGTGTAACCAATTTGGGGTAAAACCTCTCCCCCCATAGATTCACAGTGGGGGAAAGCCACTGCCGGCCGCTGTCGCGCGGCCGCGAATATTTCCTTGCACGAAACCCCAACGAACAATCACTCCCAGATTTACTTTTCATGCGAGTTCCCGTTATGTAATGTTGATACAGCACGAATACAGTTTCGCAGCGGGGATGTATCCCACCCCGCCCCGCTTGTCGCCGATTGGCCATTTGACATGGGGCCCCACTGTCACATGGCCAATCGGGAGCGCTGGAATCCCACCCCGCCCGTCGCCGATTGCCCATTTGACAGTGGCGCCCCACTGTAACATAGCCAACCGGGCGCGCTGGAATCCCACCCATCGCCGATGGCCCGTTTGACAATGCGGCCCCAACGTCAAATTGCCAACCGGGGGCGTTGGGATCCCACCCGTGGCCGATGGCCCGTTTGACAATTGGGCCCCATTGTCAGTCGGGCGAACTTCGCTGCGAACTTTTTCCGGCGACTTCGGGACCCCTGCCAGGGGCGCAAGGGGGGGAGAACAATCTCACACGCTTGGAAGCCCGAAAGGGTTCGGCGGATTCTCGATTTGTGTTCACCCGATGTCATGTTCGCCCTGGTTTCGTCTTAGAGCGGGGCGAGGGGGGAGTTACGATACGTTACAGCACGCCTTGGTTCTTTATTCGCTGGCTTCCTCCTGGTTCTGGGTGTCGGAACTGCCTCGTGGGGTGCATATGCTTCGGCCTCTTCCGGGAGGAGTGGGCGCGAGGGTTTGGCCTTTGATTTGCCTTTCCGCATTGCGCCGAAGGCCATGCGCAGATGGGGCGGGGGGGGGCCGGGGGAGAGGGGGGAGGACTTCTTAGAAGCACACCTGCTTCTTAGAAGGCGCGGGCCTTCTCTGTAGATGTAGGGCCGGCGCCTTCTAAGAAGCAGCCTCTTTCTCAGATGCCTTCCCCCCTCCCCTGATTTCCCTTCGTCTGAGGAAATTTCACGACGGAGGATTTGTTCGGCTCGAGGGAGAGTCAAGGGAACTTCGGGCTCGATGTTCGAGGCCGAAGTTCTCGTCGTATTTTGGCGGCTTTCTAGCCACATAATGCCTTCTGACAGCTGCGCCTCGCCGAGAGCGTTCCTGGGGTGCCCGTTTCGAACAACCGCTGGAGAGCCGAGTCATGACCCGAAAGCCAGCCCTGACATCCTCTTGTCTGAGGAAAGCTCACGACGGAGGTTTTTAGCTCTTTTTCGGCCTCCGGGGGCCCTTAGCGGGCCCCAGGACCGTCAAGCAATGACCAGGAATCAAAAGTTGGTTCCTGCGAAGGGTTCCAGACTTTTGTGGAGCCACGTGGCAATTAAAACACGATGGCGGATCTATGGGTCGGTCGGCAGAGGCGCGTTGCTGTCGCCGCCGGGCGCCGCAAGATCGTCATCGTCGTCGTGGCCGGCCTCAGGAAACCAGGGTAATTCGTGAGCAACGATAGGAGAGGATGGGCTCTGGAGGGGTCGTATCGCTCCCCGATCGCCCATTGACTTCCCCATGATGGCCCGCCCCTTCCGGGAGCGAACGGAGTCGCTATCGGGGACTATCGCCGATCTATCGGCGATCTCCTCCTCCTCCTCCTCCTCCTCGTCCTCCTCCTCGTCCTTCTCCTCCTCATCCTCCTCCTCCTCATCATCATCATCAGCATCAGCATCAGCATCATCAGCATCAGCATCAGCACCATCATCATCCTCATCATCATCATCATCATCATCAGCATCATCATATTGCTGCCCGCGGCTTTTTGTGGCTCTCTTTCGGGCCGCACTACCATTCTCAAGCTTCTCAGGTGTCCTGCCTGGAATGCAGGACCTCGCCCACCATGCAGCGGACGTCCTGAGGTTTGGGGCGCAGGCGCTTGGGGCCTCGCTGGTGGCGCGCGCTTCTGCGCCCAGTTGCGGGAACTGCTCCCCGCATTTGGCGTGCCCTGCGCCGCCGGCCCTGGCTTGCCCTTCCTGCGTGTGCGCGGGCGCTGGCGGCCAGGTGGTGGAGCCCTCGTGCGCGGGCCTCGTGGCGGCCTACGCGGTGGCCGCCTGCACGGTCGGGCTCGCCGTCGGCGCTGTGGCAGGCGCCTTCTTGGCGCGCCGCGCGCTCGCACCGCCTCTCGAGCCTGCGGTTGGCGAGCTGCCCACGGAGGTGATCGACATCGCCGTCCTCGCTGCCGAGCAGGTGCGCCTTGCTCGCGCCAGAGCCCCAGCGCTGCAGTGATGGCGGGGAGCTTCCACGCCATACGCTACCGCGTCGGCGGTGTGGCCCTGTGGCACGAGCGTCTGGCACTCGGGGTCTCAGCGGGGTTCGCCTACGTCGTCACGCCCGACTTCGACGACTACGACGAGCCGATCGTGATTGGGCCCGACGTGCGGGCGGTGCTGCCGTTGGCTGGCCAGGGCGACACGCCTCCCGCGCTGGTCGGCGCCGCCGTGCATCGCTTTCGGCGCCTGCCGTCCGCCGCGGAGCTGTGGGCCGCCGTGGGTCGCTCTGTGGCTGCGGGCTACCCAATGCCACCAGATCCTCTTCCTCTGGCTCTCGCGGCGGCCAACGCGGCGGGCGCGCCTCCAGGACCCTTCCTTCTGGCCGACCCTGCTGCCGCGGCCGCGGCGCCGCCGGCGCCGCCTCTCGCACTTCCACCTGCGGCTGGTCCTGCTGCTCCCGTACCGCCTGGCGCCGTCCCAGGAGTCGCGGCGCTCGCCGCTGCGCTGGGGCCCGTGCCACCTGGCCCTGCCGCGGCGCCGCCGCTGGCGCACGTGCCTGGAGCTGCTGCTGGCGGCCCTGCCGCGGTCGCTCCGCTCCCCGCGCCCGCTGGCGATTTCAGGGTGCTGCCGATGGCGATCAACATGCGGGGGGAGCGTGAGCGGAGGTTCGGCGAGACGGTGAACGGCCTCTCCGAGACCGAGGTGCAGGGCTGGCCAGTCCAGGGCCCACGGACGCTTCTCTGGTGCCTGTCCTTCATGTCCACCATGGCGGGAACTCCCACCGCGTGGCATCAGCGCTGGCTCACGTCCATGGCGTTGGCCGACGACGACGAGCACGCCAAGCTCCACGAGACCTTGTGTCGGGTCCTGGACCTCGCCGTGGTCTACGATCAGCTGCAGGTGGCAGAGATGGCGTCGTTTGAGATCGTCGCACGTCAGCTCCAGCTGCTGGAGGAGCGGGTGTACGAGAGTCGGTCGCTGCCCCAGACGGCCGCCGCTCCCAAGGCCAAGTCTGGAGCTAGGAGTGGTGCGACGGCCGCGGCCTCCAGCATCCCCGAGACGAGCTACTTCCTCGGCGCGGGCGTCTCCAAGGCGAACCTGTACATTGCAGATCAGATGCGGGCGGAGGCCGCCATCAGCAAAGAACGTCGCAAGGCACGTGAGGAGCGTGCCTTGCGGGCGCCATGACGTCTGAGAAGTCCAGGCCTGGCTGCGGGGCGCGCTCCAGTGGCGCCAGTCAGGCACATTGCCCCATCGCTGCTTATCAATGGCGGCAGCGAGACATTTTCCCTCTCCGTCCTCTCCCTGTGGAGCGGCGATCTGGTATCGCGTCGATGGGAGGTTCAGCCCGCGGACGGGCTGCAAAAGGTGCTGCCTGGAGAGAGTGGTACAACGATGCTGTGGCCACCCTCAACGACATGCACCACTGCGACCCTGATGACATGGTTGCTCCGCCTCCAGGTCTTCCTCCACGCGCTCGCAGCGACGCTGAAGAGTGCCTTGCTCAACAGTTTCGCGATTTTGAACTCCCCTTCTGGATATTCCGAATCTCCTACCAGATGCGAGGCAGCCCTAGCAGAGTTGCTCGCGTCGGCGCCAAGGTACTCTGGTGAGTCTCGGGTAAGACCCTACGACAAGGAGCTCGTCTCCTGGCCGAAGCACGTGGCCCCCGTTCCCACGGCCGATCTCGTGTCCGACGCCGATCGTTCAACGTTGTCAGGGTGGAGGCAACAAATGCTACGTGACCCTGCGGAGACAGCCGCTCTCAGGATGAACTCGGGCATCGGGTCGCCATACGTGGATCCTCGCCTGCGGTTTCGCCCTCGGGAGTATGCTGATTTTTTTTGCTGCGCCTGGATCAGGCGGGCATGCTAGAGTGGGAAGTCGCCGAACGTCAGGCGGCGTACTCCACAGGTTTCTTCTTCGTCGAGAAGTCGAATGGCGTCAACCTGCGGCTCGTTTTTGATACGCGGGTGGCCAACATGTCCTTCCTTGCCCCTCCCTCTACGAGATTGCCGACTCCGTCGGCATGGAGTGCCCTCGAGGCGTCGACTGACTTCTACGTGGCGCAGGGTGACATCCAGTGCGCCTTTTATCACATGAAGCTGCCGCCCCAGCTGCACCGATACTTCTCCTTGCCAGTGGCCCCGAATCGGTACGTGGGTCTCAAGGTGATCAATGGTGTCAGGATCCCGACGAAGGCCTTTCTACAGCCGTTCGTGTCAGCGATGCCGATGGGTTGGTCGTGGGCTCTTCACTTCTGCCAGTCGGCTTTAACCGCGGCCATTCGCGACGCGGGGATCGATGACGATGCGATGCTGGTGGGCGGTGCAGCACCTCGTCCTCTGCGAAACGACACCGACGTCATCGCAGCGGGTTGCGTGGACAACTTCGCCACCGTGTCTCTCGATCCAGAGGTTGCCACCGTTTCGTGCCAGGCCATCCGCGACGTGCTGGTGGCGAGGGGCCTGCCCGTGGACGAGTTCGCCCCCGCGGCGCCTCGCGTCATCTTCACAGGCCTCGACATCCTGGGCGACGTGGGCGTCATCAGGTGCAAGGTGGACCGGTTGTGCAGGCTGCGCCAGGCCCTCCTCGGTCTACTCCGACGAGGCTATGCATCGCCGCTTGCGCTGTCCGCCGTGGTCGGTCATTGCACCTGGGGGATGATCACCAACAGGCCCATGCTGTCGATCTTCCATGCAGTCTACCGCTTCATGGGTCAGGACTCCCGTCGGGCTTTGCCGCTGTGGCCGTCAGTCGTCGCTGAGCTCCGTGCTGCTGCCTCCCTCATCCCTTTGTGGTGGGCTGATGTCAGGGCGAAGTGGGCGGCCACCACTTTCTGCAGCGACGCCTCTCCCTACGGCATTGGCGTCTGTCGCAAGACCGTTGAGCAGGACGTGGCTGCAGCCGCAGGGCGATTGTCGGAGAGATGGCGCTACCGCTTCTCCGATGCCGTGCGCGCTCGTGCGCACGCTTTGGGAGTCGACCCGAATGTTGTGTTGGAAGCGGCCGCGAGCAAAAACTGCCTCAAAGATTGCGAGCAGTGCCCGAGGCCTCCCGAGACCCATAGCAAGCCCCCGCTTACCGCATCATCATCACATCGAGGGATCGACGACGTTTCGCTGGACGGCTTCGACGAGGTTCCCGACTCGATCACGGCTCTCGACGGCTGGGCTACGATACACAGCGCACGTCATGCTAGGTTCGGTCTGGACATCATGCGATACGAGGCGGAGGCTCTCGGATTTGCGATGCGACACTCGGCTCGGTCTGGACGGCTTCGGCATCATCGCATCCTGTTCACCGTCGACAATTTGGCTCTAGCCCTCGCTGCTGGCAAGGGGCGTTCTGGCGCCCGAGGGCTTCGTGATCCGCTACGTCGCCTCTGCGCCCTGTCGGCAGCCTCAGGCATTCGTCACGCAGTGCGATGGATCCCTAGCGAAAGCAATGCCGCTGACTCACCGTCGAGGACAGGCTTCTTTGTCGGGCCGACCTTTGAGGAGTACCAGGCGGCGGCCCCCCGAGCTTTGCCGCCACCGAGCTTCGACATCGACGGAGCTGAGGACCAAGACGCCGCCAAAGCCAGAACGGCTCGGGCAGGCAGCGCTCTCGGTCGTCGAGTCAGCCGCCGCGTCGGACACGACCATGGTCAACGACTGGGGCGAAGTCAAGAAGTTCGAGGAGTGGAGCCGTCAGACGCCCCAGACCATCACCACAGCGGCGGAGGTCGTTGTCATCCTAGTTACCTACTTCGTGAACCTCTTTCTGGTCAGTTTCGACGATGCTACGGGCCGAGTCGTGCTCGCCTCAGTGAAGCACTACCTGCGCCCGCCTATGGCGGGCACGGCGCTGTCCACGGGCGCGGCTCGCGCCTTGACAGGATGGCGGAAGCTCGCGCCCCCGCAGATGCGACCCTCTCTTCCACGGGCGGCGATGGCCTCCATGGTGGGCGTCCTCGGTTCGTGGAAGCTCTTCGGCATGGCAGTGTTCATCAGGCTGATGATCGACACCTACCCGACGACCAACGCGGCCTATCGCCTGTCAGCGGGCGGCGTTCTTCGACCAAGACCCGATGCCACTCGGATGCGGACGTCTGGCCCCGATCGTCTACGGCGCTTGCTTCGATCGCCCTGGGAAGACAGAGGATCGGCATGGGGGCGCGGCCGACGGCTGCCCACCTCGTCGTCGCACCAGGGAGGAGGTCAAGGACCGCGGCCAGTGGAGAACGGACCCGAGCCTCTCCCGCCACACCAAGAGGGCTCGAGTGCTGCAGCAGGTTGCCACTTTAGACCAGATCCTGATCGGCCGTGGGCACGGGGTGGACTCGCTGATGGACGATCTCATGCTGCCGACCACCTCCACGGGCGTCTTCTCTCTGCGACGGCCGCTTGCCGCGACGCCGACACCGCCAGCGGTCAGGCATCCGCCTCCGCAAGTGACAGCGCGGTGGGCCTCCGCCTGACTCGGATTTGGCGTGCAGCCAGACGCGCGGCGACGCGGTCCAGGTACCTGCCCGCCTTGGTGGTTGGCGGCGACGGCGGCGCGGCTCGCGTGCTGCAGCGCCTCGGCTTCGGCGTGCTGCACTTGGGCGTGAGACGCCAGGCCACTGATGACATCACAGATCCTTTAGTGATGAAGCGCGTGCTAGGCTGGATCCGCGCAGGCTGCATTTCGTGCGTGTGGGCGGGGCCCGACACGACTACTTGGCTTCCTCAGAAGCCCGCTGTCCGTAGCATAGCTCGTCCCAACGGCCTGCCGATTTTGTCTAGTGCCCAGCTTCGATCAATTCACATTGCGAATCTATTTTGCAGTCAGTACGTGCGCCTCCTGTCACTATGTAGCAGCAATAAAGTTCCTGCCACGCTGTGTCATCCAGATGCGTCTTTTATCTGGGATGTCCCAGCCTGCGCCGCTCTCGTTAGCCAGTGTTCGTCTGCTGCTGCTTTTGATGCATGTATGTTTGCTGGCCGTGTAAAGAGAAGATTTCGATTGGTGAGCTGGCATGCTAAGGACATGAGTTTTCTTTCTGCTATCTGTTCGCCCGCCGACTCGCTCTGTTGTCGATCTGGGAAACGACATCTTGGCGAGCTCGGCATCCCATCTCTAGATCGTCAGGTCCGCATCAAAGCGCTGCGGCCCCCCGTCAATGTTCTAAGATGTGCCTGCGACAGGATGGCTCTCAGTGTTGATTCGCTTCGCTACGTCGCTCAGCAGATCAAAGCTATGTGAAAATTCAGTCAATGCGGCTTTCAGCCAGTGTGATGGGCTAGCCTAAGTACCTGGTGCATGGCGCCAGCATGCTTCCGCCGTCCTCGCCTGTTGCCGTGTCCTTTGCACAAAAAGGGACCCCCTGGCCTCGAGAGTTGCCCACATATTGCTGCCCGCGGCTTTTTGTGGCTCTCTTTCGGGCCGCACTACCATTCTCAAGCTTCTCCCGCCCACCCTTTGTCCCGCTCTAGAATGCCTTTCCTGGCGCATGGCGCCAGCATGCTTCCGCCGTCCTCGCCTGTTGCCGTGCCCTTTGCACAAAAAGGGACCCCCTGGCCTCGAGAGTTGCCCACATCATCATCATCATCTTCATCTTCATCATCATCATCATCATCATCATCAGTATCATCATCATCATCATCATCATCATCATCCCCATCCCCCCCCACTGCGGGAGCCGCGACGGCGGCGCAGGCGAAGGGTGCCGCTACCCGACACTCCCCCTCTTGCCAGTTCGTGGCCACGGTTTGATTCCCCATCGAAGTTCGAAGTTCGAGCCAACCCGCGCCCCAGGGCAGCCTGGGACATGCCTCGGCCTCCTCCCTTCTCTTCCTCCTCATCCTCACCCTTCCTCCCTCCCCCCTTCCTCTTCTCTTCCATTTTCGCTGTCCTCTTGCCTTCCTCCTCCCTCTCTCATGCTCACGCTCCCTTCATCTCTCTCACCTCGTCTCTGTCCCATCCTCCCTTCGCACCCATCTCCCACCCAACTTCCTCCTCCTCTCGCCTCCTCATCCTCCTTCACCTCCCCCCACTTCTCCCACCCCACCCACCCCACTCCTCCCTCTGCTCCCATCCTCCTCCCTTCGCCCCTCCTGCGGGGTTCCTGGAAGTCCCGACACTTTCCCTGGGACCGCTTTTCAAACTTAGTATTTAGTCGGTCTTCGACAGCCGCGGAGCGCGCCAGGGACGGCACCGGCAGCGCCGTCAAGGGGTCCAGCGCCACCGCGTTGATCTCCGAAAGTTTCCTCTTCGATATTCCTCCTCGCTTGCGTTTCGTCGATCCTCATTCGGAAGTTCACGCAGGCTTGTATCCCTCGATGTTCGCCCTCCTCTTCACCGCCCCTTTCGGAAGTGCACGGGCGCGGGCAGAGAACGGGTGCGGAGGGAGAGCGTGAGGAGATGGGACATGGAGAAGAGGGGGGAGTTGGTGGTGATGGAGCCTTTGGGGGGCCGTGTCCAGAGCACTTCGCAGCATTGTTGGCCCCCAGGAGAGACACTGAAGCAGGGGAATCCATGAGAGCTGCTTCTCTCTCCCCCGCCGCCGCTTTCGGCACCCTCCGCCCTTCCTCGAGAGCAGGAGGGGCCGATTCAGCGGAGGACCCCAGAGGAATGGAATAACTTCAGAGGGGGCGGGAGGCCTAGCCCACAAGGGGAGGGAACGATAATCTATCGGACGCGCCGTTGAATGCCAGCGAGCCCAGAGGACGAGTTGGAAACTTGTGCCCCAAGGTGAGGAGGGGAGGTACGAGATGGAGCGGGAGGGGCAAACGGGAATGAGGGAAGCGGGAGGGAGGACGAGGAGGGAGGAAAAGGAATGGGTAGGGGAGGAGGGAGAGCAGCAGCAGGGAGAAGGACTGGGAGTAAGGAGCGAAGAGGACGAGGAAGCAGGCGGAGGGAAGGAGGACGAGGAAAGAGGAGGGAGGCGTGTCCAGGACCCCTTGGAGCCTCCAGTTCTCCAGAAAGCCCTAGAGCCCTTCAGAGCCAACGAGGACCCCCATAACCTTAATTGAGGACCCCCATAACCTTTCTCATCCTGAAGTGACCTCACTCCTCCTCCCCATCCTGCTCTATCCTTTTTCTTTAGCCGTATAGTATAAATGATTCCGCCCTGACGCACCCCCAGACGTGTTCATAGGGAGGGTCGGGCGTTTCCGTTGACATTTCCTCGCCATTTCTGAGATTGAAGCTTTACGTTCGCAACAGCTTTAAAGTAGGAGGGCGGGCCGTTTTCAAAATGTGGCTCTCGCCTTCGCGCCGGGCACATTCGTCTTCAAAGTTTGCAGCAGCTTCACGGGTGGAGGTCGGGTCGTTTTAAGCACATGGTGCTCGTATTAGCGCCGCGTACATTCGTCTCAAAAGTTGTGGGAGGGGGCTCGTGGCTTGTGCCAATTCGAGAATCGAGGGTTGAGGTGTGTGGCTGGAGGCTTCCTGGAGACCTCCAGGGGCTTTCAGCGCGGTGCATCCGAGCCGCACGCCGATGTGCACGAGGCGTTGCGACGACTAGGAAGTAGGACACGCGCGACTGGAGAGCAGCAGCTGCGTTCTGCCAGCGACCTTCTGCTAATGTGTTGCCGTTCCCCAACCCTTGCGGGATTCGTGGCTCCTGCGTTCGGACAGGCTCAGAGCATCATGCTCGCGAACAAGGCGGGCCCGTCCCATGCTCTTTCAGTAAGGAGAGGTGCGGGGAGGAGGCACGAACAGAGCGTGCCGAGGCTAAGGGGATTCGCGGGATATGGCATGGGGCGTAGAAGTGACCAGGATGAGGGGCGTCATGTGTTGCCTTGTTTGTCCAGGAGATTGTTTATTGGCCCAGGATCCGCATGTGCTTCCAACACTCTCGGTAGGGCGCATGCTCGACAGCGTGAGATGTCCGCACCAGCGAAGGAAAACGGAGGGACAGACGGATGTACTAGAGAAAGAGAAGTATGGGTCTCGTCGCACACCTCTTTCCTTCCTCATCCTCCTTCCTGCTGGAGGGATGGGAGGCTTCCCTGTTGGGATGTTCAAGCCTCACAGGTCCAATCGTCAGACGTTGGCTTAGTTTGTCTCGAGGGCATCCTGGTACCACCATGGGAGGGAGGAGGAGGAGGAGGAGCAGGAGCAGGAGCAGGAGGAGGAGTGGGAGGATGACGACGACGATACGATCAGATGGAGGGTTCGGCCGGATGAGGGAAGAGGAACGGGATGAGCGAGGAGGAGGAGGATGAAGCGAGACACAGGTTTGTGTTTACGTTGACACATGCCCGTCCAGCCTCCAGAAGGGCATCAGACTGTCGCGTCAACAGCACGCCGATTGGACTGGACAAGGTCTGAGCTAGAGCAGTCGCAGCTGCCCCCCCTCCTCTCCCCGCCTCCGTACTCCCTCGTCCGCCCTCCGCTCTCCTCTCCCCTTTCCTTCCTCCGCCTTCTAATGTTCGTCCATCTCCTCTCATCCTATCTTCTCCTTTCAATCCTCCATTCGTCCGTCCTCCCTCCCACCCTCCACCCTCCACCCTGCCCCCCGCCCTTCCGTATCCTCCCTGATGTGTCGTTTCTTGGCATATCTCCCTCTCTCTCTCTCTGGCTCTCTCTCTCTCTCTCTTTTCTACAAGAGGGTCGCTGCCCACCCCCCGCGGCCGCGTGCGCATGCCTCCAAGCCAGACCCCATGGCACAGGCACCAGACGGAGGGACGGGCACTTGTCAGGCAGGCCTGGGTCCCCCTCCCCCTCTCTCCTGTTCCCCCCCTCCCTTCTCTCTGCTTTCCCTCCCCCCCCCCTCTCTCCTGTTCCCCCCCCTCTCTCCTCTCCACCACCACCCCCCTCTCTCCTGTCCCCCCCCTCTCTCCTGCCCCCCCCCCTCCCCCCTTCTCTCCCCCTCTTTCCTGTCCACAATTACTCAATATGAATACTACTCTCCCTCTTCCCCTGATGACGTGCTGGGAGTGTTCGCCACCCCCCCCCGCGTCCTGCTTTTTACACAAAGGATTCCTGGGAGTTGGGTGTTCGCCTGCATTTTTTTCAAAATGCTGCTCTCGCTGAGGCGCCAGCCTCATTTTCGGGCCCCGCTCGTTCCGAATCGTGCTCCCGCTGCAGCGTGGGTCTCATTTTCGGATCGGTGTTGTGCCTCCGTCGTTCAGGATGGCGTTCTCGCCCCAGCGCGGGCTTCTTTCTTGCGCGCCCATCCGCCCACCACCACCGCACCGCGCCCCGCCCTGCCCACCGCCACTTCCACCAACCAACGCACGCACGCACGCACGCGCACCGCCACCACCACCCCACTACCCCACCCACCGCACACACACACACACACACACACACACACACACACACGCACACGCACACTCACACACACACACACACACACACACACACACACACACCACCACCACCACCACCACCGCCGCCACCACCACCACCGCCATCACGCACGCACCTGGCCCACCACAAACCACCAAGACGCCACGCCACACACCACAGCACACGCGCACACACGCACACACACCCACACACACACACACACCACCACCACCACCACCACCACCACCACCACCACCACCACCAACCAACCACCACCACCACCAACCACAACCAACCACACCAACCACAACCACACCACAACCACACAACCACAACCACGCACACGCACGCACGCACGCACGCACGCGCACCACCACCCACTACGCACGCGCGCGCGGAGCCACAGGTCCGCTACGACACGCGTCCGCGGATAGAGAAAATCAGCGCCATGGTAAGGGATGGGAGGGAGGGGTAGGACGTCAGATATGACGCGAGCGATTAGCTTGCCCCCCCCCTCTCTCCTGCCCCCCCCCCCCCTCTCCTTTCCCCCTCCCCCCCCCTCTTTCCTGTCCCCCCCCCTCTCTCCTTTCCCCCCCCCCCCCCCTCCTGTCTCCCCCCCCTCTCTCCTGTCCCCCCCCTCTCTCCTTTCCCCCTCCCCCCCGCGCCCTCCGTAGCCATTTTGGCTCAAGTCCGTAGCGTTTGCTCGGACTTGACATTTTGGCAGGAGGGAACCGACGGCCCTCACCGCTCCCGCACCTCCCCAGAGCCTGCCCAGGCTGGAGGTGCCGCTTTTCTTCGCAACGCATTCCACGCTCGGGACCGTACCTCCCGATCTCGTTCTGTTTCCAGACACTGACACATGGAGGATGGCGGACGCGTGCCGAAGATCGGTTCTCGCAAGGCATGGGCCGCGCCGTGGCTATGCCGATGGTGTGTTCATCCACGGACAGGTGAGAAGTGGTGGGACAGAGGTGACTTCAATGCTTGCTCAAGCTGCCAATGCAGCAAAGGTGCTGCGTTTGGAGGCCCCAAGCCTCTGCAGACGGCGCCGAGCTTCAGGGCCCCAGCCTTGGAACGTGATAAGCAGAGGCAGAAGGCAGCAGTCACCAACTATGCAGTCGAGAGAGACGAGCAGCTCAAGGCCAAGGACCTTCAGATTGCAAAGCTTCGAGAGCAAGTGCTGGCGGCAAAGAATGGGCAGACATTGGACACGGACACCAGTGACAAGACCGACACCGACCAGCAGCGCCCCAATGAGATCAGCCAGACCCTCAGGGCGCTGGGCAACCTCACTGAGCCTGCTGTGGTGGCGGCGCGAGAGCAGTTGGGAGCTGAGCGAACGGCGATCAAGTCTAAGATCGCCAGCAGCAAGCCGCACTCCGCCCAAATGCACCACTACACCACTCGCATTGAAGAGTTGCTCAAGAGCAGGTTGCCGCAGGAGGAGACACTGGCAGATCTGGAGATCCAGAAGGTGGGGCTTGAAGCCAAGATCGAAGGCGTCAAGAAGTCGGTTCACACTGGCTACTGACATCACCGAGCTGGAGCATCAGCGGTTCGCGGTCTCGGCGCAGCTGCCGACGCCTCTTCCAGAATCGTACTCTGTCAAGACCATGGTGCCTGCCCTGGGCCTTCCAGTCGACAAACTTGGCCAGCTTTTCGAATCCGCAGGGGCAGACGCCACTCTCCTGGACCAGGCCAAGTCCACGTCCGAGGCACTTCGACAGCAACAGGCCACAGCAGATGCAGCCAAGGCCTCCTCGGCGTCTGCACAACAACAAGCTGCCGAATCAGGGCCGCCAGGCCAACAGCCAGGGGGGTCCCAAGGACCTGACCGCGCTGCTAAACAAGATGAAGCAGTGCGGGTTCCTGTGCCTATGGATACTGATGATATTAGTAGATTGCGTCAATTCTTTCATGCATGCACCGATGAAGAACCACCTGGGGACGACGACCAGGTGCGTGAGATGCGCAAGCGGCATGCTGAAGCTGCTGAAGCACTGGCCAAGCGGCGCAAGACACAATAAGGGCTGGGCCGTTCGACCACAGCTCTATCTCCTCCTCATGTTGAGCTCGATGCAGCTTTGGAGAGAAAAAAACGTACGTCAAGGACGCAGCGCATATGGAGTTTGCAGCGAGCGACGCGTGCCAGTACGAGGTATACTACAGCCTCGACCCAGCCGCGGTCGGGAGGTCAGCGTCATCTGGATCGCTGGCATCATATATATGACTACGATGTGCGTGATGGATTGTCTTCGATGGGGAGCTCATGACGTTTGCAGCGAACAACGTGGGCTTCAGTTTCCGATTTCAGAACGGGCGTTAGAACGCACGCTGCTGCAAGGCGTTAGATCGCAAAAGTCCTGCGTGCCAGTTTCGGCAGACGCAGGCTCAGTCGCCACGTGCTGGACAAAATCCCATGCCCAGGTGCTCCTCGAGCCTGGGCAGGGTTCATTCGTCGCCAGTCAGAGCGCAAAGTCCTGCTGGCCAGTTTCGGCAATCGCAGGCTCAGTCGCCACGTGCTGGAACAAATATCATGACCAGGTGCTCCTCGAGCCTGGGATGGGTTCACGCGTCGCCACTTGCTGGTTTGGCAAGGTTCATTATGCGGCTGTTGGTCAGTAGCGACGTCTACTTCGAGTACCTCTGCATCAGCCGGCTCGCAATGCACGCTGGGAATAGGGCCAGGATCTACCGCGCGGAGGTGGGGTCTAACATCAGATGCAGGCCATATGCCATCCCCGGTGCCAGCGCCGCCCCTGCAATCGGGAGATGTAGGAATCGGACGGACGAAAGGGGCCCTGGGGCCGAGGTCCTGGCGGGGACTGTTGGTCAGACGGGCCCTGGGAACCACAGAGCCACCAGACCTCGCGCGGGCCCCAGAACGCTGAGCCAGCCAAGCTCCCCCTCGGAACATCATGACGGGCCTGGCCAGAGGACTGTCAAGGGCCTCAGCTGCAGACACTTGCGGCTCATCATGGTGGCGGTCTGCGCCATGGAGCTTCAATTTGCGACGGGTACTGCACTACAAAGGCCAACAACTCCAGAGAAAGTTTCTGTTGCAATGTCCAATCCTGACTCGTCATGCAGCAGGGCCGTGAGCTCTACCGTGGCGGCCAATGTGACGTCGCATGGGCCGCTAATTGAGATGCTGAAGCTGCCGTAGGCTCAGGCCTGTGTAATACGCGTACAAGAACACCATGCAGACCAAGAGCGGCTCGCAGATGTCCAGCATCAAGCAGTTCGAGCAGGCCTTGCAGGCCTTTGGACCCCAGCCCCTCCGTCAGCCAGAGGAGGAACGCACGGAGGCATGGCCACCCTGGCACCGACCAGGGCGCGCGTGACCCTCGCGCCAGGGAAGTCTTCAGCCGAATGCATTCCAGGCAGGGCCCTCGCGGCCCATGTGCACTGGGGCATCAAGCATGGCATCACCATGATATCAATCTACCTGCACGATGGCCAGGGCCTCTCGGACGCCAACGTGGAGATTCTTAGGCAGGTCGCCATATATATATATATATAGATGTGCGAGCTGGAGGCCCGAGAGCAGCCTTGGCTGCTGGCGGGAGACTGGAACATGCACGTGGACGACCTGCGGCATTGGTTCAACCCCATCGGGGGCATCGTCATCCACCCCAATTGCCCCGCATGCCTGCAGGCGAAACCTGGAACCATGTACGACTACATGTGTATGCATCCGAGGGTTGCGTGTCGGGCAGGCAGGGCCTTTGTGCATGAAGACCCGGACTTGTTTCCACACGTGCCTGTCAGAGTTCCAATGCAGGATGCAGAACATGAGATGTGGGTGCGACTGCCTGATCAGCCTGCGTCCGCCGACCCGATACCAAAGCCAGGATGTGCGAGGTTCCCGCCCGTCGTGGAGTGGGACATGGCCAGGGAGCTCATTGCTAGGGCCGACAACGCCGATAACCTTGCCGACGCCTGGGACGCGGCCTTGACGCAGATAGAAGAAGCAATGTTGGACAGGCATGATATTATAGGCCATGACCGAGCACGTTACATTGGAAGGGCGGGGCCTCCAACTTGGTCTTGGAAGAACGTGTCCCCGCCTGAACACAAACCATCTCAGAGGCTCCAGGCATGCAAGTTGATTGGGCGCTGGTTTCGGCACATGCGAGCTATGAATTTGAGGGTGATCCTGGCTGTGGAAAGGCTCCAAACAGATGTTGACGTACCAGGCAAATTTCCCCGCCATATGCTGCCGACTAACCACACTACTGATAATTACCCAAGCTGGGCACGATCCCTATCCACTTTTGGAGCATACGACGCTGGGCTCAGCATGACCTATGACATGGTTGCCAACGACCGGGAGCTCAAGCTATTTGTTAAGTTGGCATGGGACCTCCAGGGCTTCTCCCACAGAGCGTCTAAAGCAAAATGGACCATGCAGCACCTAGACGAGGACGAACGCGCTCGGGTCCGTGACCTTTCCCACCAGTTATGCTGCGACGATTTTCTTGAGACTGCACAGTTCGTCATAGACAAAGTTGATTGAGAGGGTGGTCCAAGCTATAGGAGTATTCAATACGGCAGAATGGACGGAGTGGGCAAAGGCATCTTTCAACAACGGAGCGAGGCAGGCGCACCGTTTCTCGAAGCTCAGGGACCCGCAGGAAGTGCTGGAGCACACCCAGCAGCCGCTACCTTTTGAGATGGCAGATTCTTGTCTGGATACCTGGGCTGAGATCTGGGCCACACACGCCTCAAGACGCCTGAAGTTGCCACCTGACTTCTCGTCATGGAGCCAGCTCCCAGAGGTCAGCGTGGAGGACCTGTGCGTTGTCTTGCGCAAGTTCAAAATCAACTCAGCACTTGGACACGTCAGCCTTCATCCCAAGGCGATGGATGTTGCATCAGGCCACGGACTCCAGACACTTCTACTCCGCTTGCAGGCGTGCGAGAGGCTATGTTGCTGGCCATATAAAAGGGTACAGGCACGCCTTGTTCGATTGTCAAAAGCATCAGGAGGACACCGACTGGTGGCATTAATCAATACGATTGTGCGTTATGGGCCCGACCCCGCAGACCTATTTCGAGGAGATGGGAGCGTGATAATCAGAATCCTGACTTCTGGGGAGCGAGGCCTGCGGCAGCATCATCAGATTCAGCGTTTTCACACAACCTGCAAGCAGAAGTTGCACGATGCAAAGGACACGCGTCAGTAACAGTGCTGATCGACATGTACACGTGCTTCGAGATGATCAAATTGCAGAAGCTAGTCGACTTCGCCTACGTGCTGCGATACCCACTACGACTCCTCTGGCTTATCTTGGCCAACTACCAATGCCCACGAGTGGTACGAGCGCGGGGGTCGATGTCCTATGAATCTGTATCTTTTCAGGGCATTCTAGCTGGATCTACACACGCGACAACGATGGCCCACTTGTTACTGCACCAGCTTCTACTTCGAATGAGGGACCTCTACGGCACAGTCGTGCCGCGCATGCTCATGGACGACGCGGGATTTCAATGGACGGGAGAGGACCCCAAACAATCTAAGGTTTTGTTCGCGGCAGTCAAGTACTTTACGTTCGTGAGCTGGGATTGGTCATCCAAGCGGCTAAGAGTGGATGTGTTGCGACAAATGCGGCTGCCAAGAAAATAATCACGCCTTTCGTCAAGTGGCTCACAATGAAGATGTATCCTCATATGCGTAACCTCGGACATGATCTATCTGGGTCTAAGGCCGAACGAGTGATTGAGAAGAAAAGAGTGGCAGGACTGATGGCTAGGAAACCCAAGCTTCGTGCCCTTGTGAGAGGTGCGAACCACAGAGTCCGAACCTTGTGGAGAACAGGACTGCTACCAGCTGCCGCACATGGAGCAGGAGTGAGTGGCATCACCGACGCCAACCTCGACTCACTCAGATCCATTGCGGCTGTACTCGCGGGAGCGCGCCAACACGTGTCTATCACAGCTTGGTTTTCCACACAGGCGGGCGAATTTTACGACCTGGTATACGACGCGACGAGATTGCTAGTTGCCAGGTTTGCCAGCACGATCTGGGACGACAGATGTTCAGTTGCGGATACTCAGAGAGCTTTCTTGGTCATGAAGCGTGATTTTGGTAATAAACTCACATGGGCCAAGTGCCAAGGACCCATGAGTGCGACCCTGCTGTCGCTTTCAAGAATTGGCTGGGCTATGATATCTGCGCACCAAGTCGTCGATGATAAAGGAACCATGATTTCTCTACTGCACACGCCGCCCATGGACGATGGCAAATGAAATGCATACTGGCACACATTCCTGAAGCATTTGGTTCGGAAGAAGTATGGCGGCGAGGCCTCAGACTTGCAATTTTACGCATCAAGGACGACGTCAGGAGAGGCTGTGCGCGACTACTACTGGGTCCAGGGTGCTGGCCGCCATCGAGGAAATGTGCAGCAGGATATCGAGTGACGCCCGCCTGCGATTTTTGCCCGAACCCCAACGCCACACTAGGGCACCGGCTGTACCAGTGCCCACTTTTAACCCAGCCCCCAGAGGATCTTGATGTAGAGCCCCTTCCTGATGACATTATAGAGCACAGAGAATCTTTAAGGGACTCGGGGTACTCTGGGCTACAGGCCGACTGGGACACTCTGGAGCTTGCGCATGGGCTCCCTTTTTATTCCCTCAGTGCACCAGAGATCCCCGAGGCCCCCACGGTTCATTGGGGTGCAACGACGGGACCCTGGGGCAGGCGTATCTAGACCGACGGTTCAGGGCATGCGAACTCAAGCCCAGAATTTAGGCGGTGTGGATGGGCTGCCGTCGAGGTTGACCAGTGGGGCGTGCCCCACAGGGCTCTCTACGGGCCTTTGCCTGGGCGCCAGACGGTGCCCCGCGCTGAGAGGTACGCGGCGCTGCGTGCGATCGAAGTTGCACCCCAAGGGGCCGAAGTGGTCACGGACCACCTCCAGCTTGTCCACGAAGGGTGCTCATGGGATCCAGATCTGGCGGCTGCCCGAAATGTGCATGCAGATATATGGCGCAAGATATTCGAGCTTCAAGGCGAAGGCCTGCAGAGGCCAAGTTGCCGTTGGGTCCCAGCGCACCGAGGGCCAGAGGACATAGTTTTGTGCACGGGCTCAGACATCCAAGACTACCTTGGAAATGTATGGGCCGATTTCTTCGCTAGACTAGGGTCGAGCATGCACCAGGTCCCAGATGTTTACGTCAAGGCCGAGAAGGCCTTTTTAAAAGTAATATATATATATATATATATATATATGTATACAAACTGTGATTTTTTAGCGCGTGCCATCCAGATAATAAGCACTGCGGGAGAACAGGTTGAAGTCCCGCAACCGCCCCCCAGGAAGGCCCCCAGCACTGCGCCGAAGCTCTCGCTCTCGCAGCACGAACTTTGTTATGTTGAAGCTCGTGGCGAATGGAGACGCAGGCGCTGCAACGTGGCAGCGACCACCGACCAGACCCTCAAGGGTCTGCGAACGGGGGGAAGTCGTGAATGCAGGCCAACAGCCATTCAGCAGTGGCAGGCCAACATGTTTGTTTAACAAAATAGCAGAGCAAGGCCTGGCTGTCGCATCAGACTCGACGGCCGCAGCGGGGCCTGCCCTGGAGCTTGCAAACACGATCCTGGGGCCCCTGCCAGGAGTCTCCTCCTTCGAGCCCCCCTGTCGACCTGGGGCCCACCTCCTCTTACGCCTGGCCCAGGGGCCCCTCGGGATCGGACGCAGGAGACCTCAAAGTTTTTAGCGGCCTCCAGCACCGACCTGTGCGCAACGGGAGAATAATATTCTGCCTCGACTGTGCGTGCTTTTTGGTGCTCCCTGATGGCTGTTGTCGGGGACTAAGACGGACGTGCCGTGGTGTCTCGCAGGTGCAGACGACACGCATTGGTCACCTCAGAAAGCTTGCTCGCGCTGAGAGCGGCCGACATCCAGGCACTGGTGTCCAGCTCGAGGGCAGACCCGAATCTCCCGACCGTGCAAGCGCCACCGCCCAGTGCTCTTCTGTTCCTGCTGCTGCGGCAGCATCGAGCATCGTTGTGGGTGGTGGTGCTGGGGAGGAAGACTCGGGCTCATCTGACGAATATTCTCGGGGCCGCGCATGTGCGTGGCCCCACTTCCATTTCCTGGCAATGTTATATTGCCCTCTGTCGGCCCGCGCCGCAACGTAGCAGCCGCGCTCCGCGGCGCCTGGTTTGCAGGCGCCGCCCTTTCGGAGCTCGGCCTGGCGCCCTGACGGTCGCCGCATTCTGGCAGGAGGGTTGGCATCTCTGCCCACCCTCCCGCGATCCCCCATCCAGAGCTGCAGCTATCGAATCGACTGCTGCCGCTGCACCGCTTCCGCTTCCGCTTCCCCCCCCCCCGCCCCCTCCCCCCCTCTCTCCTGCCCTCCCCCCACCCCTTCCTCTCTCCTGTCCCCCCCCTCGCCCCGCCCCCCCGCCTCTCTCCTTTCCCCCCTCCCCTCTCTCCTGCCCCCCCCCCCCCCCCCCTCTCTCCCTCTCTGCTGCGCCCCCCCCCCCCCCCCCTTCTCTCCTTTCCTCCCCCCCCCCCTCGCGCGTCAATTCTTTCGTCGTTGGCGCCCGCCCCCTCCTAATTCTTTCGTCGTTGGCGCCCCCCTCCCTTGCAGAGCGAAGCTTGAGCGAGCCCCCCCCCTCTCTCTCTCCTTCCCCCCCCCCTCGCGTGTCAATTTTTTCGTCGGTTCTCGTCGTTCGCGCGCCCCCCCCGACCCCCCCCCCCCCCCCCCCTCCAGAGCGAAGCTTGACCGAGCTCAAGCCCACGCTCTCAGAAACTCACACGCCGGATCGGCGGATTCTGGTGCGTCTTTTGCTTTGGCGCGATGGCTCATGCGTGACACTTTTTGAAAAAGTGCGGACCGATATGAAACCACATGATGCGGTTTTCATCGCCTCGGCGGGCGGAGGGGCCTGAGGCTCGGGGGAGGGAGGTTCGGGGCGCCGGGGGTTCGGGGGAGGGGGGCTCGAGGGCAAGAATTCAACCCGGGAGTTCGCTCCAAACCCGGAAGTTTCTCTGTCGAAACCCGGCTCGGAACGGATTCGCGAAACCCAGAATTCCCATTGAAACCCGGAATTTTTTGCCAAACCCAGAAATCTGGTTCGGAACGAAAACCGGAATTCTGCAGGCGCGGAATAATGGAATTCTTTGGAATGAAAGGTGGGATGAGAGAGAGAGAGAGAGAGAGAGAGAGAGAGAGAGACTGGTAATGGTAATGGACCCGAAGCGCGATGGTGTGAACAAATTCGGGCGGCGTGCGTCGTTGTCGTCGTCGTCGATGGTCGTTTGTTTTCCATGGGCCGCGACCCGTCGGTTGTCGACGTTGCGTTTGTTGTTGTGGTTGTCGTTGTTCGCGTTGCCTTATTATTCGTCGACGTCGCCACCGCCGCCGTCGCGTCATCAGCTGTATTCGCGGACGGGCGCGTCTGTTCTAAAATCAAAATATCGGAGCGCATGTGATTGTCGGCCCGAGGCACGGTGATGGCAAAATTAGGTCGGATTGCGCCGGGGTTGTTGTCGACGTTCGTTTGCTTTGTCTTGGTCGCCAATCGTCGGTTGTTCTTGTTGTCTGCGTTGTCGTTGTTGTTGTAGTTTCCGTCCTTGTCGTCGTCGTCGTCGTTGTCAGCGCTCTACTCGCGGACGGGTGCGTTCACCGTGGGTATGAAATCTTGGATTTGTTCTAGTTATGAACTCGAGGCGCGAGGGTTGTAACTAATTGGGGCGGCTTGCGTCGTTAACGTCGTCGTCGGGGATGATATTTGCTATTCGAGTGTCGCGAGCCCGGTTACCGTCGATGCCTTCGTTGTTGTCGTTGTCGGTCGTTCGCGTTGTCCTCGTCGTCGTCGACGTCGCCGTCGCCGTCGCCGCATCATCAACTGTTTTTGCGGACGGGCGCGTCTGCTTCAAATTGGAATATCAGGGTGGCTTTGGTTTCCAACCCGAGGCATGGGGACGGCAAAATTAGGGCGGTGTTTGTTGTCGTTGGTGTGTTTGGTCGCTCGATTTTCGTCGGTCGCCAGTCGTTGGTTGTCGTTGTTGCCGTCGTTGTCGGTGTCGTTGTTGTCGTCGTCGTCCTTGTCGCCGTCGTCGTCGCTGACGCGGTCGTCGCTGCGGGCAACAGCGTCCGCGCGGGGGGGCGGGCGCCTGCTTTAAACATTAAGTCTTGGAGTGGTGTGGCTTTGTGTCCAGTGGCATGGCGGTGTTCAAATTAGGGGGGCGTGCGTCGTCGTCTTGCCTCGTCAAATGTAGTTTTTCCTTCTGTTGGCTCTGATTGTCGGGCGTCGTTGTCGTTGGTTTTGCTGTTGCTCGATGTCATTGTCGTCGTCGTCCTCGTCCTCGTCGCTCTCGTCGTCGTCGTCGCATTCGGCGTCCGTGCTTGGTGACGGGCGCGCCTGTTTGAAAATGAAGTTCGGGCGTGGTTTTGGCAGTCGAGGTGAGCTATGGGAGATGTTCAAATTGGGGCGCCTCGCATCGTCGTCGTCGTCGCGGCAAACGTGCGTCGGCTTGCGAAGTTCAGGAGTGGTTCGAAGCTTTTTGGCGCGTGGCCACGCGAATGGACGCGAGGAGGGCGCCAAAGTGGGAGCGGCGTTGAGATAGAGGGGCGTGGAGGAAGAGAAGGATTGCGAGGTGGCGACGAGGAGCTGGAGGAGTGGGAGGCGGAGAAGGAAACGGAGGGGGAGGAGGCGGCGTCGGAGAAGGAGGAGGAAGAGGTGGAGGAGGGGGAGGAGGAGGACGACGAGCTCGCGGAGCAGGATCGCGGAGGAGAGGGCGACGAGGATGGGGTCAAGTGGGGCACAATACCACGGTGAATATATAAGTATAACTATATATACATATATATGGCCCCCATCGCGAAAGATAGGCGATTTCAAGTTGGCGTTTTCGTCGGCGTACTGATTGGCGGGCGGGCGCACCTGCCCTAAATTTGAAATCTCGAGCGGCTTTTGGTTTCCAGCTAGAGGCATGGTGATGTCAAACTTAGGTCGGATTGGGTCGGGGTTGTCGTCGATGGTCGCGTGCCCTGTTTTGGTCTTGAGTTGTTGGGCGTTGTCGTTGTTGTCTGTGGTGTTGTTGTGTTTGTTATTGTGTTTTTATTTTTGTTGTTGGTGTAGCCGTCGTCCTTGTCGTCGTCGTCTCTGTCGCTGTCGGCGCGCTGCTCGCGGACGGGCGCGCTCGCTGTGGATTTGAAATCGCGGATTGCTTATGGCAATGGCCCCGAAGCACGATGGTGTGATCAAATTGGGGAGGCCTGCGTCGTTGTCGCCGTCGTCGTCGTCGTCCACGGTCGTTTGTTTTCCGCGGGGCGCGACCCGTCGGTTGTCGACACTGCGTTCGTTGTTGCGGTTGTCGGTGGTTCGCGTTGCCTTATTCGTCGTCGACGTTGCCACCGCCGTCGTCGCGTCATCAGCTGCATTCGCGGACGGGTCCGTTTGCCTTAAACTTGAAATATCGGAGTGGGTTCGGTTGTCAGCCCGAGGCACGGTGATGGCAAAGTTAGGCCGGATTGCGTCGGGGTTGTCGTCGATGTTCGTTTGCCTTCTCATGGTCGCCAATCGTCGGTTGTTATTGTTTTTTTTCTGCGTTGTCGTCGTCGTTGTTGTTGTTGTAGCTTCCGTCCTCGTCGTCGTCGTCGTCGCTGTCGTCGTCAGCGCTCTGCTCGCGGACGGGCGCGTTCACCGTGGATGCGAAATCATGGACTGGCATTGGCAATGAATTCGAGGCGCGAGGGTTGGGACTAACTGGGGCGGCGTGCGTCGTTGTCATCGTCGTCGGGGATGCTGTTTGTTATTCCGTGGTCGCGAGCCCTCGGTTGCCGTCGGTGCCTTCGTTGTTGTCGTTGTCGGTTGTTCGCGTTGTCGTCGTCGACGTCGCCGTCGCCGTCGTCGCGTCATCAGGTGTTTTTGCGGACGGGTGCGTCTGCTTTCAAATTGACATCTCAGCGCGGCCTCGGTTTTCAACCCGAGGCGTGGGGATGGCAAAATTAGGGCGGCGTTTATTGTCATTGGTGCGCTTGGTCCTTCGATTTTCGTCGGTCGCCAGTCGTCGGTTGTCGTTGTCGTTGTCGGCGTCGGCGTCGCTGTTGTCGTCGTCGCCCTTGTTGCCGCCGTCGTCGGCGTCGCTGACGCGGTCGTCGCTGCGGGCGTCAGCATCCGCGCGGGGGGACGGGCTCGCCTGCTTAAAACATGAAGTTTCGGAGTGGTTGTGTTTTGTGCCCGGTGGCGTGGTGATGTTCAAATTGGGGGGCTCGCGTCGTCGTCGCACCTCGTCAAATGTCGTTCGTCTTTTTGTTGGCTCTGGTTGTCGGGCGTCATTGTCGCCGTCGTTGTCGTTGTTTTTGTCGTTTCTCGATGTGCTCGTCGCCGCCGCCCTCGTCCTCGTCGCCGCCGTCGTCGTCGCCGCTTTCGGCGCCCGTGCTTGCTGACGGGCGCGTCTGTTTGGACATGAAGTTTGGGCGTGGTTTTTGGCAGTCGAGGTGAGCTATAGGAGATGTTCAAATTGGGGCGCCTCGCATTGTCGTCGTCGCGGCAAAAGTACGTCGGCTTGCGAAGTCCAGGAGTGGTTTTTGCATGCGAGGGAGGCGCGAAAGTGGGAGCGGCGTTGGGATAGAGGGGAGGGGGGGGAGAAGGATTGCGAGGTGGCGACGAGGAACTGGAGGCGCGGGAGGCGGAGAAAGGGGGGGAGGAAGCAGCCGGCGTCGGAGAAGGAGGAGGAAGAGGATGGGGAGGAGGAGGAGGAGGAGGACGACGAACTTGTGGAGCAGGATCGCGGAGGAGAGGACGACGAGGATGTTGTTTCTGTGTTGTTAGTTGTTGTTGTTGTTGTTGTTGAACATTATTTATTCTAAAGAATAATTATTGTTGGGACCCCTGGTGCGCGCCCCCCTCGCCGCGCCTAGGCCGCAGCCACATTTTCATCATTTTCGTGAGGAAGTCTCAGGCAAAACGTGGGTGTCCGGATCCGGTTGTTTTGTTGACGCCCGCTTTCCCTTGCAAAAAACACTATAAAATGAAATTTCTTGTTCTAACATAACCAAACTTCAAGAATCCTTTGAAAAAATGGCACGAAGTGCACACTCGCGCGCGCAAGATGAAATCCTTCCAAAACCTTAGTTTTCGTAGCGATTTTAACATAAAAACATGAAAAACCCAATGGTTTTTCAAAACAAAAGTTTCAAACATTCATCTTGCGCGCTCTTGCGGATTTCTGAGGAAACCCAATATTTTTTCAACATTTCTGTCAAACGGGCTCTTGCGAACAACTTTTTCACGTGCTTCGAACTTCTGCAACAACGGTTGCGCGCATGCCAGGGCCATCATCCCTGTCAAATAATACCATATTGGACACATTCGTTTTTTCTTCGCGCGCGCACGCCGTCGTCGTCGGCCGCGGGGCCCTGAATAGTAGCCACGGTCGTCCGCATGCCACGAAGTGAAGTGTCCGAACGTCATAGGGCGGGAAGCTGGGTGTGGGTGGTGGCGAAGAGTCGTTTGGAAATTTGGTAGAGCTTGAACCGGCCCCCCCACAAAGTGGGGGTATTGCCCGCCTCCTATGAAAACCCTGGCACTGGTGAGAACGGAGTGTCCCCAGTCTTAAAATTGTTGTTGTTGTTGTTGTTGTTGTTGTTGTGTCGTCGTCGTCGTTGTTGTTGTTGTTGTTGTTGATGATGTTGTTGTTGTTGTTGCTGCTGCTGCTGCTGCTGCTGCTGCTGCTGTTGTTGTTGCTGTTGAAAATTATTTATTCTAAAGAATAATTATTGTTGGGACCCCTGGTGCGCGGCCCCCTCGCCGCGCCTAGGCCGCAGCCACATTTTCATCATTTTCGTGGGGAAGTCTCAGGCAAAACGTGGGTGTCCGGATCCGGTTGTTTTGTTGTCCCCCGTTTTCCCTTGCAAAAAATAAGCTAAAGTGGACATTTCTTGTTCTAACATAACCAAGCTTCAAGAATCCCTTGCAAAAAACAAGGTAAAGTGGACATTCGCGCGCGCAAGACGAAATCCTTCCAAAACCTTAGTGTTCGTAGCGATTTCAACATAAAAACATAAAAAACAATGGTTTTTCAAAAAACAAAGTGTCAAAATTTCATCCCGCGCGCTCTTGCGGATTTGTCGGAAACCCAACACTTTTTAAACATTTCTGTCAAATGGGCTTTTCCGAGCAACTTGTTCACGTGCTTCGAACTTCTCCAACAACCGTTGCGCACCTGCCAGGGTCATCATCCCTGTCAAATAATACCATGCGGGACACATTCGTTTTTTCTTTGCGCGCGCACGCCGAAATCTTCAAAAACCATTGGGTTTCGTAGGAATTTTAGCACCGCGCAACATAAAATCATACGAATCGCACCGTGGGACCTCGAAAATCGTCGTCGGCATGTTACCACAACAAGTCCGTGTGTCACCACGTCATCGAACAAAATCACTGATCACTGTCACATCCGTAGCCATCTCGGATCAAGGTATCGCCTGTGTTCTTGGATGGGTCATGGCTTTGTCGGCGAAAGCCCTTGACGAGCAGTATGGCCCAGAGCTGTCGCGGCCTCCTTTGGCCGACTGCGGCAGCCCGTATTATTTGCATCAGGCGCTCGTTGCAAAGGGTATCCAGGTCAGTCACCAGGCGTGCAAGCTTTGGTGGTGCAAGTATCGGGTTGTGCCTGGCACGGTCAGTATTTCTAGCGCCAAGGAGCTGGAGGAGCAGCACGGCTCTGCCATCCGCCACCTGGGCATCCAGTATAATACAGCTTTCAAATTATGCGGGGCGCTCCGACAGTTGGATCCACCACTGCATGTGTCAGATAAGGTCGCAACGACGTGGCTACTGCAGTATTCTTCCAAAGAGACGCTTGTCAAAGTGCAGAACGCTGGCCATCTGGAGACCTGGTATGGAGAACGTGTATGCCTCTGCCTCTCGACGCCGGAGAGTACGCGCCAGTCCAAGGAGAACGGTATGGTCGAGAACCAGCGCCGTATGGGAGGCATCGAGACCCCAGAGTGGATGGCGTTCGCTGTATACTTCTACCCAGGTTTGGTATTCGGCAACTTTTCTGGTTTCGCAGATCCAGCCGCGCAGTATCTGGGCACACTTTCGGAAGTATTCCATCGGCTGTGCACCCAAGCTGGTATAGCGAACTGGAGAACGCACGTATTCGTCCGGCACGGCGGCTGGGTGTATGCTGGCTCGCGCAGGCTGTTGCAGCTCCTGCGTATTCACGTGCATTCCGAGGTGGTATCAGGTCTGTCATACAGGCGCATGGCGAGCCTGGATGTATTTGTGGCAACGCACACGGGATCCATGGGTATGGAGCCGCCATCTATGGCTCTGTGGAATGCCTCCCAGGACGTCAAGGATGGTATCACCGTTTTCCCGAAGCAGGACCATTGGTGGCACATGCCAGTATGGCGTTCTTTCGGGCAGTCCGAGTATGGGAATGTCGTGGATTACCGGGTGGATCTGGGTATGCCGGCGCATGTCCAGGGTATCCTGGCGGCATTGGCGCCCCACGGACGCACGGGCGATGTATCCGCGAGGAGGCGCATCGGCACCATTCTGGGACACTTGGCCCCAGATGTATTGGTGCCAGGAGCGCAGGTTGCAGCATTGCGCCCGATGCGTGCCATTAGAGACAGGCGTATGCCAGAAGATGATGAGCACAAAGACTCGTCTCTTTAGTGTGTCTCCAGAGCACGTATGTGTCCAGAGCCGCCGCGCCTTGTCCTGCTCCTCCTCCTCCTCCTCCGGCGGGGGGCGCGAGGATCCGGCATCGCTGACATGGGGCAACCATCGGGGCCACCATCGGAACAACCATCGGGACAACCATGGGGACAACCATCGGGACAACGATCGGGGCAACCACAACCATCGGGACAACCATCGGGACAACCATCGGGACAACCATCGGGGCAACGATCGGGACAACCATCGGGGCAACCATCGGGAGAACCATCGGAACAACAATCGGGACAATCATCGCGACAATCATCGGGACAACCACAACCATCAGGACCTCCCACCAGAGAGAGGTAGCCACGTGTATTTCGTAGACGAATGAGCCAGTGTTGCACATTGAGGCCGGAACGACAACCACAGAACAAGAATGAGCATATAACAACAACGGAAACAAGTCCTGTGGTATACTGGGGCCACGCACGTGGTACCACTCAAAATAATCTTTGCTAGCGTGGTACAGAAACGGAAAAACGTCGGAAAACGGTACAGGTGTCCAGTGTTGGAACAGGGGGATAAGGCGTATACTAAGCTAGCTTCCGCAAAATGTTACCACAACAAGTCATTGTACCCATGCGCCAGTGTAGTAGCCAAGGTCGTCCGCAGGCCACGAAGTGAAGTGTCCGAACGTCATAGGGCGGGAAGCTGGGTGTGGGTGGTGGCGAAGAGTCGTCCTAAACTTGGTAGAGCTTGAACCGGCCCCCCCACAAAGTGGGGGTATTGCCCGCCTCCTATGAAAACCCTGGCACTGGTGAGAACGGAGTGTCCCCAGTCTTAAATGATTGTTGTTGTTGTTGTTGTTGTTGTAGCCGTCGATCTCGTCGTCGTCGTCGTCTCTGTCGTTGTCGGCGCCCCACTCGTGGGCGGGTGCGTTCACTGTGGATATGAAATCATAGGTTGTTTTTGGTAGTGGACCCGAAGCACGATGGTGTGAACAAATTAGGGCGGTTTGCGTCGCCGTCGTCGTCGATGGTCGTTTGTTTTCCGTGGGGCGTGACCCGTCGGTTGTCGACCGTGCGTCAGTTGTTGGGGTTGTCGGTTGTTCGCGTTACTTTATTCGTCGTCGACGTTGCCACCGCCGTCGTCGCGTCATCAGCTGCATTCGCGGACGGGCGCGTCTGCTCTAAAATTGAAATATCGAGGCGGTTTCTGTTGTCAGCCCGACGCGCGCGCAGTGATGGCATAATTAGGTCCGGTTGCGCTGGGGTTGTCGTCGATGTTCGTTTGCCCTCTCTCGGTCGCCAGTCGTCGGTTGTTCTCGTTGTCCTCGTTGTCGTCGTTGTTGTCGTTTTTGTTGTGGTTTCCGTCCTTGTCGTCGTCGTCGTCGTCGTCGTCAGCGCTCTACTCGCGGACGGGCGCTTTCAGCGTGTATGCGAAATCATGGATTGGCTTCGGTAATGAACTCGAAGCGCGAGGGTTGGGACTAATTGGGGCGGTTTGCGACTTTGTCGTCGTCGCCAGGGATGCTGATTGTTATTCGGAGGTCGCGAGCCGTCGGTTGCCGTCGGTGCCTTCGTTGTTGTCGTTGTCGTTTGTTCGCGTCGTCCTCGTCGTCGCCGACGTCGCCGTCGCCGTCGCCGTGCATTCGCGGACGGGCGCGTCTGATTCAAAATTTAAGTCCCAGCGTGTCTTTGGTTTTTAACCCGAGGCATGCGCACGGTTTGTGCGCGCGTGTGGTTTTGAAAGTGCGTTGGCGCGTGGTCGCGCGAATTGATGCGAGGAGGGCGCGAAAGCGGGAGCGGCGCTGGGATAGAGGGCGGCGGGGAAACAGGATGGCGGGCCGACGACGGAGGTGGAGCTGGAGGAGGCTAGATTGGGAATGGGGGGGAAGAGATGAGCAAATGGTGGTTTCGTGAGGAAGTGGTCGGAGTCGCGACTGACGGCCGCAAAGTCTTGGCGACGTTTGCTTATTCTTCGTCTTGCGCCGGTCATTTCGGGATCTGCTGCTGTTCCGGATCTTGGTGCGTCTCTGTCTTGGCGTTGGGCATCTGTTCATTCGTGATGTTTGCGTTTGCACGATCCCCTGCTGCAAACGAGGGATGTCCTGGAAGGACGACGTGCGCGCGTAGAGATCTGACGGCGTGGTTCTTCAATCGACGGACCCCAGTGGCGTTCGAAAAATGCTCGCCAGGACGGGGCGCAATTCCGTTGCGTTTTTGGGTGGTGCGCGGGTTTGTCGGAGGGTTCGGATTCGAAGGGTCGCTCCGTGGAGATTCTGGGTTTCGGTTCCACGTTCCGGGTTCCGGCCGGGCCGATTCCGGGTTTCGCCGTGTTCTGAGTTCTGGGTTTCGCCTCGAAAAATCCGGGGTTCACGCTCTGACTGGGCTCGAGGCCCACTGGGGCCTTGCGGGTCCTCCTGGAGTTCTCTTGGATCGTTTGCCAGGTTTCGCGGTCCGTCCAACGACCATGTTGGTCCGTTTTCAAGGCCGCCGGGGGCCGTCGTGGAGGTTCTGGCCATCTTGCTCTTCAAGGCGCGGACCCATAACATGTCACGTGGGATCGCGGCCTCGGCGGCGCGGCACGCCCTAGAAAGAACAGGGCCGTCGCAGGGGGGGGCGCATGCGGCGGCGCCCTGGTCGGGGGGGGGCGTTAGAATAATGCAGAAACCTTCCGAGACAGTTGATTGGCATTTCATCGCGCCGGCGCGGCGCAGGCACGGCGGCGGATATGCGGTGGACAACGTGTCGCACGCGCGGGGGTAGTTCTAGAAATCGACAGCTTTTTACCGGAGAGTGCAGAGTTTCGGCGAACGCCTTCCCCGAGCCTTTTTCGGTTTGTAATTGTACAAGTGTTCTTTGAAATCAGACCTGTTTCGGGTATAACGTCGGAGAGTCAGTGTCCTTACTCTTGGACGCCCCCTCTTGGACACCCCCGACAGATCGTCCTCCCGAGGATGCAGCACAGCGTGCCTGGTGCGAATGCCCCTGCGCCCGAGGGCGGCCAGAGGTCTCCATGCCAAGCGCTACGCGAAATCTTCCGGAGCATTGTCCCCGAATCGGCGGATGTGGATGGATCCCCGGCGCGCGCCATTTTCCCCGATCGCCTTCAAGAGGGCACGTACAAGCCAGACCTTTTCGGGCCATGAGAAAACATGACGGGCGGTTTTGGTTTGTTTTCGGTTTACAAGGGCCCTGACCGGACATGGGACCGTCAAAAACGGTTCGGGGCAGTGTCGGGGAATGGGTCCAGACCTTTGAAGGTCGACGTCATGAAAGAGTTGTGATGTCGGACGTCTGGGAGGGAAATTGTGGAAACTGGCCGGGGCCACCCGTCCTATCCTTTTTGGTCAGGGCAAGTTCCAATTGTTTCAGGCTCGATGCAGCCCCTGCCAGGTATTCCATCCTCGACCACGCGTGCTTTCCTGTGTTTCCCCAACCCAACGGACGAGGAAGAAAATTATAACAGAAGCTTGCCTGCCTTCGGGGACGTAGGTCTTTTTGACGGGCAGTACGGGCGGCAGGCGCGATCGCCGGCGCCCTGCGCGGAGCCCGCTAGTCCGGCACCTTGGGGAGCTGCGCGATGCGGCCCGCAGCCAGCCCAGCGAATTCAGCCGTGCTGCCGCCAGCGCAGCGCAGGCCTCCCGGGAGCAGCAACGCCTGCCCGCGTGCCGGCACGCGCCCTCGCCAGCCCGGATAAGCAGTGGCCAGCATCGCCTCCGAGGTTTCCGCGCTGCCGCCGCAGCGCAGCTGCACGAGGGAGTGAGGCCACCATGAGCGGCCCGCAAAGAATTCGACAAGCATGGCGCCTGCGCTGACGGGCTCGGCACTGGCGCCCCGGCGTGGCCGTGCTGCAGGCGGGGCCGCGGGCGCGTGGCCGGCGGCGGCGGGGCTCGGCGCGGACGCCGCGCGAGCGCGGGCCCCTCGCCGGACTGCGCGCCAGACACGCCGGCGGCGGCGCTGGGGGGCAGGCGCCGCAGCCAGGGCTGCTTGCTGGGCAGCCGCTTGCACCCGCTGCCCCGCTTCCAGCAGCTCCGATTCCCTGCGGCGGGCGCGCACCGCGTCGCTCGGCAGGGCGCGCTGCGCGGCGGCGGCGCCAGCGTTGCCGGCGGCTGCGGCGTTGCCGAGGCGGTCGCGCTCGCTGACCCCAAGGCGCCGCGCCTCCGCCGGCGTTGTGTGCGCTGGCACCCAGCGGGCCCCCAGGCGCCCAGTGCTCACGGGGTCCACCAGCTGCAGCCACAGGTCGGCGTGCTCCCAGTCCCGCACGTCGGAGCCGCCTGCGATCTGCGCGCACGACCTCACGACGCACTGGCTGTCCGAGGCCAGATCGACGGGGCCGCCGACGACGCGCGCCGCCGCCACGGCAGCTGTCACCTCCGCGCGCTGCGCAGTCTGCAAGCCGTCCACTGGCCCGGCGAAATTCGGGGAGTCGAGCCCCGCGCACCGCAGGCCCCACGCCGCCCGAGCCAGGAGCGGGTCGGGTGGGTGGAGGCAGGCACCGTCGTTCCACACCGGGCGGTGCTCGAGGTCCTCAGGTGCCAGCCCGCAGTGCGGGCAAGTGCCAGCCTGGCCATTCCACTTCGCAGCAATAGCCTCGGTGACGATGCTGCCGCATATGGCGCTGCGCAACGCGCTGGCGGCCTCGGGCGCGAGGGCGTCGGCGGCAAGCAGGCGGCGCGTCGCCCACCTGTCCACGCCGCTGGCCAGGTGGGCAAAGCACGGCCGACGCGAAGCGACCTTGCGGCACTCTGCCCGGTGCCACGCCGCCAAGACCACGCGCTCGGTGGACCGGCGCGACCGCTCTGCTGGGCGCCAGGCGCGCGGCGCCGTGCGGCGCCACGTGACGAGGTCGAGCTGGCCAGCCCGGAGCGCCCGCGCAGCCTGCAGCAGCGGCTCGACGGCGACGGCCGCCTTGGGGCCCAACCGCCAAGTGGGGCTGAGCACGCCGAACACGATCTCGGCGGCAGCCCCGGGGCCATGGCCGGTGGCCGACTTGGCTGCGCGGCGCAGCCGCTCAAGCTCACCCGCAGCAGGGCGACCGCACGATGGCCGTAGGTGCCCGCGGCCGCGCCGGCGGCCGCCCCCATCAGACACCGCCAGCGGAAGGGCACGGGCAGGCGGCGGAGGCGCGCGAAGCGACCGCAGGCCAGCTGCACCCGCGCCGCGGCCACGGGGCACTTGCGCCGCTTCCCGGCGACCGCGACGACCCCGAGGTCGCGGATTTCAGTTCTGGCCGCGATCGAGGGCATCTCTTGTTGGAGCCACTGCCGCACCGAGGCCAGGTTAGCAAACTGTTTGTTCTTAACCTCATGCAGCCGCCAGTCCATCTCTGCCTCGCACGCCTGGGTGATCCGCAGGGCCTCGGCGACAGCCTCGGCAGTGGCATCTGGGTCCCCGCGCGCCCAGAGCGAGAGGTCGTCGACGTACACCCGGCGCTTCAGACCGTCGTGAACACGCCCAGTGCGCTGGCACCACGGCCAGACCAAGACGCTCAGCACGAAAACTGCTAGAGCGCAGCCTGGGAGAATCCCGCTGGATGGCCCCCACGGGCCACCGAGAGCGCCATCGACGCGCAGCCGGCGGGGGGCCATGTAGGTGGCGAGGAGCGGGCCGCGTAACCACTCAGGCACTCCAGCTCGCGTCAGCACCCGTTCCAGGAGCTGCAGACTGACGCGGTCGAAGGCCTTCCGCCAATCCAGGGCGCCGCCACAGATGGCCTCCCCAGCAGCCTCCGCGGCCTCTAGCTCGAGGGCGAAGTCCCACGCGAGCTCCTCGGACCCGACGCTGCCGTCAGCGTCGCCCCACGCCGCGCGCCATCGCGAGAACAGCTGCGCCCTGCCTGCGGCCCAGACGCGGTACAGCATGGGGAGTAGCCGCTATCGGCCTGCGGTCCATGGGCCCGCCGTCACTGGGCTTTGGAAGGAGCGGCCCCTCGGGCCCGCGCAATTCCTGCGGCCAGCGGCCCGTCTGCTCGACGGACTCGAACAGCTCCGCGGTCCATTCGAGCAGCTCGTGCGGCATGAGGCGTAGCTCTGCGACTGCCCATCCGTCCAGGCCGGGCGCCTTGTTCTTCGACATCGCCTGGGGGATCGCCTGGACGAGGTCGGCCGTCCAAGGTGTCCTGTCCGGGAACGGGGGCAGGGGATCCAGCTCGACGAGCCACTCCTCAAGGCGGGGGGTCGCCAGAACGGGCCGCTGCCACAATGCCCGCCAGCGATGCTCCATGTAGCGGAGCTGGGCAGCAGCGCCGCCTCGCAGGGAGCAGCACCATCGCCGGCCACCAGGCTGCGCAGCCGACTCCCCAGCAGCGGCACTAGCAGGAGGGCCCGGCACAAGGGCGGCCGCCAGGGCGCCGTCCGAGCGGATCCATTTGCACAGCCGGCCTCCGCCGTGAGCCATTGCCTGGCGCGCCCACTCGTGCCAGGAACCGCGGCGGCGGTCGCGGGCAGCCCGCTGCGCCTCCTGATACTCGAGCTCGGCCCGCAGGACACAGCTCTCGAGCAGGCCCGGCGCCACTGCGAGCCGCTGCAGGTCGGCGGCCCAGGCGCTCCCAGCAGGCTCGTCCCTGATCAGCGCTGCTGCGACGGCCCGCGCCCGGGGGCAGCCGAGGCCCCGGCGGCTCGCGGCATGGCGCATGGAGCGCAGCCGCCGCAGCTGGAGCAGCGCGGCATCGGCAGCTTTGTCGCTTGCCTCGCCGCCAGCGCCCGTGGCACGCGGTCGACTCGCACGCCACTTCGCGCCCGCGCACTGCCGCCCAAGCGGCTCCAGGTAGCCCATGCGGCGGCTCAGCCACTTGCGCATGGCAGCCTCCAGCGCGCCCCATGCAGCATCAAGGCGACCGTCGCGGAGGCCAGCGCGAAACGCTGCCCCATGCTCTTGCAGCACTTCGTCGGCGACGGCCTGCCGGGCGTCGGGCCATCCGTCCGCAGCGGGCCCAGCGAGCGTCAGAGGTCGCCTCCGTAAGTATAGCTGCGCGCTCTGGCGCCTCGACGGCCAGCTCCACCTCGAGCGCCGCATGCGTCGGGAGGCCAAGATCCCAGCGCAGCCCTGCCGACGCGACCTGTTCCATCGCCGGCGCATTGGCGAGGACATAATCGATTCTGGATGGGCTGCCCGAGCTCGGCAAACAGGTGGGCCCCGCACGTGCCGAGACATCCTGCCAGCCGGCCATGGCCAGGAGGGGCTCCACGCTGGTCCCATGCAGCACGAGGTTGAAGTCCCCCACCAGCAGTGCCGGCACGTCGCCCAACGACCGCAGCCACGAAATCGCGGCCAGGAGCGAGGCCTCGTTGTCCTCGGCAGCGGCCGGGCCGTCAGCATGGCCGTAGACTTGCACGATGTGCAAGGCTCGCCGGCTTTCGAGGTGGAGGACTGCGTACTGCAGGCGGCACGCCTGCTCCGAAGCGAGGCCGGTCATGTCCACCGCGCGGAGGCCGTGCAAGCCCCCCCGATGCGCGAAGGCCAGCAGGTGAGTGCCACCGCCAGAGGCCCCGAGCTGCATGCGGAGGCCGCGGCGACGGGTTCCGTCAACAACGGCGGCAACGCAGCCCTCGTCATCAGGCGCTCGGGCCTCCTGCGCGCAGTACACGTCGGCGTCCGCCGCCAAGAGCCCGCGCCAGCTGCCCCGCCAGCTCGTGACGTTAGCCACGACGATGCGCGTACTCCTCGTCACGCCTCCTTGCCCGGGCCCAGGGTGCGAGGCCTCGCCCATGCGGATGCCTCGCCACGGCCATCCGCTCCAGTCAGCCGGCGCGAGCCGCCCGTCACACTGAACACGGACCAGACGCACAAGTTTTTCGAGCTGCGTCCAGCCGTGGCTCCAAGGGCCTGGGACGCCTTCGGGGGCCCTCGTCGCCACCGCCAGCGCGAGCCGCCTGGCAGTGCCACCAGCTGGAGTGGTCAGGGCAGGCCGCCTGGCCCGCGCGCCCGGCTCGGCAGCTGGTGCGAGCCGCCCGCCATCAGGGGCGAGCCGCGTGTCACCGCGGGCGGGGCTGGCGGCGCCCGCGCCGCTGTGGGACCCTCGGCGGAGGCAGGCCCTGGGAAGATGGGTCCCCGGGCCATTTTCCCACCCCCTCGGCCGCGCCTGCGCCGCTGGGCCCCCCAGCGGGCAGCAGCGCCTGCATCGCACTTCACGCGACGCCCGCCGCGCCCCGCTCGGCGCTCCGGGAGCGGCCCCTGCTTGGGGACGGCGGTGTGGAGGAGGCGCGCGGGCGGCCCAGGCACTGCCTGAGCGTGACCTGGCTCCTGGCTTCGGCGGCGCGGTGGGCGCCTGCCACCTCGCGCCACGACCTGGGCGCGGATCCGCGCTCCGCAGCGTCGCCGGGCCCGCTTCCTGGCGGCGCGGCGCCGGGCTCGGCGACGGTCCCGGAGCCCCGGCCCTCCGGCAGCGCAGCGCTGGGAGCTTCGGCGGCAGCAGGAGCGCTGGGGCCATGACCATCGGCGGCGTGCAAGGCGGCGGCAGGCGCTGAGGCGGCGGGCCCGCCCGCTGCCACCGCCGCGCCGCCTGCAGGAGCCGCAACACCGCCGCCGCCTGGCGCCTGCACGAGCGCGCCGTGGAGCTGCTGCAGCAGGCCGGCCACGACGGCCTGCGCCCCGGGGGCGGCGGCGGCGGCAAGCGCCGCGAAGGCTGCGTCGAGCCCTCCGGCGGGGGCACCGGGGCCTGGCGCCGGCCCTGCGGCGCCGCCGGCGGCCACCTCGGCCTGCACGGCCGCCAGCGTCCGCTGCGCGGCGGCCTCCTCGGATGCCGCACGCTCCGCCTCCTCTTGCATGGCCTCGGCCGCCTGCGCCGCCCGCTCGGCCGCTTCCCGAGCGTCGTCGGCAGCCTGCCGCGCCTGCATGGCCGCCTCGGCCCGGTGGCGCAGCGCATCCGTGGCCGACTGCAGCCTGCGCTCGAGAGGCCGGGCTGCGCGCTCCGCCTCCACCAGCGCCGCCTCCTCCGCCTCCCACTGCGCCACCTGAGCGGCAAGGTCTGGGAAGCCCCGGTTCGCCGCCAGGCGGGCGCGCACAGCTGCCAGGCGCTGCCCAGCCGCCGGTTCGGCCATCGTGGCATCGGCGGCCTCCGGCGCAGCCGCCGCTGCACCGCCCGCAGCCGCAGGCGCCGCCTCCGCGGCTGGACGAGCCGCCGCGTCGCCTTGGTGCCCCGCCGCCTGCGGAGCCCAAGGCGCCCTCGTGGCGGGCCCGGGCACCCGGCCGGCCCGCCTGCACCATTCGCACGGAGGGCGCGTCCGAGCGGGGGGCGCGGCGGCCGCAGCCCCGGCAAGCCGCGCGGCACGCCCAGTTGTCGGCCACCCCGCATGGGTAGCTCCACATCGGCTGGCGGGGACCCGCCAGCCGCTCGGCAGTGCCGCCAGCCCGAGCTCCATCTCCACCAAGTGGCTGCTGACGCTGCTGCTCCTGCTGCCGCCGATGCCGCCTGCCCAATCAATCCCCAGAAGTCGCCCCAGCCGCACCCGTGCCGAGCAGCTTGCGCAGCGCCGCCAGCGTCTCCCGGTCGGAGCGGCATGGCCCCCCGCCTGGAGCCCACGCCGCCGGCATGCGGCTACGCGCGCGGATTACCCTACGCGCGGGCCCGGGCGCCGGGCCGGGTCGCTGCTCCTGCCCAGCTGGCTTGGGAAATGTTTACGAGTTCACCCGTAGGGGTGTGACGATAATTGCGCTTGGCGCGTCGCGGTTTGGGGCCAGGGCTGCTGTTTTTTCCCAGGGTGGCGGCGCGACGGCGCGAAGACGATCGCGGGGCGCGGGGCGCGATGCGCGAAGTTGAGTGGCCTGGGGGTCGTTTGCCCCAGGACGGTCGTCAACGACGTGCCTCCGTAGGAGTATATCGGACAGGCGCCCCCGAGTCCCGAACAATCTCACACTTGGCACGAAGGTCAAAGTTTGTCTTAACTGTGGATGGGGTACCCTTATGTTCTTCGCTCTGGGGCGTCACCTTGTAGTGTCCTTCGTTTTGGGGATATGTACGTGTGTGGTGTTGGGCCCTCGGCGAGGGGAGTCATCATGGTCCACGTTCTTGTAGCCATGTGTTGACCGTACCACCCTCCTGGAAGGCCGACATCTCTCAGTATCTCAGCACGCAGGAGAAGAGCGCGGACAGTTCCGCCGCCGCCCTCCGGGACGTCGGCGTTTTGGAGACGAGGGCTCCTCTGACATTGTCGTCGCGTTTTTCACCATGGGCGATTTTGCGATGTTTCGGGTCCCGGGACCCTCACGGATCGATCCGTCTCGAAAAATGCAGCAACAAAAATGGGGGCGAGGGCTCCGGTCGAGCTTTCTACGTTGTTGCATTTTCTCTTGGTGTCGGATCTCAGGGAAGGTCAGGTTTGAGGGGCCGACGTCGGTGACAGAAGCGGGAGCCCCCACCGTCATGGCAGGATCTGCTGCTTCTATTGGGCCTCTGCAGGCATCAGTACACATCAACCGTGCGCATTGATGTCAAGAGAAGGAATCAGAGAAGCAAGAGGTAACGATATGATACGTTTTGACATTGCCAGGGTTTTCAAGATTCCCTGGTACGACACACGGGCTGCAACAACGAGACCCGCAAGATATTTTCAGAATTCCCGGAACGTGTCCCGAGCCAATCGCATCATGACACCATTCCCGTCGGGAAGGCATCCAGCCCTGCGGCCAGCGCCCCACCTGCACCGACCTTGGCCACGCCAATCCTGGGTCAAGGATCTGCGCCATACTCCCCTCCTGGCCGGGGGGCTTCGGGGGGGTGGCATGCCCGCCAGTCCTGGTCGGATCGCCGCAGGCGCCGCCACCCGCACGTTTCGAAATCCGTCCAAGGCCATTGGTTTTCGAAACATTGCAAGGTAGCACTTATCAGTTTCGTGTTAAACATCTTGTGTTTTTCTCCGAAAGCGTCTGCCAGGTTTCTTGCATTTTCGGTCGCGCATCACGTCATCGTCATCGACATTAGCCGCCACTGCCGCATCACTCAAGCACCTTGTCTTTGGAATTGTTGACTTTCTCCGCTCTCCAATCCTTTGCCCCTTTCGCCGCTCTCCGCGTCGGTGGGGCTAGAATGCGTGGACATGCAGTCTCTCGTCCTTCCAACTGGGCCTGTTGGACGATAAAGCCTTGCGCGGGGCATTTTCCATCGCCTTGTTTTTGTTTGGCCGGGTTGATCCATTTACAGCATTTGGGGGACCGATTTGCCCAAGAAGTCAGGGGGCATGTAGATGTTTGGGTCCGCGGAGGCCCGAATGTGTCAGTGTCTGGTGCGTACGAGGCTCTTGGGGGATCGGTGGTTCCCGAAGAGGTCGAGACGGATAAAACCTAGTTTCGGTGGAGTGGCCGAACTTTGCGCCAGCAGGCCCCGAAGTACGGTTTCTTCGTCAGGGCAGCCCCGTCCCGGTGCAGGCGTCGAGCGCTCTCCCCCAGATTACAGCAAGGTTTTTGGGACCTCACCTGCCCGCTTTGGGTTTCAAAAGCATTGAAGCTTTCGTCGTCATCGCCTTCGTTTATATCGATCATAAATGATTTTGATTATTCAATCGCTTCGCTCACTCCGCCGGCCCGTATTGCATGATCGCTAGTGCTTCGGCGCGGGCTCGGGGCCATTTCGGCGCCGCCGGAAGGAGGAAGATGAAGATGGGGAGGGGGAGGGGAGGAGGAGAAGAGGATGAGAAGGAACGGAGGAGGATGAAGATAAATATGAGGAGGAGGAGGAGGAGGAAGAGAAAAGGGCGGAGGAGGAAGCCTCTCGATGGCATCTTGCGGCGCTCTTGGGGCCAAACAGGGCCGTCGTCCAGATGCTTCTTTGGGAGGCCCTGGGGTCTGTTGAGAGGCCGTTCGGGGGCGCCTGGGAGACATTTTTGAAGCCTTGTAGGGCCTCTTTTGAGCCTCCTTGGAGCCTCCTGGGGTCTCTTGGGGGCCTCTTGGCGGCATCTTGGGCCATCTTGGGGGCCTCTCGGGGCCTCCTGGGGCCCTCTTGGGGCGGAAGGCTTGAGGTGTCGGTTCGTGGTCCCCATCCTGGGCCCCTCTTGGGGCCGTCTTGGGGCTCTCTTGGGCAGTCTTGGGCGTCTCTTGGGCTGTCTCGGGGCCCGTTTGGGCTCTCTGGGGACCTCCTTGGGGGCCTCTTGAGCCGTCTTCGTGCGCTCTTGGGGGCCTCTTGGACCGTCTTGGAGCGTCGGAAAGCCGAAAATGCGACAAGGCCAAAATCTTTCCAGAACTATCGTCAAATTTATGATTTTGGCCTCTCGGGGCGCTCTTGTGAGGCCTCTTGGAGGCCACTTGGAGCGTCTTGGCGGCTTCTTGGGCCGTCTTGGGATCATCTTCGGCGTCTTGGAGCGTCCTTTGGGCGTCACGGGGGCCTCTTGGGCAGTCTTGGGGGCCTCTTGGGGCCCTCTTGGCGCGCTCTGAGGGGCCTGAGAGGCCGTACCCAGGAGGAAAACCATCTCTGAGTAGACCTTCCCGGGCTGCGGTCGGGGTATTTTTCGCCGGGGGACCCCCAGGGGCCGCCCCGCGCGCGCGAACTAGAAATATTGTTAAGTAGTTGCCGGAGATCTTAGCACGCCTCTGGCCCGTTGGGCCGGCGAAGTTTCTGTTTTTCCTGGGCGCTGCGGTCTCTTAGGGGGGCTCCGAGGCTCTGAGGGCAGGACGGGTTTTACAATTTTTGCATGGGGCGGACCCACCAGCCCGTTTTTTCATCACACGTCTAGTGTTGCATCTCAGGGGCAGGTAGAAACGCGGTGCACGCGACCACTTTGTATTTGTCCTCCTCCCACACTTCTGGTTCGAAATATGTAGTCGATTTGGGGATTTCGGATGTTTTTTGGGGCTGATTTGGGTTTCTTGGGGGCCTCTTTGGGCCTCTTGGGCGCACCACGGGGGCTTGTGGGCGGATCCTGGGACCACTTGTAGGCGGGGGGCTCAAAATCTAGCTCGTGAGGCCTACATTGGACCCCTCTTGGGGCCGTCTTGGGCGCCTCTGGTGCCCTTCTTGGAGATTATTGTGCCGGTTTGGGGCGATGTTGGGCGGCTCTTGGGCCGTTGTGGACGCCACGAAGACCGCAAGGCTGCAACGAGAACACCATATAATGTCAGCCAGCGTGGACGCGAGCATTGTGGTTTTAGCCTCATACGTGGCGCAACATATATATATATATATATAGATATGTTTTGTAATTGATTTGTACAAACGGGTCGATACATTCCGTGCCCTTGCACACATCCCAACCACCCTTCCGCAACTCAGTTTGCAAAACCTATGCGACGTCGATTGCGATGAGTGCTTGGCGATGGCCTTCGGCCGTGCTAGCCCGCGTACGCTCGCGCGCACAACGACCACCTAGTGCGGCGCGACCGACGCGGCAGTGGTGGCACTGACCGCTCGGCATGTGCTATAAGGGAAAAGGGCGACAACACGCGCGCAGGCTTGGTCGAGTGATGTCGACAGGCGCGCGCGCGAGAGGCCCTCTTGGTGGCACTTTATGCAAGTAATGAAGAGCAGTGATTCCCTCAAGGATTCGCAAGTGTGCTGGCGCATGTTTTTGGTTTGTTGAAATTTCGTGATGCGAAACCATGCGTGGTTGTATGTTTTCACGACTCGATTTTGAAACCTTTACGAGTTTTAAGGTCTGTGAAAGATGTCGGCATGCGCGCGCGACGACGCGCGCGTGCGCATTTCGTCCCATATGTTGCAAGGGGTTTTCGAAAACGTATGATTTTGATCAGCGGGTGTGCGCGCAGATTCCTTTTGCAAGGGGTGAAAAGGGGGGAGCGAATTCTGGCCTGGATGGGATGGCGCGAGCTTATTTGTGGGATGGACGATATGGGCAGATCGGTACGCACACTGCAATACGAAAAGGTGGCCCATTGACCCCTGTGGGGGGGTAGAGTACGAAGCTCCCCCCCAGCAGTTTGTAGTATAGAGGATGGGATGGGAGTGGTAATGGTAGCAGTGCGGAGCATCATGTAGTGTAGCATTGTTACACCGCTATCACTTCTCATTCCACAGCCCTTTTCGACAAAAGTTTTTTTCATGGTAGCGCGTGGGGCCCAGCCTGCGCATGCCTGGGAAGAAGACTACGGGCTAGCGACGACATCCCGACGCCGTCCAGCGCCGGGCAGATCGAGGAGATCGCGGGCGACCCCGCGACAGCACCCAGCCTCCCCTGAGCGCGGGCAGCCCAGGCCCGGCCTCGGGCGCAGACTGGCAGGAAGGGCTGGCGGCCCCAGCACCGGCGGCAGCGGGCAGCCCCGCGCCGCCTCGGCGGGTTGCCCCGGCGGCCACAGGTGGCGCTTGCGGGAAGCCCCGCGGCGTCGACGCAGGAACGCGCCGAAGAGCGCCAGCAGAAGCCTGGCACCGCGGCCGGGAGGATGCAGCAGGCCGCGCAGTCGCTGCCGAAGGCGGAGGACAAGGAGGCCCCGGACTCTCGGGCACGCGCGGGGCGCGGCAAGCGCCCACGAAACCCAGGAGGGGACGTAGAGGAGGAAAGGGGGAAGAGGAACGAAAAGCGTGATGAGGAGGCGGAAAGGTCGTCGTCGACTTTTCCGCCCTGCGACCTGAAAGCCTGGATCGCAGCAAAGCGCGCTTCGCTTCCAAACTCCATTGCGGTCGGGTCAAGAAGGGGTTCGAGCCAGAAGAGAAGTAAGAACGAGGTAAAGGCGGAGGCTACGGGAGCGGCGTCTGCGCGGGCATTCCCGCCGTCGCCGGAATGGAGAGAAACAGCTAAGTTGGTCAACCCAGCAAATGGAGCGATTCACGCATTTCTTGATTGCGACTGGTCCGGGGAATCGTCGACGGCGGCCTCTCAGCAGCAACATATCAGCCAACTGCAACAGGCGGGGGGCGCCGCGCAAGGCGGCGCGGCAGCGCCAGCCCAGGTCGTTTCCAATGAGTCAATCGATATGTTGATCGATGCGCTCACGGAGCAAACCAGAGCACACTCGAGGAGGGATCGGCCAGTTCTGGTCGACGTAAAAGGTATTGGTGGGCCGTGCACTTTTCGCTTACGACGAGAGCAAGTTTCCTGAATGGTGCAAGAAAGTAGAAGATTACTTGCTCGGAGTAGAACCAGAACTAGCGTCTGCGTTCGAGTGGGCGCTCGAGCAGGAGGACGAGTTCACGACGGCTGAAACGACCCTCGTCCCTGGGGCCCAGCACGGAGCATGCCATGGACGACACTGGGGCACTCAATTTACATATCATGTCGGTATTGTCGAACTTGACAGAGGGCGAATCGTGGGCGATTGTCCAGAACTGCGACCGCAACGGTCACGAGGCATAGCGCCGGCTGCACAGGGGGTTCGACACGCTGACGGGCGGAAGGCGCCCGGGCGCTGCTGCGCGCCATCCTGTCGCCCCACAGGGTAAAATTGGAGGAAGCAGGCGCGGTGCCCCAGCCGTGGGAAGAGCTGGTCAAGAGGTGCAACAAGCAGCTGAAGTGGCTGGGGGAGGGCCCCGTTGCCGACGACCGCCCGCGCAGCGCCTTGGAGGCGCTGGCCCCCGAGGACATTGAGACCCACCTGCTGATGAACGCGAAACGCTTAATGAAGCACAGCAAATTGCGGGCAGAAGTGGTGGCCTTTGTCAAGGCCCGCGCAGGGAAGAAGGTTCGCGCGGCCCTGCAGGAACGCACGGAGAGCGCTAGCTCCAGCGGCCCTGCGCCCATGGACGCCGACAGCTCGCAGAAAAGCAGAGGCCCCCAAGGAAGGCCCAGAGGAGGCAAAGAGGAGGAAATCGAGACAACGGAGGAAGAGGCAAAGGCGAAGGATGATGCAAGAAGGCACGGCAGACGGGGGGGGGGAACGTGCCCCCGCGGAAGCTCTTTGAAAGGCATTGCGACAAGCGCGGGAAGTGGGGGCACAAGTAGGCTGACTGTTGGGGCAAGCCACAGGACGCGAGGAGACCCGCAGGCGACCCTAAAGAAGGCCCCGGCTGCCGAGGCCGCGGCCCAGGGGGGGCCAGAGGCAAGGGCGCACCTCCTTCGAGGAACCGGGAGACCGCGGACACGAGCCCGAGACGGAACAGGCCTCCCTCGAGCTAGGTGCGTTCGATGAGCGGGTAGCCCCGCCGTCGCTAACCTCTGCGGCCGGCGCGGGTGGCGAGGGGTGCACCGAGTTCAACCTCGACACTGGGGCAGAAGCCGCAGCGTTCCCCAGGGGTCAGTTCGGCAGCGGCCACCCAGACGAGAACCACAGAAGTTACGTCGCCGCGAGCGGGGGGCGAATCCCCGATTGCGGAGGGGGGGCCAGCTCGCGTGCGCGGACGAGCGCGGGCAGCGTCGCGGTATCACCGGCTGCAAGACAGACGCAAACAATGCGCTGGCCCCTGCAAGCGAAGTTTTCAAAGGGGGAAAGCAGGCGGCGCTGCTGACCGAGGATGGTGGGCACATCATTCCGCGCGACGACCCTGTCGCGAAAGCTATTGCCAAGGCGATCGAATGGCGCGAGCTGCGCGAGCGAGGAAAGACCACGCTGCCGGTTTACCAAAAGATGGGCGCGCACAACTTCCACTTGAGAGTCAACGGCCAGGAGGGGATCGGAGCAGTTTCCAAGACGAAGGAAGGCTCGCGTCTTTTCGGGCGGCAGCACAAGCGCCTGCAAGCCCCCTCGAAGCTTCGGCCGCGGGTGGCCCCACACCGGAGGGCGCGCAGGCCGCGGGCGACCCCGCGCCCGCGGCAGGAGGGGCAGCAGCAGCAGCAGCAGCGGGAGGACAGCAGGACGCGGGTAGCCCCGCGCCCGCGGCGGCAGCAGCAGAGGAAGAGCAGCAGGTAGGAGAAGAACAGCTTAGGGTACGCTGGCGGGCAGCTCCGCGGCCCCCTACCAAGCTTGAGCTTGCAGACCACTACGCCGCAGGGCATGCTGTCTGTCGTTCGCAGCGCCGCCGTTGCGTCGACGGCAGAGGAATCGGCGAACGGCACCGGTCGCGGGCGCCACCGCAGGCAGCGGAAGAGCATGCCGACCCTGTTGAAGTTTATGACAACAGATTCATGGGAGACACCCAGGAGGAAGAAATTATGCCGATCTTCGTCACCAAGGACCGAACAACGAAGGGATACGCGGCAACAGCCACCCCCAGGACAGGTGCCCATCTCTTCTACACCATTTCCTGCAGGAGTCGCGATGGAGTTAGGGTGGGAGAGGACGGTGCGCAAGTGCCGTTTAGTTCTTTTGAAGCTAGCGGTGTTGGGTTCCGTACTTTGCGCAGCAATGGCCATGCACGAGTCGCCCGTCGGCGACCGCCAGGCGAACGGCGAAACAGAGGACGCGGTCGAGGAAGTGAAACGAACGGCACGAATGCTCAAAGCCACCCTGGAGGAGCGGATCGGCAAGAACCTTCCGCTCGATCATCCTATGCGGACGCGGCTTCCGCGCCGCGCGGCAGCATCTTTGAGCGGGCGCAGCATCGGCCCCGATGGCCCGTCAGCAGAGCAGCGAAGGACGCGGGGATCTTGGCCCGAGACCGCGGTGGAGCTTGGAGAAAGGACCCATGCTCGACCGGCGGCGTCGCAGGAACCAAGCGGCGGTTTCGCGCCCAAGATGTTTAAAGGTAGGTGCGCGGGGCGCCAGTCCCGCGCGGGAAGCCTCCTGGCGACGACAGGCGCAGGCGCGACGCGCGCCAAGGCATTCAACCGGGCGCAGGAAGGCGGAACGTGGACCAGCGAAGGGCTGGAGGACCTGAAAGGAGGTTCCACGGCAGATGGCGCCGCCGGCTGCGGGGGGCACCGCGCCGGCGCCGGCCGCGGGCAGCCGCGCGCCGGCGAGGGCCCCGCCACTCGCAGCGGGAGCAGAGGCAGCCGCGGACGCCGCAATTCCGCCGTCTGCACCGCGCCCCGCGGCAGCAGGCGGGGGAGGAGGAAGAGGAGGAGCAGGGGGGGCCCAAAAGCTCGGGAGTTCTACATCTTCAAACTGGATATCGAAGCGCACGCGACGATCTCAATTGCGAGGCGCGCGCTATCTTGTTCGGAACGCCAGCAGGAGCGGCGCACGCTGCCGAGTGCACGCAGAGAACGAAGGCGCACATCGAGACGGATGCGCAGCAGCGGAAGCGGGTGGAGGCGCAACAGGCGCGAAGAGGAGCTGACGCGCTTGCCCCGCCCGCGGGCGGTTCCGCGGCGGACGCGTCGGGGGCCCGGCCGCAGGAGGATCCGCCCGACGACCCCCAGCTAGAGACGGCGGGCGACGACGCGATCGCGCCGCCGGCGGCGCTGGTTCGGGCAGCCTCAGCGCCGGAAGGAGCGAGCGCATGCTCGTCGGCAGGGCTGGCCGCGGGCAGTCCCCCGTCTGCGGGCAGCCCCGCGACGGAGGGGTCAGTTAGACGCGACCATGGGCAGTTTCCCAGCAGGAAAGGAGTATGAGATTCACGCGCGCGGGCAGGATCGCTGAAGCTCACCGCGCCAATTGCGTCGACTTGTCGCCCACTGAACTGGATGGCGCCACCCAGATGGCACTCGAGCTAGGGGCCGTCGACGCGCCAGACGCGCGCCATGGAAGGCACGCCGTTCGCAACGCTCCAGCCGGCAGCTTGGGGCCGAGGCTGGGGTGCGCATGGACATTGAACGTCCGCGACTTGATGGTGCGAAATTGGATTTTGCTCACGAAGCAGATGTCTCTGAACTGGGGCGCGAAGATCCCCGCATCGTCGCGGGGTCGCCTCCTGCCACACCCCCCCCCCTCAACTGCGACGTGCCCCCAGGAAGGAGAACGAGGAGGAGAATCGCACGGAAGAGGGGGGGCGAGGAACTTGCGGGCGGCGCGTGAGAGCTACTAGACGCAGGCGAGAAGAAGGCGACGCTTCTTGCGCGAGCACCCACATTGCGCCGGCAGTTGGGAGGGGAAGGAGATAGCGGAGGTCACGAGGGGCGAAGGAGCGGTTAGAGCGCAGGGCCCACGTGCAGGTGGGGCGAGGCAGGAGACGGCACCACGCGGTTCGCGCGAACCCCAGCGAGCTCCCATGACAACCCTTCCAGAACTAGCGCTGGAACTGCGCAAGCAGTGCTCTGGCGAGAGGGGAAGCGGGCAGCTCCGCAAACCGGGGCCACGTGCGCACGCGAAGCTGGACGGCTGCCTCGCGGGGAGGTCGCACCTACAACTTCCAATGCTGGCACTGTGCGTCCTGAGAGCCATTCGTCAGAGCATGTAGTCCGAGGGCCAGTTGTCAAATTTGGCCGCGGCAACGGCAGGCCCTGTGCCGGTCGGCCCAGAGCCGCATGAGGCAGGCAGGGAAAGCCTGAGCGATGACGGGCGCTACTGGGTCGACGTGAGCGGGGGATGTCTCGACCCGCAAATGGTTCGCGAAGTCTGGCGGCTCGAGATAGAGTGGCTGCGCGAGCAGGACGTGCACGAGAGGGGGGCAATCAAGGAGTGCAGAACAGTTGCAGGACAGCCCGCGATAGACCAAATTACAGGTCGCGCGAGAGAAGCGCGACGGGGACGAGGAAGGACGAGCTCTCCCAGCAGCATTTCTCTTCTCAGCAATGCCCCCGCTGGAAGCGGTCAAGATTCTCGGCGGCATGATGGTCCAAAGGCGGAGGTCTACTCGGAACCGCCCTCTGGCCATGAGATGGTTCGACATTTCCCGGGCCCATCTCTATGCGAAGGCGGAGGGGGCGGCGTGCGTCGAGTTGCCAGACACCGAAGCGGACGGCGCACACCGTGGCCTCCTTCAGAAAGTATGCACGGCAAGCAGGACGCATCTGCAACATGGCAATGGGATTGCACTGCATTCTTGAAAGCAGACGGGCACAAGCCAGGCAAAGCCAACCTAGCACTGTACTACAACATGAACACCGATCTGCGGTCTCTTGTCCACGGAGTCGACTTCTGCGCCATGGGAGGCGATGAGACTTTGGGCGAGCTGCATGGAGAAGACGCTTCGGTCAAACTCTGAAAACAAGGTCACTGGGCACCTCCGGCTCAGGGCCGGCGGCGAGCAAGACGCGGTCTTCTTGAGTCGAATTATTCGCGCTGTTGGGTCGCCAGGAGACGAGCGTTTCGAAGGAAATGCAGATCCCCGCCGCGCAGAGATGATCGCGGCAGGGGTGAGGCTGGCAGGAGAGAAGACGAAATATTTGGACACGCGTGGGTTGAACTAAGAGGAAGCAGAACGAGAACAGAGAGAGGCGTCACCACTACTCACTGGAGCGGCTGTAAAGCAGCACAGGAGCGCAACGATGCGAGCAGCAAATCTTTCACCGGATCGCGCAGACATAGGAGACGCAGTAAATAACCTTGCACTTTACATGCAGGCACCGAGGCATGTAGACGCCGCACGCTTGAAGAGGTTAGCTAGATACCTCAAAGGGCGACCCCGAGTGGTGCATCACGTGGCCAGAGACAAGGGCATTGCCAACGACGACGCCGTCAAGGTGGTGATCATGGTGGACAGCGACAACGCTGGAGACATGGTGTCACGGAGGTGAACAGTCGGCCGAGCTGCTTACGTCGGCAAGCACGTCGTCCAGCACATGCGCAACATCCCGCAGGCGATCGGTCTCTCGTCTGGCGAGAATGAGTGCTACACTATAAGCGCCGGTGTTTCCACGGGGCTGGGTATCAAGGGTATTTCAGACGAGTGGATTGTGGCGCGCGAGCAGGTGGTCTCTGACTCATCAGCTGCGCAAGGTTTTGCTTCCAGGAGAGGTGCAGGGAAGCAGAAGCACATCCAGACATGATACTTCTGGGCGCGCGAGAGGCCCGCTATGAAACGCCTCGACCCGGGCAAGATCGGCACAAAAGAGAATTGGGCCGACCTTCTCACCAAGCCATTTACCAGGAAGGAGATGGAGGAGCACGCGAAAGACATCCACGGGGAGTTCCGGGAAGGGCGAGCGCAGTCTGGCCCGCGCTCGCTCTGACCGGACCGCAGATGGGCCGGGAGGCACAATGCCCGGCGCCGAGCACGAGCTCGACGCTGAGCCCCTGTCCGCGGGCAGCCCCGCGCAGGGCGCCGGGTGCGCGACCGAGCCTGGAAGCAGGAAGCTCCGCGCCAGGCCAGAGCCCAGCGCGGCGCCTAGCCGCGGGCTGCCCCGCGCCGGGTGCACGACCGAGCCCGGGAGCGGGAAGCGCCGCGCCAGGCCAGAGCCCCGCGCGGCGCCGAGTTGCGAATAGCCCCGCGCCGGGCGCAACGCTACTGAGCACTGAACACTTTGCCACTGCGTGGTTGTGGATCGCCACAGCTCCGGCTTCCAGATGGCGAGGGCCGCCCTCCGAGCGACGCGGGGATCGGCCCGAATCACAGCGCGAAGGGGGGGCAAAGTTCCCCCCAGCAGCTTATAGCGTAGAGGATGGGATAGGAGCGGCGACAGTAGCAGCGCAGAGAACCACGTAGCGCAGCATTGCTGCAACGCTGCCACTTCTCATTCCACGGCCCCTTTTCGGCAAATATTTCTTCAATAGAATAGGTTCTTTCAGAGAGGAGAACCGACGTGGAGCAATCAACGCTGCGCAATTCATGTTTGTTCGCCGTTGGTTGTCAAATCTTCCTGCTCGCGCAATCGCCCCACCCGCCCACCCGCAACTAGGTTTGCAACGCTCATGCGGCGGCGACTGCGGCGAGTGCTTGGCGTTGGCTGGTGCGTCTCTGCGGCCACGCTACCCCGCGCGCGCTTGCGCGCGAAGCGGCCGCTTAGCGCGGCGCGACCGGCGCGCGCGGCCAAGGCGGCGTTGACCGCTCGGCACTTCCCAGCGGGCACTTCAGGACGAGTCGGTAACTTGGGCGGGCGCGGTATCATGGCGACGCTGACCACTGTGCACATGGTAGTGAGAATAGCGATGACGGCGACGATGGCGGCGATGGCGACGGCAAGGTCAACGACGGCACAGATGTTGATTACGCCCGCCGATAACGATGGCGATGTCGTCGCGTCGGCGAGGTAGGTTTCGGAAGGAATTTGACGTGCGCGCGCGGCCGACGCGCGCGAGTGGCCCGCGTGGCATTGTTTGATACGGATCGTGCCCCCCCCCGAGCGCGCGCAGGCGCTTTCGGATGAGTTCGACATGCGGCGCAAGCGGCCCTTCTGGCAGAATCCGAAGACAATGTTGAAAACTTGACGGTTTTGTTGAGAGCGCGCAGGAGCCCGAACGCACTCGTTGTTTTGGACATGTTGGTTGCGAACCCATGTGTTTTTGTATGTGTGTTGGGACACTCGGTTCTGTAATCCTTACGAAACCCAGCGTGTTTGGAGGATTTCGGTTTGCGCATTTTTTCCGGGGGACATGCGATAGCACGCGCGCAAGCGCGCTTGAATCTTGTCGACATGCGCGCGCGAGGGGCCAGCTTGGTAGCATGTTGTGAAAAATATAGCCAGAGTGCAGTATCCCCAAACAGGGTTTTAGACCCACTGCGATTTCCAAGGTCGATTGTGTGCCCGTCCAGTGCGGGCTGGCATGGCATGTTAAAACATGTATCCTCCTCCTCCTCCTCCTCCTCCTCCTCCTCCACCTCTTCTTCATCCCGAACGGCATTTCGGAGCCCACAGTTGCGAGGATGTCTCCAGCTTGACGGGCTGGACCACCTCGCGCGCGGCATTTCGGACCCCAGAGTTGCGACGATGTCTCGGGCGAAACGTGCTGCGAGGAAGTCTCAGGCGAAACGGGCCGGACCACCTCGAGCGCGGCGTCTCAGAGCTCCGATTTGCGGGGGCCTCCTGGGGCCTCCTGGTACCTCCTGGGGACCTCCTGGGGTTTCCTCCTGGGCCTCTTGTGGCCTCCTGGACCCCACCTGGGGTTTCCTGAAGCCTCTTGGGGCTCCCAGGGGGGGATATCTAACATGTGGCCGTCGGGGCCCCCAAAATTTGGGGGGGGGAGGGCACAAGAGCAGGAAAAATCAACGAATCGACACCGGATGTGTATTAACTTGACACGTTCTGATAGGGGGCCTCCTGGGGCCTCCTGGGAGCCTCCTGGGAATCTCCTGCGGACCCCTGGGGCCTGTCCTGGGCGTCATGCGGCCTCCTGAAGCTTTCTGGGGCCTCCTGGGGCTCCCAGGATCCCAGGGGGGATATGTAACATGTGGTCTTCTGGGCCCCCAGGCTGGACCACCTCTTGCGCAGCATCTGAGAGCTCAGAGTTGCAAGAATGCCTTGTGCGAAACGGGCCACACCACCTTGCGCACGGCATCTCAGAGCTCAGAGTTGCGAGGATGTCTCAGGCGAGATTGGCCGGACCACCTCGCGCAAGGCATCTCGGAGCCCAGAGTTCCGAGGATGTCTCAGGCGAAACGGGCTGGACCACCTCACGCGCAGCATCTCGGACCCCAGAGTTGCGACGATGTCTCGGGCGAAACGTGCTGCGAGGAAGTCTCAGGCGAAACGGGCCGGACCACCTCGAGCGCAGCGTCTTAGAGCTCCGATTTGCGTGGGCCTCCTGGGGCCTCCTGGTGACCTCCTGGGGCTTCCTCCTGGGCCTCCTGTGGCCTCCTGGACCCCACCTGGGGCTTCCTGAAGCCTCTTGGGGCTCCCAGGGGGGATATCTAACCTGTGGCCGTCGGGGCCCCCCAAAATGGGGGGGGGGGGGGGCACAAGAACAGAAAAAAATCAACGAATCGACACCGGATTTGTATTAACTTGACACGTTCTGACAGGGGGCCTCCTGGGAGCCTCCTGGGAATCTTGTGCGGACCCCTGGGGCCTGTCCTGGGCGTCCTGCGGCCTCCTGAAGCTTTCTGGGGCCTCCTGGGGCTCCCAGGGTCCCAGGGAGGATATGTAACATGTGGTCTTCTGGGCCCCCAGGCTGGACCACCTCTTGCGCGGCATCTGGGAGCTCAGAGTTGCGAGAATGTCTTGTGCGAAACAGGCCCGACCACCTTGCGCACGGCATCTCAGAGCTCAGAGTTGCGAGGATGTCTCAGGCGAGACGGGCCGGACCACCTCGCGCAGGGCATCTCAGAGCTCAGAAGTTCGAGGATGTCTCAGGCGGGCTCCCAGGATCCCAGGGGGGATATGTAACATGTGGTCTTCTGGGCCCCCCAGGCTGGACCACCTCTTGCGCGGCATCTGGGAGCTCAGCGTTGCGAGAATGTCTTGTGCGAAACAGGCCGGACCACCTTGCGCACGGCATCTCAGAGCTCAGAGTTGCGAGGATGTCTCAGGCGAGACGGGCCGGACCACCTCGCGCAGTGCATCTCAGAGCTCCGAAGTTCGAGGATGTCTCAGACGAAACGGGCCGGACCACCTCTCGCGCAGCATCTCCGAGGTCAGAGTTTCCAGGATGTCTCAGGCGAAACGGGCCAGACCACCTCGCGCAGGGCATCTCAGAGCTCAGAGTTTCGGGGATGTCTCAGGCGAAACGGCCCGGACCACCTCTCGCATGGCACCTCGGGGCTCAGAGTTTCGAGGATGTCTCAAGCGAAACGGCCCGGACCACCTCTCGCGCGGCGTCCCGGAGCGCAACTTTTCGAGGATGTCTCAGGCGAAACAGCCAATCCCGGCCAACTCAGAAACGAAAGTTGTGAGGATGTCTCAAGCGAAACGGCCCGGACCATCAAATTGTTGTGAGGATGTCTCTGCTCCGACTTCCCTCGGCCGGAGTTAGTTTTTATCACAACAGCACCCCGTTCAGCAAGCTGTTTGGGGAAAAAACGGTGAACAAACCGATCGTTGATTAAAGACTTTGCACGAGCGCGAGCGCCAGCTCTTTTTTTTACATTCTTGTTGCGGAACCATGCAATTTGCACATTTTCGAGGCACTCGATTTTGAAATCCTTACGAAACTTCTGGGGTGTTTGGAAGATGTCGGCATGGGCATGCGACGACGCGCGCGTGTGCACTTTGCCCCACTTTGTTGCAAGTGATTATTCAAAACTGATGAATTTGATAAGCGGGTGCGAGCGCATAGTTTTTTTGCAGAGGATGAGGGGGTGGGGGGTCGATACCGGCTTGGCTGGGATGGTGCGAGCCTTAAGGATGGATGATGTGGCAACATCGTATGCAACATGGAATACGAAAAAGGGGGCTGGCAAATCTTGGGGGGATATCTTAAGACTCGTTGATAAAAAAAATCGATGTTGCACAATGCAATACAAGGCGTATCGCGGGGTAGCAATACAAGGCCGGCGACGGAGTGGCGACGGCGGCCACATAGCCGCCAGACCGAAGACGGCCCAGACGACTGGCGGCGACGATGTGGCGACGGGGCGGCGACGCCGGCCACATGCCCGCCAGACCGAAGACGCGGCCCAGGCGACGGGCGCGACGAAGCGGCGACGGGGCGGCGACGGCGGCCACATGGGCGCCATACCGAAGACACGGCCCAGATGACCAGCGGCGACGATGCGGCGACGGGTCGGCGACCGCGGCCACATAGCCGCCAGACCGAAGGCACGGCCCAGTTCCTTGGAACAGAAGTAAGAACCCCAAAGTGCAAACATGGTTTGTGGATGTTGACAAGTTGGGCCTCTTGGGCCGCATTCCAGGCCTCCGAGAGTACCCCAAAAGGCACCCAGAAGGGCTCCAGGACGGTTCCCGGGACCCTTTGAAACCAAGTTGAACATTGATGTCCCGAACGAACAACGAGCTTTGGGGCTCTCGAAAGGTCACGCGGGGACCCCCTGGTAGCGCCCAGAACTCCTGGTTGCGGGCCCCCCAAAGAACAATTACAGAGTTCAGCACAGAGAGCTCGAAGGGACCTGAAGACACTTCGACAGGGTGGTCTACGCCTTCCGCGTGGCCGGCATCCCCAAGCGCGGGGCTGACGAGGGGAGTCGCCCCATCTGTGTCGGTTCGATCCTGCTGCGAACTTGGCATTCCATCCTCCTCCAGTCGCTTCCGGGTCCCCCTGCGGGCCAGTATGGCGAGATTGGGGTCGTCCCTAGCGTGGCCTCTTGGCTCCCCCACTCTGTGTGCAGGCGCGCGCTCGAGCACACAGGCACTCCGGCGCCGGTCGTTCGTTCGCTCGTGGCTTCGTGGAAGGCCCCTCGTTTCTGTTCGGTCGAGGGTTCCGGCCTGGCTGATCCGATCCACCCGGGCAGGGGCGCTCCGGCTGGGGATCCGCCTTCCTGCCGGGTTCTGTCCCTGGTCCTCGCCCCCTGGCACGTTTTGATAGCTCGTGCCCAGGCGCATAGCTGGGCGTACGCCGACGACCGGTCGGTGAAGGCTTCCTCGTTGGCCAGGCTGGATTCGGCTCTTGATGCTACTCGCAGATTCGATTCTGCTGTGGGTCTTGAGGAGAACGTTCAGAAACGTCAGGTGTGGGCCGGGGCGGGGGCCGTCGAGCACCTCGGGGTCACCGCGGCGACCGCCACCGGGTTGACGCGCAACTCGATTCGCCTCCCGGCGCCGCGCGGCGGCTGGGACCCCATCGTTGCCGCCCTCGCTCGGGTCCGTCTTCCCCGGGGGTTGGGAGGTCAGGGAACAGGCCGTCTTTTGGGTTCTGAACAAGTTTCTCTGGGCCGCCCCTTTTATCCAGGCCCCGCCGCTGTTTGTGGGCCTGCCTCATTTGGTTAAAGACGCCATCGTTCGGATGCAGGCCAGTTGGCGGTGCGATCGCAGATTCTGGGCCACCGACATCCGCGCCCACCCTGTGCACGCGGCTGCTATGAGAACCCTCAAGGCCGCGGCCGGGCTCCCGCACTCGGCCCTGCTTGCTCTCGCGATCCGGGCCAACAGTGCCGCCCTGGGTCTTCGCCCCGCGGGTCTTTCTGAGGGCCCTCCCCCGACCGGTGTCTGGCTTGTCCCGGGCCCTGGTTTGGGCCCTCGGGCGGCCGCGGCCGCTTCCCGGGCTGCCCAGTTCTCTCCGGTCCCGGGCGCCTTTGACGGGGCCACTGACCTCGGGCAGCACGTCCTCCGTGTTTGCGCTCGCGCGAAGTGTCTCACTGAGAGATCCGGCGCCAGACGGCGCCAAGACGAGGAAGGATTGAGCGACGTCTGCGTGGAAGCTCAGAGTAATCCCGCGTGGGTGCAGTGGGCCTCCTCACTGCGGCCCGATCAGCGTTGGTGGTTTCGTGTGTGGCGGCGCGGCGGCACGTGGACTCCGACCCGCCGGTGGCACCCGGCAGGCGAAGCTCGCACCTGCTGCCCCTGGTGCCCAGTACCCCGGTGTTCCACCCGGCATATGTTCGCGGACTGCCCCCGGTTCGTCTCGGTCCGACGTGGCCTCGAGCCCCGACCACCCACCGCGTCTGAACCTAAGCGCGTGCGTTTGTATATGCGAGCAGCGTCATAATTTAGGGCAACGCGTGCGCGTTTTGAGGTGTATAGCGCTAAGAACAAGGAAAACGACACCAGAAACATCAAAGCCAATCATATCTTATCGTAGCGGCGCTAAGTTTTAGGACTTGGCGCCCATGGTGTCTTTTCGTGCGTGGGCGATCATGGACCTCACATTCGATATCGTCACCAACGTCCGCCATTTCGATCATCGCTGTCCGTCACCCGTATCATAGCCATTTGGGTTTTAATATTTCTTTCGAGCTGGTACTGCAAATGCCCAGCCGACGGCAGTCAGTTGACCTCTCTGAACAGGAATACAAAGATGTTCTCAGCTTGCTTCCGATTACGAGCCGCAGCAAGAACCAGTTCATCCCTTGCCCGTCTACGAACATGAAAGCAGCAGCGAGTTGGATGGCAGCCAACAGGTATAGGTCAGCGTTGAGTCTTTCATTACTGAAATCAAACGGACTTTGTCTGAACCAGCAATCGTTCGACAAAGCTGCGCTCAAGTTTGTCTCCGAACACGGCGTCGACATAGTTTCCGACGAAGTCGAAAGAGGAGTCTACAGGTTTCGGACTATAATTTCCCAGTTCGGCAATATGAAGAGCAAAGGCCGAGGCATCCCGCGCCAGTGGCGCAAGGAGTTCTCAATGATTTCGGGAATGGTTGCATCTACTGATGAGGAACATCCACGTTCGATCTCGTCGAAGACGGGGGCTCCCGCCATTGAGGGGGCTGCTGCGGACTCGGACGACGACGTCATATGCATGGGCACCCCACCTCGCAAACCTGTACCAGTTCTTGACGTTGAGGCACCTGTGGACACGCGTTCCAAGGACGCGTTGATGACCTCTTCGAACCCAGAGCTCCAGAAGATTTCGGAGGAGGCCTTCCAGGACACGAGTGGCAAGCGCGAGGACGCTGGCCAGAAAAGGAAACGCTTCACATCCAAGAGTGCGGACCCAGCCTTCGCGAAGCAGATCGGGGGGATCGACGCCATATCGCCGAAGGAGCTCGTCACTTCACCCTCCGCGGCGTGGCCCCAGCGTCTTTCGCGGCTCTGAATCGCAAGCTCAAGAGCGAGCTCAAGGCCAAGAAGGCGATGCAGGTGACGAAGACGATGAAGGCGATGAAGGTGATGAAGGCTGAGAAAACTAAGAGTGGCAATCCAGAAAAGATATCCTTCGGCAAGTGGGTGAACAGCGATCACAGCAAGGTGCGGCACATGCAGGTGCAGGTCGGCACGAAAGAACTCTCACTCGACCTTCCGAGCGCCAGGAAGAGGGCGAGCGAGATGGCGCGTGCCGAGGCAGCAGAATGTAGGAGGCTGAGGGCAGAGCACAAATTGCCTGATTTCGTTGAGGGCCAGCTTTAGTCGTTGAACATATTTTGCGAAGGCCTGTTTGCACGGGGGGTCGCAGCGGCCATAGAACGCATCACAACTGATCGTCGCCATCATCATCATCATGATCATAATCATCACCATCACCATCACCATCAGCAGCAGCATCATCATCATGAGCAGCATCATCATCATCATAATCATCATCACCATCATCATCATCAGCATCATCGCACTCGTCATCGCCGTCATCGCGGTCGTAATCATTGTCATCAGCATCATCATCACGGATTTCACCATTGGAGCCCTCCCTGGGGACCCCGGGGAACCCTCCCAGGTCACGTATACGTGCGACAGGGCCGCAGAATTCTCGCCGCTGGAGCCCTCCCAGGAGGCACTTATGGGCAGAAACGCAGGTTCGCTTGACCCCCCCCCCCCCCCCCCTCCCCCCGCAGGTCATGCACCCAGGGGGCCAGGGTCGCTGTTCCACTCGAGACTTCCTCACAACTTAGCAACACAAGAGTGCAGGACTACGCAATTCTCGCTTGAAGGTATGTGCGTTGGATTGCGGCGAAGGTCTGACTTGCAGTGCGTGCGCGATGATTATGATGATGGCGATGGTGATGATGTTGATGATGATGATGAGGAGGATGAGGATGATGATGATGATGATTATGATGAGGATGATGATGGTGATGATGGTGGTGGTGCTGATGATGATGATGATGATGATGACGACGACGGCGACGACGACGACGACGACGACGGCCCCTGAAATACCCCTGAAGAGCGGCCCCTGAAACATCCTTCGAAGCCCAGGCTTTCGGCCTGATGATAGTGATGATACACCACTCCCTCAGCAGTCTCACGATAGCAATTCCAGGGACCACGGGGGCAACCATTTGGGCCACCACCCTAGGCCCCCAGAGATCTCTGAATCATCTGCGGATGACCCTTAGGACGATGATGATGCCGATGATGATGGTGACGACGACGCCGATGAGAACTCCTGAACTCTCGGGCAGCGCTGTCCCGTGCAAACACAGTAAGCTGGACACGGTAGCATCGCCATGAAACGGCTGTAAACGCTGTAACTCCCCTTCCGCTGACCCGACGTCCCCCCAAACTTGCCATTGGCCTTTCTGGACGAAAGGGGCCAGCAGGAAAAGACAGAATCGACCGAATTCTGTTCTTTCTGTTTGGTTTCGGTCTTTTTGGTGGTGGGGGCTCCCTCGTCGCCACCTCGTCGCCACGGCTGGACTCTGCTCGGATCGTCGCGGCTCGGCTCGGCTCGAAAAACTGACCTTCGCTGTCGTCGGCGCCGCCCGCCGCCGCCCCTCCCCCCCGGTAAGACGTAGAGTCGGGGGGCCCGAGGGGGAGGAGGGGGACGAGGAGGAGGAAGGGGAGGTGTCAATGGCACCCTTCCCCACGCCACGAATGGCACTGTTGTTCGTTACTTGGATTACCGCGCCGGTTCAAAGTCGACGGTTGCCTCGCCGCCACCTCGTCGCCACGGCTGGACTCCGCTCGAGTCGCGGTTGGATTCGGGTCGAAACGCTGGCCCTCGGGGAAACGCTCGAAACGCTGGCCGCCCGCTAGTTGTCGAAGCTTCATGCACTTCTGCACGTGGCATTCCAGTTCTCTTGTCCCACTCGCCCCCCTCGCCCCCCTCTTCGCCTAAGCACTCCAAAACACAGATCGGGAGAAATTCGGTACCACTTTCTCTTGGGGCCTCTGGGGCCCTCTTAGGGCGGCCTTCCTGGATACCCCGTGGGCCCTCTTGGGCCTTCCTGCGAGACCCATCTTCCCTCTCCACGGCATCCTCGTCATTAGCCATCCTGGGTCAAGCGTGCTCCAGCCTAACGGTGTTCGAAGCCAGCGATTCTATTTCACCGTACTGGCCAGTGCGATGGCAGAGCACAAAGCCTTCACGGGCTACGCGCGTCGCCTCGGCGACGCTGGTCAAGTTGCGCAGGAGCGCGCGGTTTCTGGGGCCCTCAGAAATCACATCCTCTGTGCTTTAGGGATGTTCCAGGGGCCGTGCGGTAGGGATGTTTCACGGGCCGTGCTTTAGGGATGAGTGCGCTCCTGGAGGGAGCACAGAGGATGTGATCTCTGGGGCCCTCAGAAATCACATCCTCTGTGCTTTAGGGGTGTTTCAGGGGCCGTGCTTTCGGGATGTTTCAGGGGTGCTTTAGGAATGAGTGGTTTCCTGGAGGAAGCACAGAGGATGTCATGTCTGGGGGCCTCAGAAAGCACATCCTCTGTGCTTTAGGGATGTTTCTGGGGCCGCGCTTTCGGGATGCTTCAGGGGCCGCAGGGGCCGTGCTTTAGGGATGAGTGCGTTCCTGGAGGGAGCACAGGGGATATGATTTCTGGTGCCCTCAGAAATCATATTCTCTGTGCTTTAGGGACGTTTCAGGGGCCGTGCTTTAGGGGTGTTTCAGGGGCCGAGCTGCAGGGGTGAGTGCGTTCCTGGAGGGGGCACAGAGGATGTGATTTCTGGGGCCCTCAGAAATCACATCCTCTGTGCTTTAGGGATGTTTCAGGGGCCTGTTGTTGCTGATTATGATCCTCCTCCTCCTTCTCCTCTTCCTCTTAACGCTTCCCCCACGCAGCAGCGTCCTCTAACATTCCCCCCGTCATATCCTCTGTGCCCCCTCCAGGAACGCACTCATCCCTAAAGCACGGCCCCTGAAACACCCCTACAGCACGGCCCCTGAAACATCCCCAGAGCACGACCCCGTGGGCCTCATGGACACTCTGGGCCCTCCTGGAACCCCGTGGGCCCTCTTGGGGCCTTCTGCCTCGTGGAAATCCCGTGCGCCCTCTTGGGCCCTCCTGGGCCCGTGGACATTCTTGGGGCCTTGGGGCCTATCCTTGTGATTTTTGGACGAGAGACCCACGTGCGCGCGTGCCCTTTGTAGGAGCCTCCGCCGCGCAGCGTGGAGGCGATCGTCGAGGTGCCAGATAGTCTCGATGAGGGCGCTCAGCTCGAGGAGACGCAGGGCGCGGAGCTCGAGTCGACGCCCCCGAGTGCTTTCGAGAAGGCTTGGGGAACGCTCGAGGAGATGGGCGTAGTCGCATCAGCGCGGCAGCTGCAGCCCGACAAGGACAACGGCAAGCTCATCGACTCCGTGGGCACATTTCTCCTGGGGATCGCCGAGACCAAGACCATGGTTCTCGCCAAGCCTGAGTTCATCCAGTCAGTGGAGGGTCTCTACGATGAGTTCAAAGAGCTGAACCTGCACATCAAGACGTTCAACCAGCCGAGGCGCTCCGTCAAGCGGCATGCCAGCGACCCGCCCGATTGCGACGACACGGCGGGCTGCGACACGTTGCCAGACGCGATGCCAGACACGTTGGTAGAGTATTAAGTGGTACGATTGCTCCTTCAGCGCTGGTGCTGAGAGGCCGAATCTCTTTCTAGAGGCCCAGGGCCCGTTCCAGTCAGTCGGCGACGACGGTCGCCCCGCTTGGCTAGAGACCCAAAGTTATCCTCCCTCCCTCTTCCCCCCTCCCTTATTCTTAAGGAGGGGGGTCGAGGATCAACGATCGAGGATTTCCAATTCAACGGAGGAGAAGAGGGGGGGGGGGGGAATTAATGAGGAGAGGGGGGGCGCACGGAAAACTGCACCAGGGCCCGCGGGCGCCCCGCGGCCCAGGCCCCCCAGGGCCCCGAGACCCTGGGAAACTTGAAAAACAAACCGGAAAACAGCCAGAAAAAGCCGGAATTCTGCCGATTCTGCCAGGCCCTTTTCGGCAGTTTTTTTTTAACACATAAAAAATGTAAACAGAAAAATGCTTTTACCATGGAAAATGAAAATGGTTTTTTAAACAAAAAAATCTGCCAGCTGGACAGGACAGACTCGACAGAATTCTGCGTTTCCTGATTTTTCTGACAATGTGTGGGATCAGTGGTGCCCGGGCCCCGTTGCCAGTCGGGCTCGAGAGCACTTCGAGCTATAGGGGCGCCCCCGTCGCGGGCTCCGTCGAGATGGGCCCCAAGGCCAAGAAGAAGGGCAAGGAGGTCAGGCCGCTGGAGGCCCCAGAGGTCGCCCAGGCCGACGTGGAGGCGGCGCGGGAGCTGCTCGCTGATAAGGAGGAGCTCAAGCGCCAGCGGAGTAACATGAAGTACTGGCTGCAGTCGCAGAGCATGGACAAGAGCTACGACGACTTGACTAGCGATGGCAATATGGAGTTTCTCGAGAAGCACTTGGCCAGCAAGATCGCCAAAGGGGCGATCAAGACTAGTCTCAAGACCTCGAAGAGCATCGATGTCACGACCACCAGCGCTAACAACTCCCCTTGGATGAACAAGAAGCAGATGATCGACATGTGGGGCCCAGAGAAGACGGAGACAAGACTTGCTTCAGGAGCTCGTCACACGTAGGATGATAAAATGAAGCACGGCTTAACACTCTGACTTTAACAACTAGAAGTCATACCATCAACTAGAAATCATCACAACAATGGTTAATAACAAGCACGTCATCATCATCACAACGGCCACCAATAAAATCAACAATGACAGCAACGACGACGGCAACTAAGCAACGCTCGCAGCAATTGGCGGGTGCTGCCACTGTCGCTAACGACAGTGGCAGCACCCGCCAATGCACGCGCACCTAAGCACTTCGGGCAACTAATGTAACACCACGGCCCAGAAGGAAAACTCGAAGAACGACCTGGTCTAGATACGAATGAGACAGGGGAGTGGCTGACGGAGTACAAGATCTGGCAGCAGACGGGAGGTCGGGCTGATCAGGCGAGGAGCGGGCAGGAGCTCGAGGGCGGGCAGGAGCTCGACAAGGAGGGTGCGAAGGAGGCCTTGGACAACCTGATCGATGCGGCGAGCGCCATGGAGCCAGGATCGTCATCGGGCCCAGGGCGCGCTGCCACTGACGACACGACGCAGGCGACCGTGAAGGCGGAGCCGCAGGAGGAGATCCCCAACCAGAAGACCTTGGGCAGCCTGAGGAAAGATGCGTCCATCGTGTTGGTCAACGTTGCGAAGTCAATCACATCGTTAAAAACAATGTTCGAGATGACGCTGGAGGGCAAGTACGTGGAGGCTGCATGCGGACATCAAAGTTGCGATACCGAAGATGGCGGCGGCGCACAGAAAGATCGAGGGCGTAGTGACAAAAAAAGTGACTGACGAGGCCGCGCTGCTGAGCGCTGCCCAGAGCCTCGACAAGGAGTACAAGACGCACAACGATCTCAAAGAGGCCACTGACAAGATGTGCCCGCCGAAGAAGAAGCAGAAGGCCTTGAAAAAAAAAGGACAACGAGGGCTCGTGACTCTTGTGGTGCTCGCTCTTTTCCTCGTGACTCTTGCGGTGCTCGCCCTTTTCCGCTCGAGCGCAAGCTGCAGCTTGCGGGGGTAATCCTGAGGACAGGCCCAGGGCACTTGGACACGCGTAGCTCAGGCGGGCGATGATCATCCCTCGAGGAGCCCAGGGGAGTTGCCATGCTATGCGTGGGCAGGCTGGGGAAACATGCAAATAACAAAGATGCATGCAAACAAATGCAACAAGCAGGATGAGGACGAGCAGGAGGAGAACAAGGATGAGATGGAGAGGGGGAGGAGAAGAAGCAGGAGGAGGAGGAGGGGCAGCAGGAGGAGGAGGAGCAGAATCAGCAACAGCACGACTGAGAAGGAGCGGAAACGTTAAGAGGAAGCAGAGGAGGAGGAGGAGGAGGAGGAGGAGGAGGAGAAGGAGAAGAAGAAGCAGGAGTGAGGAGGAGGAGGAGCAGCAGAAGGAGGAGGAAGGGACATCTTTTGTGACACTAAGCTCCGCTTCACGGAGAACCATGCGCGGTCGATCTTCACACTCAGTAGGAGGGGTATATGTTGCGACATTAAGCTCCGCTTCGCGGCGCCACGGCTGGGGGGGGGAACGCGACGTAATATCACAGAATGCCAGACTACCATAAGAAACCAGACTACCATAAGAAACCAGACTACCATAAGAAACCAGACTACCATAAAAAAAAACAGACTACCACAAGAAACCAGACTACCATAAGAAAACTGGCACTAAGCTCAGCTTCACTGAGAACCGTGGGGCAGTAACCCTTGACCAAGTACTGAAGGAGAGGGGCGTGAGGTCGCAGGGGTGGGAGGTCTCGTCGCCGCGGTTGGATTCGGCTCGAGTCGCGGACGGGGCCGGTAACTTTTCAAGTTGCTCGAGTCGCATCTTGAAGAAATGCGAAGACTGGATTTCATTATGTTCCAATTCTTATGGTGCTTAAGTGGCAGCTCGGTCATCCGTTTCGCATGAGGGTGTTAGCCCCCGCCCCCCGCTCCCCAGCAGCCGTTTTGGTGCAATTTCGGAGCAGGTTTCTGCGTCGACTGCATTTCGTTGCATGCGTGTTCTCATGCACTTGAGAAGTGATGATGTTTTGGATGTTTGCACGTGTTGTTTGCTGTGCAAGCCCGGTGGCAATGGGCAAGCGTGGCATTCGCGACCGAGTACGCGAGGAGAGTGCTGATCAACCTCAGAGCCCTTTGCCCTCGGAGCCACTTCGTCGAGGAGGCGTTCGGCATAGGGTAGCTGGGGAAATGCTGAAAGCGGGCGCTGCCCCGATACCGTTGGGCAACGGTGTTCGGAAGAGGGTCGTGGATGATCAAACGGCTGAGTCGAGACCAGACCCCACGCCGCTAACAGATTCTCTGCGACGGGATTGGGCGAGAGGGAAGCTACCAGCTAACAGAGTATTGGAGCACGGTTCTGGGGCAGCTGCTCAGGGGGCACGGGGCCTGGGCCGCATGGGCAACGCCCCCGACGACCCCAAACATGCACATAGAAACCTACTTCGCGCCTTTGGATGGCCTTCTGGGGCCCCTGAAGTTCAGTGGATCAACGTCGCAGTCCTTGGCGATCCGCCGAAGGCGCATCCTGTGGTAGACCCCCGCTGCATGTTCGAGAGCATCGCCAAGAAAGGCGGCGAGGGTTTCGACGAGAAAATTCGCGGCCTGCCAGGTGACGCCAATGAGTTTTGGAAGGAGATGAGAGAGCACGTTATATACGCATCAAGCCGGACGCACATAGATCACGCCCATTCAATTCCCCTGGCGATTCACGGGGACGGCGCAGCAACCCACAAGACGGATGGCCTCTTTACGACTAGTTGGACGAGCCTCCTCAGCAAGGGATCCACACGGGCAACTCACTTCATCTACACAGTTGTTCAGAAGTCAGAAATGCATTCGGGCACCCTCGAGATTTGATTTGCCGACCTCGCGGAAATAATGAATCAGTTGATGCGCGGGGCGCGTGGGGGCGGGCGGCACGCCGCTGCGTGCCAACGGCTACAAGGGAATTGTTGTGATGTTACGTGGGGGCTGGGAATTCTTCACTCAAGCTCTAAACTTCCCTGGGTGGGACTCAAGCCCTAACGCGCGTTGGATGTGCAGCGCGACCAATTCCTTGGATTCAGATCTATGTTGGACCAAGCGTGGCTGGCGCAGAACGATGAAATCCCATGAGTCTTACCTGGGGCCCCTTCGAGAGAGCGGCTCTCCGCTGCCAGCGCTATTTCGAAGCACGTCGCTGAGGTCGGAGGGCGTTGCCATCGATTGCCTCCGCGTTCTGGACCAAGGCATAGCTTCCCACATCATTGCAAACGCTCTGGTGGAGGTCATGGGCCTTGGCCACTGGGGCGGGAACCAGCAGCTTCAAGCCCAAGGTCTCGAGAAAAGCATCAAGAACTGGTACGATAACCATCGCGCCGATTCGCGCATCCAGGGGAAGCTCACATACGAGCGGCCCAAGACGTCAAACGACTGGCCCAAGCTCACAGCAAAAGGTGCAGCTAAAAGGCATCTATCTAAGTATGCAGCCCATATTACCCGTGTTCACAACAGTGGAGATTTGCACGATAACCGCCGTCATGCGATATGATATTTGCCCAGCCGTTTCTACGAGATTATCGACGAGCAGCCGAGGCAGCTGAGCGACGAAGCGGAAAGAGAGATCAGCACGTTGTCAGAGTTGTTGGTGTCGATCTACACAAACCTTGCAGACGAGGCGTTGTTAAATAACAAACGCAAGTGGAAGATGACAGCAAAGTGCCATGCATTTCAGCACCTGTGCGAGGTGCAGGCTTGCTCCCTGATCAATCCGACATACACGTGGAATCATGCCCCTGAGGATTTACAGAGAGTCATCAAATATATAGCTTTGAGTTGCCATAAACACAACACGCCGTTCATGGTTAGCTTCAAATGGTTGGTTGATGCATTTGACGACTTCGACGATTGATGAACCGCTGCGTGGGCGATTCGCGGAGACATCATACTACAGCATGAGTCGCTGTTTGGGCGATTCGCGCGCACTTCAACATCACACCTGCATTGCCATCACACTCACCGCAACATCAACATCAACAGCAGCAACAACAACAGCAACAACAACAACATCAACATCAACATCAACATCACAGTAACGTCACACTAACAAGGGCACCACATGAGCATCGCATGATGCCATCATAACAATATACCCAGCACCTACTTCACTCATTCTCATTCGTTTATTAGCAGGTGACTGTCTTCACGCTGTCTGGGATACAGACGAAGGTTTCACTGGACATGCCAATTTTCATAGTCCTTGATATCGACGACGCCTACGGCGAATTTCCGCCCCCCTGCCATTTGGGAAACGCCTGTGTTAGTCCCCGTTCACCAATCCTGCTCCCCCCTTCTTTTCTTCTCACTCGTTCCTCTTTTTCCTCCTCGTCACCATCACAACCATCAGCATCTTATCATTATTCCCTGGTGTCCTCCTCTTGGTCATCCCCTCCCTCTGTTCCTCCTCCGCCTCCTCCTCTTATTTTTGCTTCGCTCAAAAAATCATATGCATGCAATCCTACATGGTAGCGGGGCCGCGCCTTAAGCCCAGAGGCGCCAACTCGTGACACTTCGCGCCCTTTAACCCAAAATGTTAGAGCTGCGCTCGTTTTGTCCTCGGTGCCACACTCTTGGCGCTCGAGGATGGTCGGGGAGAGGGGGTTTGGCCTGCCCCCGGCTGGTGGGCGACAGTGCCCCGCGCCACTTCCAAAACGGGATGGATCACTAGGGTTGCGGGCCCGCACCCCGCGGATCGGGCCCGCCTTCAGGTGGCGGTGTGCCGCCTGGCGCTCGCCGTCGTCGAGGCGGACGTCCGGCGGGCCCACGAGGCCCACGAGGAGGCGGGGGCCTGCCCGCCCCTCCCGCGGGGCTGCCCCGGCCGCCCCCCCGCGGCGGCGGGGCTGCGGCTCAGGCGGCTGTGGGGGCATCGGCGGCCTGGCGGCCCCCCCCCCATCCCTCCTCCCCTCCTCGGCGGCTGGCTGGGCCGCTGGCGGCCTGCCGCGCCCAGCCCGACACTTTCGGGTTCATTAATTCATTAATTTGGGCTGCGCGCCACTGGCGTGCCGGCAGAGGCAAGGCCACCAGCGCGCCTACCTCTTTTCATCCTTAGACCTGAAGACACTCCAACCCGTGCCTCAGGGCACGGGCACGGTCAGCACTGCCAACGTCTGCGCGCTGAATCCCCGCGGGTTCAACAAGCATTGTACTCAGCAGGCCTGTGGCTCAACCTCGCGCGAGTTACTGCTGGACGGTCTGTTCTGGTGCACGGGCATGGGTTTCGTCTATATCCAGGGAAGCCGTGTCCGAGGTGACGGCTTGCATTGCAGCCTTCATTTCACCATGTGCCGCGCCACAGCTACCAACTCTGGTCAGTACGGCTCGCAGGCTTGGATTCGTCATGAGCCCAGAAACTTGGTTACGTCGGTGAAGGTGATCCCCCCGGGCCTGCTTCGAGTCACAATGGAGCCCCTTCGGCCTCCACGTAATGTCTGCGCATGCGCCCATTGAGGACTCCCCCAGCGGCATTAAGGCGGATTTCAGGCAGTCCGTCCTCGTGGAACTCGGCGCACTGGTTCAAAATCATACAAATTTCATGATAATTGACATCGACGCGAACGCTCGCGTGGGCCTTTTTCAGACCGCATCCATAGGCCCTGCCGAGGCCGACGACGAGACCGAGAACAGCTGACCACCGAGATGCAGCTGAAAGCAGTCAACACCTATACTTCGAGGCTGGCTTCACCTGGACCAATTCCAGGCAGACCTCTGCTCGCATTGACTATATGTTAGTGCCTCCCCAGCTTCCACGATCTAGTCATTGACTGCTTAGTGGATTTCTGTATCGACCTCGCCACTAAAGCCGCGACGACCACCGCGTCCTCGGTTGCAGTTTCTCTGGCCATTTCTTTTCTTTCGAGAACCAAGCGGTAACCCATAACAAACCGGTTGACCTTCAGCGGGTTCGGACAGCATTGCCGCCGAAGTATACCGACGAGTCGTTCCACGACCCCACCCGCTGCAAGTTTTTAGGACTGCTGATCTGCGAATTCGATTGGACTCCTGCGCAGGAGACTCATTCACAGGAGCAGCGCACGCTGCTGAACGAGCAAGTCTCGGAAATGGTCAATCACCTGCACTGGGCGGCGACGCAAGCCTTCGAGCTCCGCTCGCGCGCCCCGCGTAAGCCCTGGCTCAGCAGCGCGACCTGGACCTTCGCTCAGCACTCCATCTCTATTCGTGGTTACCTGCGTCAGCGCCGTGGCTGGCGTCAAACACACACGTCTCTCTGGTCACGGTGGTCCACGCATGGGACATGTACGTCCCATTGACGACTCGACTCAAATGGCATTTTGTGGTTCCGCTGCACCAGCCGCCTAAGGTTACCGAGCTGAAGGCGCCCTTCCTGCTCAGAATCAAGCGGTATGCGCGGATGGACACTGCCGACCGTGCGCAGCACGCTGCGGACAAGAATGGCGCCAAGGAGCTCTACGATATCGTTTGTCGCCTGGGCGTCACCCCAGCCCAGCACTTGAGGACTGTCAAAAACAATTCGGGTCGGACGAAATGGGGGGGATCGGGAAAGGTGGGTGGGGGGGGATGGGGGGGCGAATTCTGCTGCGTGCAGGTGATCTGACTGGCCCGCACAAATCGTCTGCGTTCTCCCCCCTTTCGCCCTCACCCTCCCACTCACCCCTCTCTCCACCTTCCCTTTATCCCACAAGGGCCGTCTTGGGCCTGAGCGCGCGCAGTGCGCGCTCGGGGCAGTGGTTGGGCGATATGTTTCGCTCACGTGGGGCTCGCTGTCGCCTAGGTGGGTGCGGCAAACCACCTGGGGAAATCAGCTAGTTTCAATTCCAGTATATTGTGTCGAGTTTGTTGTTTTGTTACGGCGTCGCAAGCGTCGAGCCAGACTGCGCGCTCCTTCGAGGAACCTGCAGAATTGCAGGCTGTGCCTCCCGGAGGACGGCGCGCGTCGTCGTCGCGGTCGTCGTGGTCGTCGTCGTCGTCGTCGTCGTCGTCGTCGTCATGGTCGTGATCGTCGTCGTCACGGTCGTCGTTGTGGCGGTCGTCATGGCCATCTTCCACACGGGCGTCGGAGGCGTCCTCGGCCCTCGGCGCAGCCGCCGGGCTCGGCGCGGCCGCCGGTCGCCCCTTCCTGCTCCGCTCGGGGGCCCCTCTCTTGTCGGCTGCGCCTGTCGGCTGGGTGAGCCAGCACCTCGCAGGTGACAGGCGCAGCCTCAGTGGCGGGCGGCGCGAGACGCCAGCGACAGCTGCACATGCGCCGTCCTTGCGGCCCCTGCACCCTAGTAACTACTGTTACTGCTTCGAGGTCGAGCTGTGGCTGCCCGCTCCTCGCTCCCCCACGCGTGGTCTCGCCGCGCCGTCCTGCCCCCTCCTTCTCGCCCTCCTCCCCCTTTCCCTTCCTCTTCGGCGAGAGAGCGATGCGGCGGGAGAGGTGGGCGAGCCGTCTGCTCTGGGCATGGCGCGGATGAGGAGAGGTTTGGGAGCGACAGGGAGGGGGGATACGCCAAAGGGTGCGGGGTCTGTGGAGGTCATCGCCCACGCCTCGTGTCGCAAGCGTGCCTGCAGGAGCGTCGGTTCAAAGGGTACCCTTCCACCTCCCTTGTGTCCACCCTCCCCCGCCCCTCCCCTCGTGTTCGAGGTTATTCTGGCATCCTTTCCAGCTTGGACAGCAACGAGAAGGAGATGCTCTCGTACATGTGCCTCCGCCCGCTCTGCGCGCGATCCCATGCATGCCGACCCCCATGCCCTCTTGAGACAGCAACTAGGAAAAATCCTCCATCCCCTTTGCAGGGGCAACGTGAGGGGGGGGATGGGCTCCGTGGGGGTGCATTGAACCCCAATCGCCCATTCATCGCAGATAGGGGCCCGATAGCCCGCCCCGCCCAGGAGCGCGTGGACCAGTTATCGAGGGCCGTCCTATTGCCGATCTATTGACGATGCATCGCCGATTCCAGGTCGATATTTCTTCCCCTGACCCAGTTCCCCCTAAGATGCCCCTATCAACTTCTGGTTCTGGCTCGGGCCTCAGAGGGGCGCATGCTCACCGTTCCGTCCCGGAGGCTTCTTGACGTGACGTCTTGTGTTCGAGAACAGGCGGGCAGCGGTGACATTAGATGTTTGTAATTGCGTGCACGGGGAGGCGTCGCTGGGAACACCTGGGGGTGCCGTACGCACGCGAATGCAGGTCTGATCCAGCGCCGAGTCGATTGCCTCAGCTGGCGCGTCCGGGCGTTCGGCCGACAGTTCTGGCGAGCCCTGCCAAAAAAGAGGGACCAGCTTCGAGGAGGTTCTGCCTCATCCTTCTCATCTTACCCCTATCCCTCCTCCGCGCCCGCTTCCTCGCGCACGGGGGGAGGGGCGGGCGAAGGAGCAGGCAGAGGAAGAAGAGGAGGAGGAGGAGGAGGAGGAGGAGGAAGAAGAAAAGGATGTGGAAAAAGAAGAGGAGGGGGTCGAGGAGGGTGAGGAAGAACGCTTCGAGCAGGGAGGGGCGCGCAAGAGGCAAGCCCGCGTGCTGCGCGACCACCCGGGCGACAAGACCATGATCGGGCTGCAGGTCCCAGGCCCGGCGCCCCGCTGGGGTCCGCAGTGGTCGGCGATCTCTGCCGCTGTCGGTGCCCTACCTTCTTCCGGGAGGAGGACCAGTGGAGACAGCCCGCGAGGTGCTGGCGTCGCCATTGTTCCACGGCGAGCGGTCTCGCCGCGTGTCGGGCCCCAGGACCTTCACGGGTCGATCCAGCTCGGCACAAATATTGGGTCCAGGTTCTCACGTTGCATGTTCTGGCCGTGGCGTCGCATTTCAGGGGCGGCGGCTCTACATGGCGTTCTTCGATCTTGCTGGGCCTCCTAGAGGCTTCTCGTCGCCACGGCTGGATCCTCCTCGGAGAACGGGTCAGAATGGACCCCGGGAGGGGTCTCGGGACCGATTTCGAACGGATTTGGGCCAGTCGGGAAAGCCGTCATTGTCTCAATTGGTTATCCTCCGATCCTCGTGGCCGAACTGTTCAGGAGGGAAGTACGGGAGTGCAGCGTGAGCGGGGATGGGTTTAGGGGGGATTGCATCGCCCATTCACCGCCGATAGGGGCCCGATAGCCCGTCCCGCCCAGGAGCGGGCGGATGTGCTATCGGGATCCAATTGCCGATCTATCAGCGATGCGTCGCCGATTCCGACTCGATGTTTCTCCCCTGACCCAGTTCTTTTTACGTTCCCCTTGATCCCCTCGACGTGTATTTCGATTCGATTGAGCCGATGTATTCTGGTCGGCTCGATCCGATTCGATTCCGTTATTCGCCGTGAAGCGAACGGATCTTGGGGTTTTCCACCGTTCTCGGGTTCTCGGGGCTCTCCCCAGGCCACAGGATTGCCAGAAAACGATTCAAGACGCAAAGTTTGTCATAGGGGAAGGCCCCTGGGCCCCAAACCCGCTTCACTCAGGACCAGTTTGTTTCCAGCCAATATTCCGACGATCCGATTCGGCCCGATGTTCGCACAGTTTCGTTGCGCATGCTGGCGCAGCCGATCCGATTCGATTACGATTCCAATGCCGTTGCAATCCGATCCGATCCGATCCGATTCACATTCGGATTCGACCCGATTTCCCGATTCGATACTAATTTATCTCGCCCTTCCCTGTTGTGCTGCGTTTGCATCGGCCGGCCCGGCCGGCCTCTTCAGGAGTATACGGCATGTTCGTTTCTCGTCGGCGTAGCGGCGCCGCCGGCGCGGGCGTTCAAGGTTGAACGCCGCCGTTGGTCCAGAGTTGGCAGATGGCGAGCTACCCGCGTTGTTGGAAGGTCGCGATCGTTCAAGGGTGAACGCTCCACGCGCAAAGTCAAATTTCACAAGTAGCCACGGCACGGACCGGCAGCAGATGCATGTGTGTACATATCTACATATACATGTATGCACATACACAGGTATGCAAATGTATGCATGTATACATATACGGGGGACCGGGGCCGGGGGCCGGCGCCTCGACCACAAATGTGGGGCCCGGCGCGCCGGGAGCCTTGCCGGAGCGCCGGGGGCCGTCCAAGATCGCCCGAAGATGGCTTCGGAACGTTCGAAAACGCGCTCCGACCGCTCCGGATGCCTTTCAAGACGACTCCCATGACGCCAAGAAGGCACCCGAAGGCCCCGAAGACGCCCCAAGGGGCACCCCGAGAGAATTCCAATACGCAAAAATCGTTGTTTCCCGATTAGAAAACTGATATTTGTTGGCTTGTTTGCCTTTTGGGCTTCCACTGCGTCCAAGACGGCCCAAGAGGCACCCAAGCCGGTCGAGGATGGCCACAAGAGGGCCCCAAGACGGCCCACGAGGGGGCCAAGACGGCCCACGAGGCGCCCAAACCGCCCAAGAACGCCCCAAGGCGGTGCCCAAGACGGGGACGAGGAACCGGAAATTCTCGCCTGTTGGCCCAAGAGACCCTCAGGAGACCCCACGAGGCTCCAAGAAGGGACCCAGAAGTTCCAAGAGGCCCCCATGAGACCCGAAAAAACACCAAAAGAGGCCCCGAAGACGCCCCAAGAGGCATCCCAATCTGCCGCCCCCTGTCGATTCATCGCAGGGGGGCCTGGCGTGCTAGATTATTTCTGTTTTGGTTTTGGTTTTTTTCCAAAAGAACTCCCCCTGGCGCTTCGGCCCGTCCCACCGGCCACCCGAAAATTCCCCAATCCTGGAAAAAATCCGCCAAGACGGCTCAAGATGGCCTCCAAGATGGCCATGTTGGCCCAAGATGGCCTCCAAGATGGTCTAAGATGGGCTCCAAGTTAGCCCAAGATGGTCCAAGACGGCCTCCAAGACGGCCCAAGAGAGTCCAAAGGTGCCTCCAAGTTCGCCCAAGAAGCCTCCAAGACGGCCCAACACGACCCAAAAGGCCTCCAAGAGGTCCTCCAGGAGGGCCTGAAGAGGCCCGAATCATTTATTTCCCATAGCTTCTTTTTTAAGGATTTTAGCATTTGCTTCTTCTCGTCTTTCGGACGACCCACGACGGCCCAAGAGGCCCCCAAGATCGTCCCAACAGCGCCCAAGAGGCCTGCAAGATTGCTTCGGGACTGCCCAAGAGGCCCCCGAGACGGCCCTAAGGCGGCACAAAGACGACCCAAGAGGCCTCCAATACAACCAAGATGGCCTACAAGACGGCCCTGGAGTCAAAGTGTATATGCAGCGTCCCCCTCTGAGCCTCTCCGTTCCGTCGCCGCCAGTGTTCAATGCGGCCAGCCAGTGTCATTTGCTTGTACTGATGATGAGATTGGCGCCGCTGCGCCTCGTGGAAAAGGTTATCTTCCTTGCTCTCGCTGCGTGGCTGGCGCCGATCCGCTCATTCGACCTTGGTAGTGGAGCCTCGGTCCGTCGGCCGGGGCTCCACTGTGCGCTTCGCTGTTGGACACCGAGTTCAAGCTCGGCTACGTCGACGCCACTTCCTCCTCTTCCCTTTCACCGTCGACGAGGACGCTGCTGTGAAGTGCGTGTCCTTCTCTTTGATCTTGGTACGATGTCGGACACTCTCACACATGCCGACCAGGCGCAGATCATGGCCTCGATGACGGTACCTCCGGCATGGTCGCCAGAATGGAGCTCACGCTATCCCTTCCGAAGATGGCTCAGGGATGTGACGCTGTGGAGTATAGCAACAGAGGTTCCTGAAGCTGCTCAGGGTGCTGCGGTTGTGCTGCGCCTTGGAGGCGCCGCGAGGGAGTTCGCAGACGAGTTGGATGCGCAGATTCTGCAGCAGGGGCAGGTGTTGGACTTGCAGGACGGAGTTGGGCCCCGCACGGTGACTGGTCTAGCTGTGCTGCTGCGGGCTCTTGCTCGCAACTATGCTTTGGAAGCTGGAGAGGATGCGATCAGGGCCATGGCTGAGATGATGGCGTTTTCGGTCCAGCAGCACGAGACCATCGACGTTACTCTGAATAGATTCCAGGTGCTCAAGTCTCGCGCTAGTGATCACGGATTGAATACTGGACCTTCGGGTTGGGCTTGGATGCTCATGACAGGCTTGCGCGTTCAACCAGACGAGTGGCTGCATCTACTCGGCATGTTCGACAACCGGTCGCCTCAAGATGATGATGAGTTCAGTCGCTTGCTTCACAGTATCCGTCCTCGCGGTCACGCGTTCATGCAGGACGGCATCATGAGAGCGGCGGAGAGGGCAGCGCGCACCCCAGGTGCAACGGCCCATCCAGCTCATCTTGGCCTCGGCAAAGGTAGGCCCTTCATGACCAAGGATGCAGGCCAGGGCTTCTTCCCAACGTTTGGCGAGGTCAACCAGTGGGGGGGGTTCTTCCCCGCATCGGCGGCGCCGCCGCAGGCGCCTTGGTCACCATCGGGCGCAGCATCTTCCGCGTCGGCTGGAGTTCAGAATGCGCAGTGCGATGAGGACAACGCTTCGACCAGTGGCACTGACTACTTCGATGAAGGCCCGCAGGACTTAGCCACTTATCTTGCCGAGGTTGATCCAGAGATGCATGGGGACGTTCTTCGCCACGAATATATCATGTCAAGACGACGTTGGAGGCAGTTTAGTGGCCGACCCTCTCGATTCCATCGTCGCAGTGGGCGAAAAGGTTCCAATTATGGTGGCAAGAGTCGTGGTCGTGGCTGGTTGGGCAAGGGCTTTCACTACGAACGTGATCCCACCGCCGCTGCTGCTACTTCACCCGTGCCAGGTGTTGCCCCAGGCTTCGTGGGCGCGGCCTAGCAAGCAGGCAAGAAGGGGGGGAAAGGCTCCGGAGGTGGCGGAGGAGCTGGCGCAGGCAAAGGCAATCCCCGCGATGCTCAAGGCAACGTTCTTTGTTGTCACGTCTGTAATAGCGACCGGCACCTCGCCAGAGAGTGCCCGCAGAAAGGGAAGGGCGTTCGCACTTTCGTCACTCATGATGACGGTCGTGGCTGCGACGGTGGCGGAGGCGGTTACGGCGGGGGCTCCGGCGGCAGCGCCGGCGGAGGCTGGTTCGCCACGGCGGGCGATGTGCACAAGCAGGGTCAGCTCGCACTAGAGGATGAGACGCTCGACGGCTACGATGGCTACTCTGATGATTGGCACGATTACGACGAGGCCGATGACTTCTTCGACGACGAAGGCTTGCCCAAGGACAACGGCTCTGCGGGCAAGAACCGCAAGGGCAAGGGCAAACAGGACAAGGGCAAGGGCCTCGATCGACAGCGCGGTGGATCTCATGCTCAGACCACGCAGCTGAGCAGTATTTTGAGTTCGAAGATTGACAAGCGTAAGATCCAGGCTGACGAGGGGGCCGCCCTGATCGTCGAGCGCGCAGCTGCAGTGGCTGCGCCCAAGGCGTTCATGCCGCCGCCGCGCCAGCCGCCAGAACTGGCGGCAGCGGCGCCGATCGCACCTCCTCCTGCTCGTGACTCGTCGGTGCCGGCGGCGGTCAGTGCTGCAGCTGTCGTTTCGCCTTTCTTGCACAGGACTACGGGTAGCAAAGGTTTGTTCTTCCCGATCCAGGAGCGCAGCCGTTCGCTTGCTCGACAGCGTCTTGGAGCCTGGCACGCTCGTGCGCGGCTGTCGGATGGCCGCGAGGCCTTGCTGGTGGATCCAGGTGCTCGCGACAACCTGACCGGCGGCGAGTGGTTCAAGCGTGTTTCGGATATTTGGGCTCAACGCGGTGTCGAGGTCGAGCGCAAGAGGATGGATAGGCCGATTGGAGTTGAGGGCGTTGGCAACAACGCTGATGCCTGCATCAATCGAGGTCGCGTTCCTCTTGCGCTTGCTGGCGGTGAAGAAGGCAGCTGCGACGTTCCCATTGCAACGAACTCTTCGGTGCCGGCACTGCTGGGCAACAGGGCCCTGCGTCGCAATCGAGCCATCGTGGACTGCTTCAACGGCATCTTGTATTTCATCGGCCCCGGTGACCACCAACTCTTGCCCCCTCCAGACTCACAGGAATACCAGCTGGAGCTTTCGCAGCCAGGTCACTGGATGCTGCCGGTGACGGAGTTCGAGGACCAGAACGTCGGCCAGGCCAGCGCGAGCTCCAGGCTTGCGAACAACGCTGGTCTTCATCTGCTTCATTCTGCCACCGCCTGACGGGGCGGCAGCGCGACCTCGAGCGCCGCAGGCTCGGCGCGGTGTTCGAGTTCAGGTCGTGCAGCTGAAGCACTGCCGAGAAGAACTTGCACTCTCTCGACCTTGAGCGCAGCCACCCTCGTTGGCGTTTTACCTCGAACTCTCTCATCTCATTCTAGTCCAACGGCCAAGGCCGAAGTTGCACAAAACCAGGTTGGGTCTGCGGATGTGGACTGCAGTGGTGGCGAGCCTGCTGGGTCTGAGCTTTCAACCTCGACTTCGGCGGCCTGGTCACGAGGTGTTCCTGGAGTCCGCGAGCTTTCATCCTCCAGTACTTCGGCACAGCCTCCGCGCGTGCCTGCAGGACCTCCGGGTGTCACGCGTGTTCCTGGCGTTGTCTGTCCTGTGGACAAAGCACCTGCGACGGCTTCGTTGGCATTTCAGGCTCGTGCACCTCTTGAGCGTGGAGCTGATACTGTGGAAGCTCTCAATTCAAATGCTGACTGGGCATCCTTGCTGTCTGATGAGAATTTGGTATCCCATTTTGGTGTGCCCTCTGTCGTTACCTTGATGTTCGTCGATGACTCCGACGACCTGGTGAGGCAGTATACTTTGCACGAGAAGCTGGCCGCCGCTGGTGTCGTGTCTACGGCAGTGGCTTTACGATCGAAGGAGATGCTGACAACAGCCGCCATGGACCGAGCCAGCAAGACACTACGTGAACGGTGCCCCGCTCTGCTGTGGGCGACACCTAAGGGCACGGCACTTGGCGGCCCTACTCGACGCGATCGTCGGCGGAGCTATGCCGTGGCACCCTTGGTCCAATGGCAGCTGAACGCCGAACGCCCGGTCATAGTCGAAGCCAGTGCCGCATCTGCTGTCTGGGAAGTTGGTGGCTGGGAGCAGATGTGCAATGACTGTCGCCTCAGCCGTCACACTGTCAGGTGGTGCCGATGCGGCATCACGAACTCTGTTTCAGGATTGCCAAGCCGTCGGGTCTCGAAGCTGTTATCCAACATTGACCTGTGCGCTGACTACGACACCTGCAACTGTCCTCAACATCATCGCTCTCAGGATGGCCAACACGAAGATGTTCGACATGAGCTGCGACAGTTTGTTCAGGTCATATCCGAGTTGGCGTTGAATCCGATTGTTGGATGTAGTGGGCAGCCCCTGGGGGCGGTGCCAGAGTATGCTGCAGCGAACAGCGGTGCTAAGGTTCGGCAGAACTACCCGACGGAGGCTCGCATCAAGCAGAAGCAGCGCGAGGCTGAATTCGGCAAGAAGACTCTTCCCAAGAAGATGGACGACTACGAGAAACACTGGTATGATTGCGGCGACGATCTCAGTTCAATTCTAGTGGATGGTCCAGATCTGTGGTGTGACGACTACAGCTATGATGTATACCGCGCCGCCTGCGCTGACGATGAGGAAGTGACTTGCAGGCCTCAGAGCATGACGAGGAGGACCTCACCTCGCTTCGTCCTGACGGCATATTTCTCCTGGGCCAGGGTTCTGAACATCAGCCTTGGAGGTTCGCGGATCGTGCTGAGCAGGTCTACTACTACGACGACCCGAAGGCGATGTACCTGGACTGGGGGCTGCCTGCAGATGAGCACTACTACTGTGATGTGCTGGAGATCTGCGGCGGTCAGGAGCGTACCACTCAGATGCGGGTTCGACGCCTGCATCGTGAAGGCTTCCAGCGAGGACCATCCTGTGATCTGCGTTGTGGTGTTGATCTCAGTCGCCGCTTTGATTTGCAATGGATATGGTAGTATGTTATGCACTGCCAGCCTGTTGTGATCGTTCTCTCCACGCCATGCACTGGCATGAATGGCCGGCACCATCTCAACAGAGTTTTGAATCCGGGTACTTGGGGGGCCAGTCGTGCCAGGGCATCTCACCTGGGATCGTGCGGTGCTGAGTTTGCTGGTCACCAACTTGCCGTTGGCAATCATTTTCTTAATGAGCAGCCGTTGGGCTCCGACGTCTACGAGCTCGAAGGCTGGCTTTCGCTGCGTGCGGATCCTCGAGTCGTGTCAGCCGTGTTCCATCAGTGCCAGGTGGGACTAGTGGAGGAGAAGTCACGGCTGCCGGTGAAGAAGGCTACAGAGTTGATGTCCAGTGACGAACGGCTTGTTCGACGCTTTCGTCGGCTGCTCTGTCAGGGCCACCGAGCCTGTCAACGACATGCGCATGCTGAAGGAAGTCACGTGACGCGCAAGTTGCAGAGGTGGCCGTGGCGCATGGCCTCGCTCATCGCCGATGGTATTGCTGACATCCTTCGGGAGCGTTGGAGGTCCAAGTCGCCTAGAGTCCACTGGATGAAGTTAACCACAGACGAACGTGATGCTGAAGCGACCGGCCGTTTCATCAATAAGTGCAAGATGGGGTATCGCAGGTCCGTCAAGGACTCCGACTGTACGCCGATGTTGTTCTCCACCAGTGTCTATCGTCACGTTCGCTACAGTGAAGACGTTGACTCCATCGCCAAGCAGCTGCTGAGCCGGATGGAGAGTTCAGTTCGTGGGCGCGAACGTCCAGAAGAGCGTCGATGGCGAGCGACGGCACCAAGATACAGCATGTCGGCCTTTCCTTTGAAGAATATCACGTGTTCGGCATGTCTGGGCAGAGCTTCGCAACATGACCCTCGACGCACCCGTGGCGATGCTTGCCGTTATCCCCACGTTCCTCCTATTGGCACCGAGTGTCCAGGGTGCCTTGCTGGAGCAGTTCGATCAGACCCTCGCCACCATGATGACCAACGATGTCGCTAGAAGTGGGTGGAGACCCGGGGTAGCGCCGTTGCCCAGGCTCTCGCTGGCTCATCTGCCGCGGCTCCAAGAGGCAGGTCTGCTTCTGCCGTTGCGCCTGCTCGAGCCGCTGGAGCACGCGTACCTGCTCATCGCGACTCGACTGCTGATGATCCTGGTGGTGGCGACCTGTCCTCCTTGGAGGCCGATGCTGCGGCATCTTCGTCAGCCTCAGCGTCTGCCTCCGCACCTGTCGCACCTGTGCCGGCGGCCCCGGCGCCTGATGCAGTACCAGAGGTGGTGGCCGCGCCGCCGCCACCGCCGCCGCCTGCGCGACCTCCAGGAGTGGATGCTGCGGTGGGAGCAGATCTGCCTGTGGATGATCCTACCAGGTTACCAGAGTGCAGCCGCCTGCTGCTCAGCGAAGGTCCCGGGCAGCCAGGTCCGAGATCGGGGTTCAGGCAAATGCCGAAGGTGGTGACTGGTCCGACTGGTCCATGGGGCGTGCGATGAATACCATGGTCATCAGAAGGACTCTGCGCAAGCTGCATATCAGAATGTGGCATGCGCCTGCGCTGCGTCTCAAGGAGATGCTCATTGCCGCTGGCGCGCCTGAGGAGGCGATCGAGTTGATTCAGATTGTGCGCGATACGTGTCCGGCCTGTCGCGCCTGGCATCGGCAGGGCAAACGACCCATAGCCACCAGCAGGGTGATCACCGACTTCAATCAAGACGTACAAATCGACCTGCTGTTCTGGAAGACGAAGATTGCGATGCACATGTTAGACACCCTTGTGCGTTTCTCGGTCGCGGCGATCATCACGGACCGCAACACGGGCACCATCACCGGTGCCATCACGCATTACTGGTTCAGGCTATTCGGAGCTCCTGCTGTCTTCACTTCGGATCGCGATGGGGGCTCTCGACAGCGACGAGGCCAGGTATTGGGCCTCGCGCTGGCAGTTCAAGCTGAATCTGCGGCCGAAGGGAGCTCACGCTCGCATGGTGGAACGGCATCGCGAGTTGTTGCGTAATCAGTTGCATTTGGTTGATGAGCAGTGCGCCCGTGACGGCACGCCTGTTCCCGACGAAGCCATCCTGGATGAGTGCGCATTGGCCAAGAATTGCATGATCTCGATTTCTGGCAACATCACGCCCTACAAGGTTGCGTTCGGTCGCACCATTCCGATGCTCACGGATCTAGAGCCAGCTTCTGCCACAGCGCTGGAGGACCAGGATGACGGCATCGACTGCATTTCGCGTCACATCCATCGGTTGCGCGAGGTGGCGATCGCGGCGGTGGTCGGGGCCTCTGCACAGCAGCGTATGGATCGTGCGATTCAATCTCGCACTCGCCCAGCTGGTGAGTGTCAGAACCTGCAGCTGGGCGACTTGGTCGACATCTGGCGCGACCCGCCCAACAAGGATGTCTCAGGCTGGCGAGGCCTGGCTACAGTTGCGAACGTCAATCGCATGCAGGAAGGCGTGGTGGACGTGCAGTGGCAGTCGCGGACGCTCAGTTGCCGATTAGCCGATATACGTCACGCTCTTAGCATGGACGTGATGGTCGCGACAGGACACTACAGGCAGCACTGGGAGTTACCCTTGACTTTGGTGCAGGAGTTCGCCGAGAGCATCGCGAAGGGATCAGTAACCTTGGCGTGTGTGAACACTTCGACTGGCTGGAAGTTGTCTAGACGCTGTGCCAAGTATCCCATCATCTTCCACGCGATGTTGCATGTTGCGTCGTGTGATCTCAGACTGCAAGGCTGCAGTGGTGGCCGACTGGGTCATGGTGCCAAGGATCTCGAGTGCATGCATGGTGTCGACGAGACACTGTTCATCTTCTGGAAGGTAGGTCATTCGCTCGACTGGCATTGGCAACAAGCTCTCGGCACAGTGCGGCTTTCTCTTCCGACGCTGTCCGGAGACGAGTGGCAAGACACGGTTTTCTTGCAGTTCTTCATTGTCGCGTTGGAAGACATCGAGCTTGCTCGACAGGCTGTTCCTGATGTGCCGCACCTTGGTCGCATGTGCGAGCAGGTCGATCCAGACGAAGGCACGTTCCCACCGGGCACTCGTCTTCCGAGAGTTCGTCGACCTAGGAGCGAAGATGTGAACGACGAGCAGCTCAATAAGGCCCGTCGCAGGGACGAACCGCCGGTCATTGTGTTGCCTGGTGACCTCAAGAGGCAGCTGTCGATTGGATCGGATGAGAGTGGAAATCCTCGACCTCATGTTGCTCCTTGTCTGCCTCATGCCTCTGAGGAGCCTCCCGCTGCAGCTGATGTGCCTGTGGCAGACAGTGATGTTGACACAAATGCCGAGGATGAGGATCTTTTCTGGGGTTTTATCTTCATGGAGACGGCTTCTCCATCCGCAGCCCATGTATATTTCGGCTGTCAAGTTCCAGCTGTCGAGCTCACGCCTGAGGACATTGAGGGGCCTATCAGTGTTGAGTTCTCTCGGAGACAAGCTTGGCGGCTGGGGCTTACTCCGAACAAGATTGCCAAGGGTCAGGTGTTGGTGATGAATATATTCAAGACCCAGGCTTCGCCGGTCATAGAACGTGTTCTCAACAATCTGTTTGCCGCCGAGATCAGGCAACATCATGATCTGGTTGTTGCGGCAAAGCTTGAGGAGTTGAAGCGTTGGGTCTCTCGTGGCGTCATCGAGCGCATGGCCAAGAAGGATGCGGATAATCGAATCGACTCTCGCTGGGTCATCAAGAGGAAGATCATCGAGGGCAATCGCGACGCGAAGGGACGCTTGACCGTACGCGGCTTCAAAGACTGGCAGAAGCACGAGAAGGATCGAATTCGGACCGCTGCGGGAACTGCTTCCCGTTGGGGCCAGAGGGTGATATGTTCTATTGCGGCTCAGCATGGCTGGACACTGTGGTCGCTCGACGTCTCGATGGCATTCTTGCGCGGCAAGACGTTCGAGGAGCTCGCAGAGAGGTTCGGTTTCAAGATGCGGAGCCTGCAGTTTGATCTTCCTCCCGATGGCGCAGCACTGCTGAAGCAGGTCGAGGGTTTCGAGAACTTCAACGAGGTCACGGAAACCTTGAATATGAAGAAGCCAGGTTTCGGCACGAACGACGCTCCGTGGGCTTGGCAGGTGGACTTGTCGGACACCCTCAAGGAGTTGGGCTTCTTCCCGACCGAAGCTGACCGGCATTTGTGGTTGATGTTTGAGAATGCAGTGTTGGTCGCCGTTCTTGGTACTCACGTGGATGACTTGAAGGGCGCTTGCAGCGATGAGACGCGTGAGTGATATTCGCTAAGTTTCGTGAGAAGTACGAAGACGCAACTGTGAACCTGGTCCTTTCGAGTGTGTCGGCATTCAGCATTCCCAGGATGAGGCGAGCGAGGCGATCACGATCGACCAGAACCACTACGTGTCCCAGCTTCGGCCGATCAGCAGCACTCTGCTCCCCGGCAAGCCCGATGAAGAGCTGGTGGACAGCGCGTTGCAGGGCATGTACTGGAGTCTTCTGGGAGGCGTAGCTTGGCTCACTCTCACGCGCGCTGATATCGCTGTGTTTGTTGGTCGCTTCCAGAGGCACAGTCAGAAGGTTACGGTCGGTGACATCAAAGGTCTCAACACCCTTCTGAAGTGGATCAAGAGGAAGCCTTCCAGTATCAAGTATGCTCGTCTGGTGCCGCCTGTGTGTCTCTGTGCGATAGCTGACTCTGATTATCGTGCTGATGACGTTGACTGTCTTGTAGTTCGTGCAGCCATCCTGGTACTCATTGAGATTCGAGATGGCGTTCCTGGTGGCCCGATGCATGTGATAGATTACTACAGTCGAAAGCAGCCGAGAGTCACCCGCAGCACGTTTGGAGCTGAGCTGACCAACCAGATGGTAGCCTGTGAGCTTGGTATGCTGCACCGCGGTTTCTGGCATCAAGTGTGGACGGGGTCTCGCGGCGCGAAGGAGTTGCATGATGCGGTGAACTCAGGCAAGATTGAGATGAGCTTGTATCTATTTGGTGATGCCCACGCTGTGTTCACAGCTATTACTGCTGAAGAGATCGCCATGCCCAATGTTCGAAGCCAATTGTACGCTGTACGTGCCATGCGAGATAGACCCGACTGCGGTTATTTGACTGGATTGCTGTGATGTGGCACGAGAGATATGTTGTGTGATGCTCTTACCAAGGGTACAGTGGCTCGAGGTGTGATTGTTGACGCTTTGGTACTGGGCAATGGCGAATGTTGATCAAGGACCAGATTCACATATGGCTTGTTGTGTCGCCTGCTGCTTCACGTGCTGTTACTAGTTGATGCTGAAGGATGTGGATCGTGCCTATCCTTTTGTAAGCCTCACCGCTCGGACACATATGCGGAGATCTTTACGATATGTGCTTTCATATGCTGGTGCTTGTGTATGCTCAGCAGCTTGCCTCTTTGAGGTCGGTTGCTAGTTGCGTGGTCCGGCCATGGGCTACTGAGATGTTGTTTTAGGGTGATGCTGTATTTGCTCGTGGACGACTGCTCTTGTATCACGTCTACGAGCATGGCTGCTTCTCCGACGATACTTGCGAGTTGGAGATGGTGCCAGAGTCAAAGTGTATATGCAGCGTCCCCCTCGGAGCCTCTCCGCTCCGTCGCCGCCTGTGCTCAAGGCGGCCAGCCAGTGTCCTTTGCTTGTGCTGATGATGAGATTGGCGCCGCTGCGCCTCGTGGAAAGGTTATCTTCCTTGCTTTCGCTGCGTGGCTGGCGCCGATCCGCTCACTCGACCCCTGGAGCACCCCAAGAGGGCCCGTCGGTGTCCAGTAGTGATATCGGAAGTGAGATCTACAGTGAGATCCATAGGGAGATCGAGACGAGTCCGATATTGAGATCGATATTGGGATCGATAATGGAATCGATAGCGAGTTCGATACTGAGATCGATGGTAAGATGGTGAAATCGATAGTGAGATCGATAGTGAGATTGCTATTGAGATCGATAGCGAGATGGATTGAGTGATACGTTGGTGTCTCCCCCCACCGAATCTCCTTATCACCCGAAGGGTGGCCGTCTGGGTCTACGTATACGACCACCTTTTCGGGTGATCAGGAGGTTTGGGGGTGGGGGGTTAAAAAACGAACTGCTGGCAAGCGTGATGGGTGTGATTATTACTGTGCTGGTGGCGCGCCCTCGAGTTAGCGATGACGCGTGATGACGATGTTGAATTGCGATGTAATGTCACTACCGTCCCCGCTTTTGATCTCACTCGATCGAACCGGCTATCGGCCTCACGGCTGGTCTTAGTACCAATGGATTCAGCGATTGATCGATATCATTACCGATTTTTCTGTCGATTTCATTTCGATACCACAACCAATGTCGCAATCAACACCATTGTCGATCTCACCTTTGATCTCACTACAATTCTCATTTCAGCGATATCAGTATCGATCTCGCTATCGACTTCACTACCGATGCCAAAACGGGGCACCCCGGGCCACTGCCCGCCCACCGCCGACGGAACACCGACGGGACACCACGGTGGGACACCCTCGGCCAACGCGCGCCCACCGGGGGCGGAGGGGCGGTCCATTGCATCCGAATCGCCCCAGCGACGTCGGGGTCCTTCCTCTCGCGCGCCCACGCAGCTTCGCCGCGCCCGCGTTCACGACACGAACACGAAGCCGAAACCGATTTCCTGGTGGGGGGGGCTCTCCATTCCACTGCGATCTCATCCCCCGGCCTCCGATAAACGGTTACGTTTTTTGCGGATAATGCGGGAAATGGTGGAAAGAGACTGGCGGTTCGGAGACGTGGCAGTTTGGGGGCCTTAGGTGGAGCGGGGGCCGTAGGCAACCCTGCATACGAAGTTCAGTTAGGCGTGCTGACTCGAGACTCGAAGGCGGGGAGAGCGATGAATAGGGGAGACGAGGAGCAGTGGGGTAGGTCTGGCCAGCGCGGAGTCGGGACGCGCATGCTTTGGAGATGGCGCGAGTTTTCACTGGGCTATCCTGCCTGAGGCTCTCTTGGGGCTGCTGTTGGCGTTTCTTGGGGCGTTGGGGGCCTCTGGGGGCCACGATGGGACCATCCTGGGGCCATTTCAGGCCTGTGGAGCCCTTGCGAGAAAGTATATATTTTAGTGGTGTCCAGGAGGGGGTGGTGTGGTCACGGGCCCTCTTGGTGTCCGTCGTGGTGGATATTTGGGTAATCTTGGAGCTTCAGGTCCGAAGGGGGCCTGATCCATTCAAATCACATGCGGACATCTCTCTCTCTCTCTTCTTTTCTCTCTCTCTTACTCTTTCTCTCACTCGCTCTCATTCTCTCTCAGTCCTCTGTGGCTGTCTCTCTCGTTCCCTTTCTATATCTCTCTCTCTCTCTCCCTCTCTCCTTCTTTCCTGTATCCAAACTGCGCCAGGGCTTCTTTGGCCTATGTAGGAATCCTCGCATGGTTTTTTAGCCAGGGAACCTTCGTGGGAATCCTTAATCAGGAATCCTGAGTACACCACCACCCCTAACCTGACGCCGGGCACCTAACCTAACGCCAGCCCCTCTGCCAGTGGGCTCCGGTGGCGCCCTGGCTGGGGGAACGGCAGTGCCGGTGGGCTCTGGTGAGCGATTGCGGCGCGAAGTTTTTCAAAATTAAGTTACCGCTTGAGCGCCGGCCACATTTGAGGAAGTCGAGTGGCAGAAGTATCAGTCAAAAACATAGCATCACAAGCATTTGGCCCCACATGCCGCCGGGGATGGCGGATATTGCTTCATTAACGACGACGGCGACGACGACGACGACGACGACGACGACGACGACGGTGGCAGCGGCGGCGGCGGCGGCGACGACGGCGCTGGCAATATCCCTCATTGTGAACGGTACTCTCGCCTCAGCGCTGGGCGTGCTGAGCACATCCATCAGACATCATTGGGAACGGTACTCTTGCCTCAGCGCCGACCCCCATGGCCATGGTGCTGCCGCTGCAGCGCCAGCCACATCCCTGATTGGGACTGCTGCTTTCGCCCGTGCGCTGGCCGCATTCATTCGGGCCGGACGAAAGGGGGAGATTGGGAAAGGGGGGGTTACGAGATTTGCTGCATGCAGCTGGTTTCGGCCCTACCGAGGGGCCCATCATGGCCGCCTCTGGCGCCGGGAGGCGCCGGGAAAATCAGCTACGCGAGCTGATTCTCAAACCCCCCCTTTGCTATCCCCCCCTTTCGCCCGACCCGATTCATGGGTAAGACTGTTGCTGCGGCCTGCGCGCTGGCCGCGTCCTTCATTGGGGACGGGACTCCCGCATCAGCGCCGGATACCTCCTTTATCGGATATAGCGTCGCCGCTTGAGCGCCAGCCACGGTCTTGATCGGGAGCGGTACCTTCGCCCGAAGGGTGGGCGCGCGCCGGGCGAGTGCCAGCGGAGTGGCGTCAGGTTAACTACTTGGCGTCAGGTTACGTTCAAAGGCGCCAGGTCCACTGCCGGCGGGGGAAGCGTCAGGTCAGGGGCCTTGGCGTCAGGTTGGGGGGGGTGTAATGAATCTGTCGTACGGTATTCTTGTGACTAAATCCTGAGTGGAGGAGCCTTAGTCAGGAATATGTTGTAATGATCTTTTGTGCAGAAAGTGTTGCGCGAGGTTCTAATTAGGGCGCTCGTACAAAGGAACCAATATTCTGGAACCACGAGAAAGGCTTTCTTAGTAAGGAACCCCCACTGGGGGAAGCCTTCGTAAGGAACCCGTATTTGGGAGTCCTCAGTGAGGATTTACGAGTCAGCATTTCTTAGTAAGAAAAGAAGGTTGGTATCATTAACAATGAGTTGTTCGTAAAGCTTTTCAGTGTGGCAGCGTTAGTACGAATATGTCAGGAATGGTTTCTCTGCATGGACTCCTTTTGTAAGGAAGCCATAGCAAGGGATTCGTGTTCAGGAATCCTTGGTAAGGGGCCCACAGTAGGGAATCCTTAGTAGTGAACACTGACCAGGAATCCAGGGCAGGGAATCCTCCATCGGAAATCCGCACTGAGGGATCCTCAGTAAGGGTGCCTTCTGTAAGGACTTGTTGTAAGCAATCCTAAACAGGGGGCCAGTTGTAAGGAATCCCGATTGGAGAATGCGCAGTAAGGAATCTTTCGTAAGGATCTTTGGTAAGGAATATGGTGAAAGAGGTCCTTCGTAGGGAGCTCTTAGTAGCGAATCGCTGTTCCTGAAGCCTTAGTCTGGATTGTTTAGCAAATAATCATTGGTGGGGAACTCTTTCGCAAGGAATCCTTAGCAGGGGCTTTCCAATAGGATTTGTGATTCAACATGTCTTAAGAAGGAATCAGAAGAAGGGAATCGTTATCAATGAGTTCTGAGCACGGAATCCTTAGCATGGCAGCTTGAGTAAGAGATCGCCAATCATGAACCCATCAGAATGGGACCCTTTTTGATGCCCTAGTGAGTGACCCTTAGTAGGAAATCCTTCGTACTGGGTCCTTCAGTCCATTGCAACGAATCCTCAATAGGGGGTCGGTCTTTCGCAAGGAGTCTTAGGTGGAGGATCCTTACTCAGAAGTTCATACTACGGATCATTTGTAAGGAATATGTTGTAAGAGATCCCCTGTAGGGAGTTCGTAACACGGAATCATTGTTATGACAGTTGTGTCATGGATTTCTTAGTAAGGACCCATGCATGGGGAAGCATTCGTAAGGAAGATTGAGTAAGAAATCTTCTATAAGCATGTATGAGAAAGCACTTTCTTGTTAGGGGCTGGGAAGACAGGAGTCCTCATCAATGAGTTCGTCGCCAGGAGTCCTTAAATAAAGGCTGAGCCAGGAATCCACTGTAGTGAACCAAACGACCTTAGTAAGGAATCATCAGTCGAGAATGTTTAGTAAAGAATCCGTTGCATGGGGTCTGTAAGGATTCCATCGCAAGGAACCCTGACTTGAACATCCCTCGTACGGAGTAAGGAATCCCAAATGAGGAGTCCTTCGTAAGGGTCCGCCCGTAGAGAATAGTTGCTTGAAACTATTGCTTAGTAGCTCTAAGCCAGGATTTCAGCATAAGGAATCATTAGTAGGGAATCCCTGTCGGGGAACCCTTGGTAACTTGTCTTTAGTAAGGCACCCTGGACAAGGAGTCCCCAGTCTGGAGTCCTTGAGGAATCCGTAGTAGGGAACCCGTTGTCGCGATCACTCACTAAGGAACCACCACGAAGAATTCCTGAGTAAGGAATCCTGAGCTAAGAACCCGAAATATAGAACCCCAAGTATGGAGTCCTTCGTAAACCACCCTTAGTAAGGGATCGTTGGCAGGGGTCCTTCACAGGGAACCCGTAATATGGGATAGTGTGGGGTCTTTAGGATGGAGGGGAAGGAACATTGGAAGGAGGAGGGGTACGCGGGGGAGGAGGAGGCGGAGGAGGAGGAGGAGATGGTGTTGCCGACGGACCTGGGCGTGCCGCCCATACCCAGGTTGGCTGCCGACGGCCCCTGGCGTCGCCTCCTCGCACATGGGTCTGGGCCCCTTGGCCCGAAGAAAAGGGGGCCAGTGGATCCAGAGGGGATGTGTTTTGTTCTTGTGACCTTTCCCCCAGGGCCAGACTCCCCCTTCAATCCCAATCAACTTGCACCCCCCGCACACGCACAAAGGGAACCTTTTGTGCGGCCCCCCCCCCCCAACGAGAATCGATTGAGCCGTCTCCACCCGCAAACAAAAATAACGCAAGCCGAGCGTCAACCAGGGAGAGGGACAAAAAGGGAGAGAGTGAGAGAGAGAGGGAGAGAGTAAGAGAGAGAGAGAGAGGGTGAGAGAGACAGAGGCTGAGAGCGTGAGAGAGAGAGAGAGATAAAAAAGAGAGAGCTAACAATCTTGAAGGCAACGAGCAGCGGGGGCCTAAAATCCACCAGGTACCTTTTTAACATGGAGCTGATCCTGGGCCTGTGGGCGGGGGGCGAGTGGGTGCAAAGGTTTCTTGGAAGCATCTGGCGCGTGGCTTCGGGCCGTGTTGGCCTGAAGCATCGCAGCGCGTAAAAAATAGATCGACCTTCGACCAGCCCGCCACCCGGCTTGGTTTGTGGGTGCGAGTCTTTGTGAATACATGCTGGGGTCTCTTAGGTACCGTTCGGAGGCCTCTTGGATGTGTTGAAGTCTCTGTTGGATTTTTGTTAGGGCCTCCGTTGGCCCTCTTTGGGACCTTCGGGGCCGTTGTGGGGCTCTCGTGGGTCATCTCGGAGCTGTCGTGGCCCGTCTTGGGGCCTCTTGGGGGTTTCGTAGGGTCTCTTGGAGGCCGCGTGTGCCTCTTGTGGGCGTCTTGGGGACTCTGGGGCATGAGGGTCTGTTGGGTCGCCTTAGGGATTTATTGAGGTGCTCGTGGGCTCCTGGGGCGACCTGTGTGGCCTCTTGGGCCGTCTTCGCCGAAATTGTGGCTAGAGGCTGGGAGTGATGTTTGAACTTCTTGGGGCGTGGTGGGTCGATGTTTGACCATCCGAAGTCCATCTTGAGCCGTCTGGGGGCGTTGTTCTGGGAGTGCTCCGCGAGCCGTCTTGGATCGTCTTGGGGGCCTGTTGGCTTGGGTTGTAGGTCGGTGGCATTTTGGATCTATGTGAGGGTCTTTCTGGATGCATCTCGGGAGTTCTTGGATGTTGTGTGGGAGTATCTTTGGATTTTTGCGTCGTGGTTGGGGGCCGTGGCCTCTTGTGGACCTTCGGGGCCGATGTGGTTATCTTGGGTCGTCCTGGGTTTTCTTGAAGACCTTTTGTGCCGTCTTGCGGTGGGGCCTCTTGGAAACCTCCGAGGTTGACGGGGTTCTTCTGGGTCGTCTTCGGGCTTTCTTGAGCATCTGTTCGCCGTTTCGGGGCCTCTTGGGGGCTTTTGTAGGATCTCTGGCCGGGGCCGCGTGAGGTCTCTTTGCGGCTTCTTGGGAACCTCTGGGGCCGCTGAAGGGCTATGTTGGGTCGTGTTGGGTTTTTGTTGAAGGCCTCGTGGGCCGCTTTGGGGGCGATCTTAGGGTCTTCTTCGGCCGTCTTGGAGCACCTCATGGAAATCGATGAGTGGAAGTCATTGTCTGGAATCCATCTGGGGGCGTCTGGGAGTGCTCTTGGAGCCGTCTTGCCGTCGTGGGGGCCTGTGGAAGCTGCCTTGGACCCACCGAGCCTGCCCTGGAGGTCAAGAAACCCCAGAGAACGCCCAGAAGGAACCGCCGGAGTCATCGGAACATTGCTACTTCCTGGTGCTAGACTGCTCATACGTATGCGTGAATGCAAGGGTGCACTGCGTGAGACGGGAAGAACAGAAGGGGGGCCCCCGCTTCAAGATCCCCCCCCATCCCTTCCAAAAGAAGGGGGGGTCCGAAGCTGCCCCGCCTCCCTTTGGGAAGCTGGGGCCCCCCTATTCGAAGCCGGGGTAAGCTGGGGCGTCCCTTTTGCAAAAGGGGGTGCTTCGGAAGCTCCCCCCCCCCACACTCCCCTGCTGCAAGGGGGGGGGTCGGAAGCTGGACGCCCTCCCCATTTCGGCTTCCAGGGTGAGCCCCGGCTCCCTTTTCGAAGGGTCTTGGACCGGTCGGTCGGCAACTCGTGGCACTCTTGGGCCGTCTTGGGGGCCACTTGGGGCCCTCTGGGCCCATCTTGGGGCGCTCTCGGGCCCGACAAAAATCACGCGAGAAAACGCGACAAGCCCCCGACGAGTTGCGCCAAGCTTCGATAGAGTTGGCAATTTGAGGATTGAGGCTTGGAGTGGGGATTCCAGCTTAGAGGACTGGGCCCAGGACTTGAGGACACGCCCATATGCATGTGTCCGTATATTTATAGGTGTACATATTTCGATATGTGTATCCTGATTTGCGCCAAATTGTCACTCGTTCTTCGTCGACGCCGTGGTCGTGGACATCATTTTCCCTGAACTAGCACCTCCTGGGTTCTGGCCGCCCACCATGTTGTTGACAGCGCCGTCCTCTTGGGAAGTGTCATGCCAGCGCCTCGCGTCACCTCCCTCTTCCGATCCCTTCCGTTGTCCCAGGATCGTCATGAAGAAAACAGGCCCCGAGGGAATCGCGTCCTGGATTTGTTCTGTAGTGGTTGGTCTTTTGGTGCCCTCGACGGGCCCTGAGACCGTGAAAAAGACGGCTCGGAATGAAGAATCTGGTCCCATGGGAAGGCCCAGGATCCGTGATTCGTTTCCCTCAGGACTTGCTTCTTCGCGGCATGCAATTGCATCATTGTTTCCCCGTGCTTGGTCTTAGTCGCCATCCCACATTACCTGGGGCCGATGTGCGGGGGCATCCAGACACTTCGTGCGTGTCTGGGTTTCCTCGATGGTTTCGGTGTTCATTGGTCTGCAGGTCCTCTTGGTTGAAGGGCGCTCTGGCCATTCCTTGCCGCCGCCTTCGTGGTCCACGTCATCGTCCATTCTTCGTCATGAGGGAAAGGTGTCCTGAGGTAAGCGGGTCTTGCGGTTTCTCTCAGTCTTTGGCTTTTGGGGGCCTTCCACGGGCCCCAGGGTTCTCAAATAACGACCCCAGACAAGAACTCAGTCTCGGGGAGAAGCCACAGGGTCCAGGACCCGTTTCCTTCAGGAGCCGCTTCTTTCGTGTCATTCCCCCTTACATCTCCACCAATTCGTTGTGTTCCATTTCTAGGCGCTGCGCGCGCTCTTACAAGCCCACCCAGAAACGTTGCCCCAGCGAGTTGCAGTGATCAGGGAAGCGTAGGAGCATGCAGTGGAACACAGGGGGGGAAGCCGTCAAACCGAAGTTTTGGATCAGCCTGGGCAGGCCCAGCAGTGAACCACGTATGCCTTCGCCGCCCTGTCGAATGAGGAGGCGGAGGATGCGAGAGGGCGAGGGGAGGAGGAGGAGCAAGAGGAGAACGAGGAGGAATGCGAGCAGAAGGAAGATGAGATCAACGGGACACACTCCTCCCACTCACTTTCTGGTGAACCCAAATATAGCGGACGGAAGAGGAGAAGGAAGATGAGGACGAGCAGGAAGGGAAGGACGAGGAGTATGAAGTGGAGGAGAGGAGGATGAGGCGGCAGGAATAGGAAGAGGATGAGGAGGGGAAGCATTGGGGAGGAAGAAGAAGGCGACGACGACGACGACGACGATTCAGCCAGAAACGCCTCGGAGAGTGGCCTCTTGGGGCCCTCTTAGCACAGTCTCGGGTTTTGGGCCGTTTTGGAGACCTCCTGGGCCCCTCTAGGGGCTGTCTTGGGCCATGGTGGAGCTATTGCAAGCGAAAAGGCGAGAATGCAAAACTATCTGCTCTCCCAATGCGTTGGAATGGTGTGTGCGTCTTGGTGGCATCCCTGGGAGGCTCCGTGGCCATTCGGAGCCGTCTCGGTGCAGTCGTGGAGCTTCTTAGAGGCATGTTGGATGCTACCTTGAGACAGACTGCGCTATCTGTACGATATTGGAGGCCATGTTGGGCTATCTGGAGCCATCTTGGACGCTCTAACCGGTCGCGCCCGTCCAGACACAGGGTAGGGGGAGGGATGAACGCCTCCCCGAAGGAGAAGAGGTGGGTTCGAATAGAGAGTGGCTTAGACAATCTCCGCAGAGGGCTTGTGGGATTGCGCTGCGCCACCGTGGCGAGCCACCTGAAGATTAATTGGTCACCCCGCGGGGCTGCGCGAGCACAGTGTAGCGCAATCGCAGGCAGCAGCAGCAGCTGGAGCAGGGAGGCGGGGCCTCCCTCGTGCGAGCGCGCGGCCACCTGCCGAAGCAGGGTCGTACTCTTCTTACTGGTCGTCCACCGTCTCTGAGGCCCAAGCGGTAAGCTCCAGGGCATGCAGCCACAACCTTGGAAGAAGGACCAGCCCGGCCTCGGCGGGGTGCCAGCCGTGCGCCCTGTGCTTTGGCGGCCCTGGCTCACAAAGTTGCCCCGGGGCAGGGCGAGAGTGGAAATAAAACAAAGTACTCGACGGTAAAGCCCCACATGAGAATCATCCAAGCTCATCTGGCAGTAATCCTCATCGTCGTCCTTGTGACTGCGGAGGCTCTCTTCCTGTCTCTTCATCGCCCTCCTCCTTTTCGCCCTGGAGGAGGCCCTCCTCTCCCCCATGCTTTGTCTCCTCCTTGTCCTCCTCCATATTCTCCCCAATCCAACTCCTCCCCTCTCCCACCGAGAGCGGCAAGAATGAAAACAAGGCCCCCAATGGGCGAGTGGACTTCGATGCATCGCCCCCTGGGTCTGGCTTTCGGGCCTCCGGCGGCACCCCCAGAACGCTCTCGCCGAGGCGCAGCTGATGGAAAGCCATCCTAGGCTTCGAAAGCGCCCGAAAACCTCCGAAGCTGTTCGACGATCCCGACACAGGCCCTGCAATGTTGAGCAGCCGAGATCTTCCGAAAGTTCCGCGAGCCCGACACGGTCCCTGCACGCTCGGCCCCTCCCAGCGCGCTGGCGGGGCAGCGGCGCCGACCCGTGGGCGCCCGCGCCGCTGCGCCGGTCCGAGGGCGACCCCCCCTTCGGCCGGCGCGGCGCCGCGCCCGCGGCGCCAGTGGTCGGCGGGTCAGAGATGGGGCCCCCGAGGGGTGGGGCCCTGAGTGGGCCACGCGCAAGGGGGGTCAGGGGGGGGGGGGAAGGCTTCTTCGAAGCACCCCTGCCTCTTGGAAGGCGCGGGCCTTGTCTGTAGATTTAAGGCCGGCGCTTTCTAAGAAGCAACCTCCTTCTAAGAAGCCTTCCCCCCTCCCCCTACCCCCCTCTGCGTGCGGCCAGCTGAGGACGAGTGGACTCATAGGGAGCTCCACCGAAGGCCCCAGTGGCATGGTTCGTAGGCATTTCCCCGCAATTCTGATGACCACGCCTGCTGAGGCAGCGCCAGGGGTCGAAATAACGCCAGCTTTCGGAGGTGTTCGCTCGTTCGTGGAAGTTTTTCCTGCTTCGTGATATGTTTCAGCAGCTGCGCCTCGCTGAGAGGCGTCCAGAGCTGCCTGGATCGCCCCGAGTGGTTGCCAGAGATTCGAATTTTGGTCCCAAAACTGAACGAGCACCATGGGACAGGATAGGCTGAGCATCAACCCCCAATCACCCATTCATCGCCAGCTCGACTGGGACTGGTAACCCACCTCTCCCAGGAACGTTCGGTGTCGCTATCGAGGGCCTAGCGCCGATCCATCGGGCTACGATTTTTCCCTGGGTGTCTCCACCCTGAGAAGACTGATCCTAGATTTCGGTGTTGGCGGTAATATTTCGGCCACCTAAGCAGACCGAGTAACCACCACCTCCGGAGAATCAATTACCCCCCTCCCCTTTGCGTACTGAGTGTTGATTATCCACGGCCCCCAATACAGTTTCGGTCAGGGAAGAGAGGCGGCAAGGTCGAACTTTTCATCGCGGGGGATAGTCGCGAATTTCTAAGGATACCATGGAATCCTATGGATTCAAGAGTCTTTGATTTCCTAAGGATGCACATGGATGTCCTGAGGATTCCCATAGATGTCCTAAGAAAATCCGATTGATGTCCTAAGAAACCCCATGGAATTTCATAAGGACTCCTATGGATTTCCGAAGGAATCCGATGGATGTCTTACGGATTCCTATAGATGTATCATGGCTTCTTATGTGTTTCCTACGGATTCCCATGTGGGTTTTCTTCGAGGTCCGATGGATGTTCTAAGGAAGTCGATAGGTTTGTAAGGTCGTCTGTGGATGTCTTTAGGAATCCTATAGATGTCCTAAGGATTCCGATGGCTTTCCTAAGGCATCCTGTTGATTTCCCTGGGAAGCCTCTTCCTCCTCCTCTCCTCCTTGCGCGCCCAGCCCGAATAGGTTTCTAGTGGGGTCAAGAGAGAGCATCCTGATTCCCCAGGGGGGTCTGGGCAGGATCCGGGAGAAGCCGGGGAAAACCGGGGGCTTCCCATTTTGATTGCCAGGAGCCACATTTTGACTGCCCGGAGCCAACAGAACACCATTCCCAGGCCACATTTTCAATGCCTGGAGCCAACCGTAGGCCACTTCGTGTTCTTCGTGCTCCCAGAACACCATTCCCAGGCCACATTTTCATTGCCCGGAGCCATCTGAAGGCCACTTCGTGTTCTTCGTTTTCCCAGAGCACCATTCCCAGGCCACATTTTGAATGCCCAGAGCCAACTGTGGGCCACTTCGTGATCTTCGTCTTCCCAGAACACGATTCCCAGGTCACATTTTGAATGCCCAGAGCCAACTGTAGGCCACTTCGTGTTCTTCGTGTTCCCAGAAGACAACTACTGTACACTATTTTGATTGCCCGGAGCCAACTGTGGGCCACTTCGTGATCTTCGTGTTCCCAGAACACCAGTCCTGTGCCATATTTTGAATGCCCGAGCTGAGGCAGGCTGAGGCCGAGGCAGGCTGAGGCCGAGGCAGGCTGAGGCTGAGGCTGAGGCAGGCTGAGGCAGGCTGAGGCTGAGGCTGACGCAGGCTGAGGCCGAGGTAGGCTGAGGCTGAGGCTGAGGCAGGCTGAGGCTGAGGCAGGCTGAGACTGAGGCTGAGCCAGGCTGAGGCTGAGGCTGAGGCTGATGCAGGCTGAGGCTGAGAGGCTGACGCTGAGGCAGGCTGAGGCTGAGGCCGAGGCAGGCTGAGGCTGAGGCTGAGGCTGAAGCCGAGGCAGGCTGAGGCTGAGGCTGAAGCTCAGGCTGGCGGCTGAGGCTGAGGCTGAGGCTGAGGCAAGCTGCGGCTGAGGCTGAGACTGAGGCAGGCTGAGGCTGAGGCAGGCTGAGGCTGAGGCTGAGGCAGTGTGAGGCTGAGGCCGAGGCAGGCTGAGGCTGAGGCCGAGGCAGGCTGAGGCTGAGGCTGAGGCTGATGCTGAGGCAGGCTGAGGCTGAGACAGGCCGAGGCTGAGGCTGAGGCAGGCTGAGGCTGAGGCAGGCTGAGGCTGAGGCCGAGGCAGGCTCAGGCCGAGACAGGCTGAGGCTGAGGATGAGGATGAGGATGAGGCCGAGGCAGGCCGAAGCCGAGACAAGGTGAGGCTGAATGGGGGGGGAAGGGGGGGTGGTGGTGGTGGGACGGTGGCGTTGGCGTGGTCGCCGTGCTCATGTCTGTTGGCCCACACGTGGGGCCTAGTGAAAAAGGCAGGGGCCAGGGGAGAAGTGGGAAGCAAAAGACAGCCTCCCTCTCCGTGGCGCCCTGCGCCGCGCCTCCGCCTCGGCCTTGCGGGCGCGGGCGGCCTGGCGGTTCGCTGCAATTCTGGCGATCTGTTCCTCGCTCAAGGGAGGAGGGGCGGGGGGGGAGGAAGGGAGGCTGAGGCAGGCTGAGGCCGAGGCAGGCTGAGGCCGAGGCAGGCTGAGGCTGAGGCTGAGGCAAGCCGAGGCAGGCTGAGGCTGAGGCTGAGGCTGAGGCTGAGGCTGAGGCTGAGGCTGAGGCTGAGGCTGAGGCTGAGGCTGAGGCTGAGGCAGGCTGAGACTGAGGCAGGCTGAGGCTGAGGCTGAGGCAGGCTGAGGCTGAGGCCGAGGCAGGCTGAGGCTGAGGCTGAGGCAAGCCGAGGCAGGCTGAGGCTGAGGCTGAAACTGAGGCAGGCTGAGGCATCCGCAGGAAACCGTATGAATCCTTAGAAATCCATAGGAATCTTTAGGAATCCGTAGGCATCCTTAGGAATCCGTAGGCATAATTAAGCATCCTCAGGAATCTTTGGGAATCCATCGGAATCAGGATTCCTAAGGATTGATTCCTAAGGATGCCTAAGGATGCCTTATGAATCCCTAGGAATCCTTAGGATTCCACTGGATCCGAAGGCCGTTGCCACTGCGACTGTCAGTGCGAATGGGACTGCGACTGCGAGAACAGCAGAATTCTACAACTGGATTCTCTCCTGAATATTAAGGGGAATGCTTCCAGGTATGGTTACACACATCGCTGTTAGGTTGCTTTGCCGTGATAATTTCAAGAAGTAAAACATCCCCGCCAATGAGCCGCCATGGGCTCCTACACATGCGCTATTGGCAATGACTGAACAATAGTTTCACAACTAAAAAACCTCAGGTCCCGAATCGAAGTTTTGGGGGGAAACTGGTCCTGGGACTCCTCCTCATCCTCCTCGTCCTTCTCCTCTGGACTTCCATTGGAATGTGTACAGCTTGCCGAAGGAATCCGATGGATTTCCTAAGGAATCCGATGGATATCCTAGAGGGTCCTATGGTTTTCTTAAGGACACGTATGGATGTACTCGGGAATCCTATGACTACCCTAAGGAACCCTACGGATTTCCTGAGGAAACCTATGGATGTCCGAAGTAATCCCATGGATGTCCTAAGGAATCCGATGGATTTCCTAAGGATTCCCATGGATTGTGTTCATTATTCTCATGGACGTTTAGGATCATCTTGATCATCATCATCGTCCTCATCTTCATCATTATGCTGAGATCTCCGGGAACACACATATATTATCCCCCATGGACCCCGAACTTTACGATCCCCAGGGGAATATTATCTGGAGCAGGTGGTTATTGTCACCATGACCGAGATCGAAATCATGTCCCCTCCGCGCCAACCGCTGAGCCTCCAACGTTCCGCTGCGAAAAAGTTCAAACATCGTGGAAACTCACAGCCAGAACCCTAGATTCCATCTTTCTCTCTGCATTTTTCGAGCCGGCTCGATCTGCGAGGGTCCCGGGGGCCGAGTCGTAGCAAAGACGCCCGTTGTGAAGAAAGTGCTACGCCAGGATCCCAGCGGAGGCCCTCCCCCTCGGCCTGGCCTCTGCTGGGTTGCGCGGCGCCTCGGCGCGCGCGGCGCAGCACTCGCCAGGCCCGAGCGTGGAGCTGGGCGGGCCTCGCTGAGGTGGTGGCCGAGGGCGCGCGCGCGCTCGCACGCGCGCGCGTGCGCGGGTTGGGAATCGAAGATGAGAAAGTTGCATACCTTGAGATCTTGGCCTTGCAATTTTTTACCACGGGTGATGTTGCTGCCCTACTTTGATCGCGTCGCCGGGACCCTGACGGATCGATGCGGTGCGAAAGTGCAGCAGAGAGATGGGGCCCGTTGGGTTATTCCCTACCTAGGCTCTGCCTAGAAGGGTTCTTACTGGCTCTGCTTAAAGGGGCCGGGCAGTGCAAATCGCCCCGGGCGGTTCCCCCGGCATCCGCCCCGCGGTTCCCCCAGCTACGTCCCTTTACCTTAGCTTTGCGTATATCATCTTAGCTTAGTTTAGCTTAGCTTAGCACAGCATAGCATAGCATAGCGCAGCATAACATAGCATACCATAGCCTAGCATAGCATAGCGCAGCCTAGCGTAGCATAGCACAGCGCAGTATAGCGCAGCATAGTATAGCATAACATAGTGCAGCATAGCATAGCATAGCAGCAAAGCAAAGGCAAAGCAACAGCAGCAACAGCAAGCAACGCAAAGCAACACAAAGCAAAGCAAAGGCAAGAGCGAAAGCAAAGGCAATGCAAAAGCAAAAGCAAAACCAATGCGAAAGTGTAGATGTAGGTGTAGACGTAGACGTAGATGTGAATGTAGGTGTAGATGTAGATGTAGATGTAGGTGTAGATGTAGGTGTAGATGTAGATGTAGATGTGAGTCTCGCTGTTGATGTTGATGTAGATGCAGGTGCAGATGTACATGTAGCTGTCGGTGTAGATGTAGATGTTGCTTTCCTAAATGCTCCAACTCCTAGGTAGGGTCGCACTGGGATAATCGTTTTGAATAGAGCAATATGGTATACGTCCTCCTCCTGCTCTCCTCTTCCTCCGCCTCGTCTTCCTTCTCCTTTTCCGCCTCCCCCTCCCCTTCCTCCTCCTCCTCCTCCTCCTCCTCCTCCTCCTCCTCCTCCTTCTCTTCCTCCTCCTCCTCCTCCTCCTCCCCTCCCCCTCCTCCTCCTCCTCCTCCTCCTCCTCCTCCTCCTCCTCCTCCTCCTCCTCTTCCTCCTCCTCTCCGTAGCCAGTTTGGCTCAAGGTTTTGGTTTCCCTTGGGAATAAAGTGGATACCGCTAATCCGCGGCCAGCTTTCGTCTTTCGCCTGGTTCGCCCCAGGCCGAGCAGTGCGTGGTTCGCCCCACGCACTGCAGCACTCATCACGGCTAGGCTGTGCGCTGGCCTGTGGATCCCACTCCCCAGTCTGCTGCCATGGGGTCCAAGGCCCGTCGTGCCGCCGCAGAGCCTTGGTACTGCAAGTGGTGTAAGCATGAGCTGTCTGGCACCAGCTGGATCAATCGTGCCGGCCACATGTGGTGTGCGCGCTGCGGGCTCCACATGAGCAGTGCGTACAAAGGTGCCCCCCTCTCCCAAAGAGCCGTCGCGTCGTTCTGACAGTGCTGCGCAGGCTCGCGAGGACAGGATGGCAAAGCAGATCGTCGAACTTCGCCAGCAGCTGGAAAAAGTTGGGTCGGACTAATGGACAGCAGCCCGCGGCCCCCTCGGTCCCGCTTTGGACGTCGTGTGCCTAAGGGGAAGTTGCAAGTAAGAGAGCCCGCATTCAGAAGCTCAATCACATTCTGGGCCAGCTCGACCCCACCGACACTGAGGAGAAAGCTAAGTTCACTGCTGAACGCGATCGGTTTCAGACTGAGTTGCAAGCAGCGAAGCCCCTCGAAGCCAACCTCCAGGGTCTATCCCACCAGCTTGCCGCCGCCAGGGCCAAGCACGCTGGGCTGCTGGCCAGCTGCAGGCGGCCCCAACAGCAGCGGAGAAGGCTCAGGAGCAATTGGCAAAGGTTCAGCAATACGAGAAGGATGCAACCCAAGCTATCATGGAATTGGAAGATCGGATACGCAAGACTGCCGTCACGTGCAGGACCGATGACAAGAACCCGTCGGTGGAGACCCTCACCCCTGGGCTGGAGGCCACGGTGCAGCAATTTTGGGCGGTCATCTCGGCGCTGGGTGGCACCAGCGACTTCGCTCAAGATCTTGCGAATATGTCTTGCTATCATCGACCGCCTCAAGGCCGTTCCGTCGCATCATGCAGCTGCTGCAGCGAGCATCCAGGAGGCGGAGCCCTCGCCTGCCACGCCGCCCTCTCCGTTCGGAGGCGGCGGCGCAGGCGCCGCGGCAGACATGCCCGTCGATGAGGAGGCAGCGACGGCAGCTCATATCGACGGACTTGACGCCGAGACGTGCAAGGAACACCTCAAAGCGCGCGGGGTCAACGTCGAGCCCGCAGGTGAAAGGGGCGCTTGAGCCCACCGCAGAGGCCCTCCGCGAGCAGCTCAATCGTCACCTCGCCACGGTCTGCGGCGTGGCCAAGAGGCTCAGGACCACGACTGATTAGGTCGTTGTGGTGTTTGTGGTGTGTCAACCGATCTACCGCTGCAATGATGAATGATGACTGTCTCAGCCGCCGATGGCGGCCGCAGTCTATCTGATGGGCGACCCGAACGTTGACCCGTTCGATTTTGATTGCGACGACTTCGGGCCGACTGCCCCAGCACCTCCCTTAGTGTCAGCAGCGAGGCGTGAGCCTGATTCTGGAGAGTTGACGGTGTCGACCCTCTTGCCTGCTGAAGGGGATGTTGGCGCGATGGCGTCGGCCGCCCTGGTGCCCCTCTTCTCTTCAGCAGCGAGGCGTGAGCCTGGTTCTAGAGGATCGATGGTGTCGGCCCTCTTGCCTGCTGGGGGAAGAGCCGATGGCCTGGCGGGTGCCCCCGCGACTCCTTTCGTTTCAGCAGCGAGACGTGAGCCTGATTCTGGAGGGTCGACGGCGTCGACTCTCGTGCTTGCTGAAGGAGGCGCGGGCGCAGCGAGGACAGCGATGACCAAGGGTACTTCGGTTTCCGCGACGGCTTCGAGCACGGCGCCGCTGCGGCCAGCCGTCGATGGCCGATGCGCCAGGGGCGCGTGAACCTTCGGTCGGCCGGCGCTCTTCGGAGGCCCAGGACCGCCGTTCGAGCCCCCCCCTCGCGGGTTGGCTGGAGGCATGGCCGCGAGCACCTCTCGCACTGGGTCAGCCGCTGGCGCCGGGCGCCCTAGCAGGCGACGCCAAGGCATGTTCTCCGACCTGGTCACGTTCAACTCATCGTCTCTTGGTCCGCTCACCGACTATCAGTCCGAGCCGGAGGCCGACGCGGCGATGGCGCGAGAGCACCGCGTGGCGGCGGACAAGCTCGGCGAGAGGCATGCGCAGGTGGACGACACAGGCTGGAGAGGGCTTTGGAGTTGTGCTATTCCTAGTGAAGACGGCGGGCCAGGCACAGCAGGTGGCGCGGCGGCATTCACGCGCGCCAGCATCATGATAACCTCACTTCCTGGGCGATAGTCGCATGAGATCGCCCCAGGTCGGTTGGTCGCCGCCCACGCTCACTCGTTTCTGCCAGGCGGCGCGGCGTTCATTTCAGGGCAGTTCAAGGGCGGCCAAGGCTTAGGGCCGCAGAACTCCACCATCCTCTGGCGGCTGATTGAGCATCTCGCAGTGCTCAACCGCATGCAGATGGCGCAGGCGGCCGGCGCCGATTTCAACATGGAGGTGGATGTGCTGAACCAAAATGATTGGCTCGCCGCTGCCAGTGGCATCTCGCCCGTTGCCAGCGCGACGACTTGTCGCCAATCGGCCTCAGGCACGAGGGTTGATTATTTTATGTGTAGCAGCTGGCTAGCGCCAAGGTTTGCCGCCAACCCTGTCTGGGCCCAAGAGTTTCCACACCTCCCCGCGTTGCGGCCCCTGGCCCAGGGCGCTCCCGCGCGGGCGCGGGCTGCCAGGCTGCCGAAGACTTTCCAAGCGGTTCCTCCTATTGGCTGCGCGAGATTCCCTGTCCATCCGTGAGGGGCCGCACTGGAGGTGGCGACCCCGCAAATCAGCTCCGCCGAGCAGCTCCCAGATTTTTTGGATATAGTCCTCGAAGGGGTGGAACGAGAGCTCGCGGCCAGGCGGGGCCGCGTCGGCAGTTCCGCGGAGGCCCATGCGGGCCGCCCTGAACTCAGGGGGCCCAGTGGAAAAAGCTTGTCTGGACCCCCCCCCCAAGAAGAGGGCGCATAAGGACCCCGAGGCGCGCGCCTGGGCCTCAGTGATGGGATGGGCTAAACACTTCGATAAAATGCGCCAATACTGAAGTTCGGAGATAAAGCGCCTGCAAGTTCTAGACAGCCCTCACCCGCTTGCCCCCATGCAATATTCTAAGTTGCTGCAGTTACTCAGAGCTGTCGCAGTTCATGGCCAACGTTGCGCGGTGCAAAAAGGTTCTGGCTTGTCTGGACTGTCACACGCGTGAATTATTTTCCGGTGGGTATCCGCCCTGGCCCGCCCCGATTGCCCCGGCGTCTTGTGCTCGGTTTATACCAGGGCCAAAGCGGCGATTTCGGCCGCCGAGAACCGCCCCACTCAGCCTTGGGTGTCTTGGGCCAGGGCCCAGTTTTAAGCAATCGCTTCCCAGTCGCACAGATTCTCGAAGGTGAAGGCCGGCCAAGAGATTGTCTCGTCCACGGCGCGATGTGCACCGCATCAGCGCGCCGACGATGAGCTCAAACCTTGGGCCGACGCGTGGGCCACGCACAGCTGCCCCAAGGTCAAGGCCCCCACTTGGGTCGGACGCCTGGCCAGAGCTGCCCGCCATCACTACAGGCATGGTGCAGGGCGCAGTCTTGAGTAACTCCGCGCGCACGGCGACTGGGCCCAGCGGCCCCCATCCCTCGCTTGTGCAGCCATCGCTCACCTTTCCATGCTATGCGAGCAGTTCCTGGCACGGCCAGCCGACAGAGCGCGCAACGAGCTGGCGCGCCCGGCCAACTCAGAAGGAGGCACCCCTCTCATTGCTCTCATCTCCACGCTTTGCCGAATCTGGGGCAAGCTCCGCAAGCCCCTCACAGTTGAATGGCAAGATCGGCACAACGGTCTGGAAGTCTTGGGGCGCGCGGCGTCGGCACAGCCCCTCTGGCAGCGCTTTCGCTCACAACCTCGCCGCCGACATTGCCAAACTGGTTGGCGACATCTCGATATCAGCGCTGCTGGATATGAGAAGGCGTTTCGACATGATTCGATATGATCAGGTTTGGGTCGAGACCGAAGCCCTCGGCTCCCGATGCGACTTGCGTGGGTGCTGGTGGATTTCCACAGGCAGCCTCGGCGTCTGCGCGCTTTCGGGAGCTGGTCTCGACACTTCTGCGCGCACCGAGGCATCCTTGCTGGGTGCAACCACGCGACAGGAGTTTTGTTTCAGAGCCCTGAAGAGGCTCAACGCTATCGCCCCCTGCGTCGCCCCGGAAGCCCTAGTCGACGACGTTTCGATTCAGTTTATATCGGACAACCCGAAGAACATCGATCAGCAAGTCAAAGCGGTGAAGATTTGCATCCATGATTCTAGGGCGCAAGGCCTGTGGACGCAGGCCAAAAAATCAGGCTTGATAGCTGGCGGCGGGTATGCTCGGAAGTGGTTTCGACGTGCAGCTGATCAGCTCTGGCGCCCAGTCAAACCCTGGATGCGCAATCTCGGACATGAGTTGGCCGCAGGGCGAGTGATGCGCACCCAGGAGAGAAGGCGAATCCGTACTCTGGCAGCGCGGAAAAGGAAATTCATGGCGGTCAGGCACCGACGGGCGAAAGGGAGGCGTCGTTGTGGCGAACGGGAGCCTTGCCCACAACTGGCCACGGTGCCTCAGTCTCAGTTGTGTCCGACACCGGCCTGCGATACCTTCGCCGTTTTGTTGCCGCCATCGGTGGAACTAAAGAACGCGGAGGGGTTACTGCATAACTGCTGGCGCAGTCCAATCCGCTGTACGACCCGATCTACGATTGCACACTGGCGGTGGTGGTCAAGTACACATGCTGCATATGGGGCGATCGGTTTCCGCCGGCGCGTGCTCAGAGAGTTCCGCCGGCGTCGTGGGGCACGATGATTGGCAACCTTACTTGGCAACAGGCTCGGGGTCCTATGTCTGCGGCGCGCTTAAGTTTGCCACGCGCAGGTTGGACGACGGTCAACGCCCACGCGCTCCACAGCCACACGGGCTAGAACATTCCCGTTCTTATGACGCGCCCGAACGGTGTGAGGCCGGCGTTCAATGAGGCGATTCAAGCTCGGCAGCACGCGCGGCTTCAGAGGCATATGGGCACGGCTGCCTCGTCGACCCATCCAGCGCGGCATCGCGCGCTCCGACAGGGCGCGCAGGCTGTGCCCCTGCCGGGAGCCCCGGCAGCAGCGTCGCCCCCTTGCCCGACGAGCTCAGTCTCATGAGGCACAGGGCCCCCCCAACGGACAGGACTACAGGAGCGCCTGCGGGGCTAGAATTCCAGATGAAGGGAGCGGGAAGTTGAAGGCGCTAGATAGGAACAAAAATTTGTTCGTTGCAGGCCCGCGTAGCAGATGTTAGGAATCCGTTGTGTTATGTTTCTAATTGTTGCGATCGAGACAAATCTGTTGCCCCCTCAAAGTCCGGTGGTTTTATGTACGACATCTCAACTGGCAAGAAAACACCTTTCGACAGGGAGAACGATGCGTACGTGATGGAGTTTAAGATTCTGCACCCCGGTTCAAAACTCACTGCGGAGCCCTCATCTGCCGTCGGTGGCAGCTCTTGGGGCCCAGGCGGCGCTACACAGGACAAACCTTCACGGGGGTCGCCGGGATTTTTCCGGCGGCAGTCGAGGAAGGCGCAAGACCCCGAATTTGCCAAACATGTAGTTTCACACCGGGCTCTGCGAGCATCCTGGGCAAACTCCCGAACAGTTTTTAAACCAAAACCGTAAGTTTCAACCTTTTATCTCTTGGCGCGCACAGCAACACGGATGTGGAACTCGACGCCGGCACTGTTTCAAGGCATCCCGGCAGAAACAGCACTGGCGAATCTGCCCGCGGGTCCGCGCCGCCCCCGCAGGCCATGATTAGAGTTGACGCGTCAATCGCCCCGAATTCGACGTGGAGCCACCCGAGCCTATCGTAGAAGCTCCTCCGGTGGAACCATCTGAATATGAAGAGGTGCGTGTTTTACCGAAGCGTTGAAATCCAGATGAGCCTACACAGCAAGAAATCATTGATCACGAAAATACCTTTCATTGTCAATGTCGTTCTTGGTGCCCTCACTGTGTTAGGGGCCGTGGTAAGATGTTGGGTCGCTGTGATGCGTCCCAGCGCGCTCGCCTTGTGAACAGAGTGTCTATAGACTTGCTTTCTAGACAGCACGACGATCCGACATGCACGTGTGTAGCATTAGTTGGTCATGTTTCTGGCAGTAGATCTAGTAGAGTTGTACCTTCCAAAACGCATCCCTATGCAGTGAAGTGTTTGGTAGATGACATCGGTAGTCTAGGTCGCAAGAAATTCATTTTCAAATCGGACCAAGAGCCATCGATATCGATCTTAGGTTTGGAGGAAAAAAAAAAGGCACGTGCGAGTTGTGACGACACCTACCAAATAATGTTTGAGTCCAGCCCGGTAGGTGATCATTAGTCGAATGGTGCGGTTGAGCGTTCAGTCCACACCGATGCAAAGGGCGCTTTGGAAACAGGCTCAGGCCGGCAAATCCCGAGCGAACATCCACTGTTATTTTGGCTTGTAAGTTTTGCATCGCGCGCGTTGAATCGATGCCAGGCGGGCGCGGACGGCCGCGCACCATACGAGAGGTTTAAAGGAAAACGACACTTGAAAGCCTTACCTCAGTTTGGAGTTTGTTTTCTATGCCCCCGCGGTAAGCAGTAAAGGCAGGTTTAACAAGTTAGAGAATAAGTTGTTGGACGGCGTTCCTGCTGGAATTAGCGACAGTTCTGATGAGGTTTTCATTGGCACCCCTGACGGTGCAGCAAAAGCCTGGTCGCGCCGAAGACGACCTCCATCGTTGCGTTTCTCGGTTGATCATTTGAAGCATACGAAAGGCACGCCTTGGAAGCCGAACCCCAAAATTGATGAGCCCGGTGTGAAAGTCAGTCTTGAGATAAAGCCAGATGCGTTTGATGGGCCCCCCGTGCCCGTTCCTCTCTCGAAGGCGGAGGGCCGCGCAGTGATTCCGAGGCAACTTTGCATCCGCACGGCTGATTTACTTGAGTTTGGCTAGTCATCCAAATGCCCAGGTTGCGAAGCACACCGGGAAGGAAAACCTCATGTCGCTCATTCGCAAGCGCGCCGTAACCGAATGCACCCTCTGATTAAATCTACACCGCACGGGCAAATCCGAGCAGACACCCAAAAACGGGAGATGGACGAACGCGCAGGTCGAGCCAAGATTGCGAGGCCAGTCTCCGGAAGCGACACTAGCGACGCCAAGCGAGGGCACGCGTCAGTGGACACTTCTGCCGCAAACGCCCCGGATCAGCAGATGGAGCCATCCGTGGAACCACAGAGTGCTCCTGAATTCCCAGCGCAACCTGGACCGGCGACCCCTGCTTCTGGGCCCGCCGGGATAGGGCTAAATGGTTCCCACGAGGACGCGCCCATGTCAAGCGAAGGAGGTTTGAGCGCACTGCATAGTAGCATCGCTCAGGAGTTGGATTCTGATTCGTTTTATTTGTTGCGGGGGTCTTTCCGTGAACTAGGTTTTGACGCGCCGATTTGTGAGCTACTAGGAAAAAGCGAATCAGAGTTTGGGGCGCGTCGTGGCTTGGATCCGCCATTAATTATTGATATTTCTCGGGTTAACCCTCGCGACGGTTCAGCGTGGGACTTTGCGAAAGGTTTCACAGAGATGCGGCCGAGATTGCTGCTAATTCTAATTCCCCAGTGCTTGTTGCAGGAGCTGGCTTGCGCAGCCCAGACAGTCAGAAACAAGTTGTTCATGCGAGGCTTTCGCGCGAAATGCACAGTGAACAGAAGAGGCGCGGTAAGTTGTATTTGCACGCGTGTCGAGAGACAACTAATAAGCAGCACGCGTGGGGCAGTAATTATAATCATTGTTTGTTGTCGTTGAAGAAATGGCGCGCGCAGCGTGATCCAGGCACCCGCGTAAAATTGTCTCATTTCTTTTCAGGCGCGTTGGAAGGCCTTGCAAACGAATTGCATTGTTCGCACACGTTGTCTCTCAACGGGGTCGGCGCTGTTTTGCGCCGAGAGGCCCCGGTACCTCAGACCGGGGGCCACGCGACGCATTGGGGCGACATCTCGGGGGCCCCGCTCGAGGCCTCAATGGCGCGCGAGGCAAGCAGGCCGAAATGAAAGAAGTGCACAAGCACAACGCGCACACAAAGGCGCCTCTTTCAGAGTGTCTGGAACGCACCGGACGCCCTCCGATAGGCACGCGCCGGGTAGATGTAAATGAAGGAGACGAATCTAAACCGGAATATCGCTCTCGCATTGTTGCACAGGAGTTGGAACGTTTGGACGAGAGGGGCGACATTTTTGCGGCAACACCGCCGCTTGAGGCATTGAAGTTTACTTTGGGCTTTTGCATGACTGAAGGGAAGGACCGTTCGCCCCGCAAGTATTTGAGCGTTTTGGACGTTCGACTTGCACGCTTTCATGCGCCCGCTACTCGCGAGGTGCACGCGCAGCTTCCACCGGAGGACGCTCCCCCTGGCATGGTTGGTCGACAACGCGTCGATGTACGGCACTCGCGACGCCGCTTTGACTTGGGAGGCACAATACACAGCTGCAATGAAAAAGGGTGGTTTTGAGCAAGGTGCTTGGAACCCATGTATTCTCAAACACAAAACAAGAGATCTCCGATGCTATGCTCATGGGGGCGATTTTATTTCAGTTGGTTCGGATGCAGATTTGTCTTGGTTTACGAAATACATGCAGTCAGAGTTTGAGATCAAAGATCGTGGTACCTTGGGTGGCCTCCAACACCACACTCAAGAGATTCGATGTTTGAATCGGATCATTCGTTGGTGCCTTGACAGTAGTTCTAGAAATCCGTTTCTGGAGTACGAGCCAGACAACCGACATGCCGAAATCATTGTGTCGCAGTTGGGTCTTGACAGAGCACGCGGCAATTGAAAATCCGTGACCGCACCAGGGATAAAACAAAGTGCTGACCCAGATGCTGAAGTCTTGGATGCTCAGATGGCATCAGTATTTCGTAGCGTGTGTATGCGCATTAACTTTCTGGCGTTAGATCGCGCAGAGCTTCAATTTGCAGGGGAAGAAGCAGCGCGATGAATGCCGAAACCGACAGTTGCAGATTTTGAGACATTGGAAAGAATAGGAAGACACTTGCTTAATTGTCCTCGCACGTGTGAAAGGCTCCACATGCAACCCCCGCAATCGTTTGTTATGTTTACGTGGGCAGCGACCGCGCCGGACGCTTAGGCATAAAAAAAGCACGAACGTGGGCGTGCAGTTTCACAGGAGACATTGCATACGCAGCTATTCTTCCATTCAAACAGCGCCTGCCCTGAGTTCTGGGGAGTCTGAATTTTACAGCATCGCGAAAGGCATCGGCACATGCTTTGGTTTTAAAGCTATAGCGGAAGATTTTGGCATTACCTCGAAATGCCGACTACACACAGACAGTTCTTCAGCGAAAACAATAGCAACCAGAAAAGGCGCAGGCAAAATTCGTCGCTTGCACGCTCAGCCCCCGCGGGCCCAAGACAACCAAGAGGAAATTGCGGTGCGCGAAGTGCCTGGAAAGGAGAACGCAGCAGATTTAGGCGCGAAACATTGGGACCAGTCTTCCACGTGGAAGTGTCTTGGAAAGATAGGACAGGTTAGGTTGCCAGGTCAATCGAACGTGTCATTAAAGGCGGCAATATAGATCAATCGACGCGCTGGTCTTCCGCAGACATTTGGGCTCGAGCATTTCCTTTGCTGAGAAGCCATGAGTCTTTCCAAGTCAGTGAAGATTGCTTTTGCGCGCTGCCCTGATTGCCCAGCAGGGAGGCCACAATACTTTGAGATGACGGCCGCGGACATGACGACGGATTTGCAGACGAGCAAGGCGCTCGCCTACCGCGTGAAACAGCACCTGAGGAACTCGAAATGCCACGAGACGGACAACGCAGCAGCCCAGCAGTTGGCTGATGCACAGCCTATCGTGCACTGCTGAGAGGACAAGAAACCGTGGACGCGGGTCACAGACCCCTGGGCGCGTCTGCTGGCACCGCCGCCGCCGCCACCGGCAGCGGCAGAGCCTGCTCGCGGTCCTTCTCCGCGCAGGCCGGACACCAAGGAGGAGTCGTCTGAGGGCGACAGGTCGAGGTCTCCAAAGCGGGCCGGGACCCCACCAGTCACTGAGGAGCAGCGCGTGGAGGACGCTCTGATTGACATTCACAAGATGAATGAGATGAGCAGTTTGGCAGAGATCCTGACAGGCGCGAGCAAGCGCATGCGCGATCTCACGAAGGGCAAGTAGGCGCGAGCAAGCAAAGAGCTCACAGCCACAGCACGGCTCTTTTCACCGCACCACATGTACGTGGTGATGGCCACACTTGCCTTTACTTTGTACTGAGACAAAGTGGACGCGACCACGCAAGTGACATGTTACCCCGCAGTGAACACCTGTGAAGTACGGTTGGCCATCGTAGTAGCTGGTTATCTGAATGGGGAGTCACCGTGGACCGCCACACTCCACTACACTTTTAGAGAAGTTTTCCCGATGCCTTGAGTCATCTGGCCGGACAGCTTTAAAGTTCGCCAGAATCAAGCCCACTATAGTGGTCGCGACACTGCCGAGGCGGCGTGTTGAGATTTATTTCATTTTCGCACGTTGTAGGAGCAGCAGAGTAGGAAAAGAGCGGGAGCGTGCGACCGCAGGCATTTGGGAGTTTCAAAATAACACAGTAGTTTGTCAATGCGCTGCGTGAATAAGATTGGGGGACATGCCAAAGCGTTAAGTTTTCATCGACGTGCTGCGTTTATTAAGCGAGTTTGCAGTTTACGATGTTGGTAAGACGCCTTTGCTATGTTTGTTGTTAGCTGTGTTCAGTTCGTTTGGTTATCCTGGGCCCTCGCCCCTCAAGGCAGGCAGCGGCTGGGTCAACCTTCCTCCCCCGGAGAAACCTATAGGGTTCCGCGCGTAGGGGTTGGCAAAGTAGTTGGTGCGCGATGCGGTTATGATTGTTGTCGCGGTGATCTGATTGTGTTCCTCTTGCAGATTTCGCCGAACAGATAATTCCGGAAGGACGGATTTGCGTAAATGCATATTGCCGCGGTTGCATAAGTCAATTCACGATATGTTGCGTTCGCATATGTATGCGTTACTCGCTGGATTCTTGCAAAGGCCGATCCATGTACCCATTTGTCTGCAGATTTACAATTGGAAACCCTCCTTGTTCCAACCATTGTCGTAGACCGCCGTGATCCCGCATCCCAAGATGTCGATATGCACGGCGAATAGCGGCAAATATTCCGTGCAACGTTACATTCGTAATAATGCCACTCATTCCGCGCAGTGTCATGGGGAATTGATGTAGGGCATGAGCCATCCAGGTCAGAATGAGAGGTGGGTCTTCAAATCCAGCACCAACCCAAAGGATTGGATTGTTGAACCCAGACCACCAGTGATCTCATCGGTCGTGTTCTTGCGGCATTGCGTCCAGCATCTGGAGGATTTGATAGGCTGCGCCCCAAATTTTTGTTGGAGGACGCAAGTGAGCAAATATGGTGTCCCATTGCCGTAGTTCCTGTTGGAATCGTCGTCGCACCCGTGATTCCGCCCGGCGCCATCGCAGATTGTCGTTCGATTTTTGATGGATTTGGATGTCGGTCGGGAATATCGCCATCGGGAGGGCGGGGGTAGGAGCATCGTCGTCGCCGTCGTCGTCGACGAGGTCATTCAAAATATCCCCCCAAAGGATCGCACCCTCGTCCTCGTCCTCCTCATCTCCCTCTTCCCCTCGCCCCGGCCCCAGGGATGGCCCGAAGAGGCCTTCCAAGGTCAAAATTTGTAGGTTCACCCTGGTTGCTCGCATCGTTTCCCTAGATGTGTCTCTTCGTCCTTTTTCCCGTCAGTTCATGGGCAGGGCTTCTGAATGGGCCGGGGGACACGCGGAGCGAGAACAATTTCAGCAGGCATCGAAATTGCGCAGAAGGCTTTCGAAAGGGGAGCTGTGGGAACAATACCTGGGCACAAACATGGACGTTGTTTATCTCACTACTTCGATGATTGCTACGCCACACAAAATGGAGGAGATGCGAGCGAACGCGAACTCAAAGCCCGCATAGTCGATTCAGGCTCTTGGGATAAATTACTGCAGAGCGTCAGGGACGCGGAGAACAAATTATTCAAGATACAAGCGGACACTCCGGGTTTACGCGCACGGGGAGCCACAGCATAGGCGCACGACAACTTACAAGAGGAACAAAGAATACGGGTTTGGGGGGCACCATTTGGCACAAATGCGAATGTGGCGGAATTCGGAAACGCGCAGGTTGCAGAGAAGGCGAAGATACTACAACTTGCACCAAAGACCCCTTCGCTGCAAATGGCGTGGCTCCTGTTACACCACTGCGCAGTGCCGCGACTCAACCACCTCCTCCGGACGACGCCGCCATCCCAGGCGAGGACAGCAGCAATCACGTGCGACCGCAACATGTTGTAGCTCTTCGGGATCCCTACATGGTATCCCTTACATAATTTGGGTTGCGCCAGCGACGTTGCCTCTCCGATGCGCGGGCCGGGGCTTCAGGGGCTCTACAAGGCTCCCCCCAGCGTCTTACTGGGCAACCTGGGCTGACTCATTGCACAATCTGATTCGTGGATTTCCCGAGATCGGCAAAGATATCCAAAGCCGTTTGATCATGGCAGCAAGAAGGGTCCTGCAAGCAGGTCGCAACCAACCCAATTGCGCGGTCGGGTGGGTGGCAATTTTATGTTTTGGGCCATCTAAGGGAACAAATCTCTTACAACTTGCTGCATCAATGTAGCGGAGGACCAAATGCGAGAAATGCCGTGAGGGGGCGCGTGATGAAAGCAGCAGAGCGGATTGATGCGGGAAATATGCCGAGCCTTACCGGGTGCCATTCAAAAAGGAACTGCGTTCGGACTATCTATTGCGCAGCTGGCGGGGTATTCTGGCCGAAACAGTCATACGCCAAAAGCACGTGGGCAGGGCAAAAAGATGCAACGCGCCAAATGCGTGCGAGAGCACACGATTACACGCCAAAACGTATGCCCGGATGGCCTGGACGCGCCAAGTGCGCGCCGAGAGGACGTAAGGGAAAGGAGGAGGACGCCGAAGAGCAGATAATTACACGCCAAAGCGCGTGCACAGATGGCTTGGACGCGCCCAGTAAGCGCCAAGGGGACGGAGGGATATATATATATATATATATATATATATATATATATATATATATATACTCATACGCACCTCTCCGAGGGAGTAGAGCTCAGAGGCGATTAATGCGTCCGTCGTTCGCGATTTTTCTGGCCGTTTCGCTCGGGACATCCTCGAAATTCTGAAAATCGGTGGCACCCCTCACGCAGATCGTGACGTCAGGGTCCAAAAACACATAGGATTTCCAACATGTTATCATAAAACCTTCAAAAACACATGGTAATTTCAATGATTTTGACTCCGATTCTCAGAGAATGGCGGTTTCGCCTGAGACATCCTCCCAAAATCGAGCCCCAGACCCCTCCTCGGAGCCTCCTGGGGGCCTCCTGGAACCTCCTGGGGCCTCCTGGGGCTTTCTGGACCTTCTGGTACCCCAGACCCCGCCTCGGAGCCTCCTGGAGTTCTCCTGGGCCTGCTGAGGCCGCCTGGGGCCTCCTGGGGCCTCCTGGGGCTTCAGAACTACATGCACACACAGAGACACAAATCACGCCCAACACATCACACGCTAGACAAACATAACATACACACACACAACACCGACAACACGCAAAAAGCACGCACCACACAAAGCACACATCACACACACACACACACACAACACTCACAATCCTGGGGCCTCCTGGAGCCTCTCCTGGTATCCAAGTCGGGCCTCCTGAGGCTTCCTGGGGGGCCCTGGTACACACATCGCAAGGTGTGGCAACCCCACTTGCGCTCGAGTGCGACTTCGCTGTTGCATGTCACTCCTGCTTCAAACGCCCCTTCAGCTTGTTGTATGAGCCTGGGCACACACGTGCCACTTGTATATATATATATATATATATATATGCGTATATATGTATATATATGTGTATATGTATATATATATATATATATATATATATTGGTATGTATGTATATATGTATGTGTGTATGCATGTGTGTATGTATGCATGCATGCATGCATGCATGTATGTATGTATGTATGTATGTATGTATGTATGTGTGTATGTATGTATGTATGTTTGTTTATTTGTATGTATGTTTGTATGTTTGTTTGTTTGTATGTATGTATGTATGTATGTATGTATGTATGTATATATGTAAGCCTGCCCTAATCGTTTGTTGAATTCTGCATATATAGGCCCATGATTGTTCATTGTAGTCCCGAGATGCACTAAATTGCCTTTATTTCTTCCTTGTGCGACGTCAATAATTGCATCGTGTCCTTCACGTGCATAATTCGAACCTTATCCCAACGCAATTCCATGTCAAGTTGCCCCCAGCTGTAGCACCGCCTTCAATTAATGTTGACCTATTCGTAGCTTCTGCCATAAATCAAAGCGTTGTCCGCGCGCGACGGAATCTATATTTTCAATTTGTAATTTGTTTATTCGCGAGGAGCCCCACTGCATCGTGTACACCAGCGAGCGCCGCCACGCTTCAACAATTCCAAGCCCTTCTTGTGAGATTGATCGATTGGTCTGCAAGCCTTCCACTTTTGCTTGGAAAAAATGAAGTTCCGAGGCGGAGGCCGAAAGAAAAACAGTAAAAAGTTCAGGTGGAGGGGAAGGAGGAGGAGGAAGATCAGAGGACCTCGAGTTCGGCCAACGGTGGCGGGGTTTCCAAAGGGAGATCGGGCAGGTCGCTGTGTTCGTGGAGCACAGCGAAAGTTTTTTTTGCTGTTCCAAACGATTGCCGAAAAATGTTCGGGCAGGAGCGCCGAAAATCGCGAGAACTGGGCTCCGAAAAACTTCCGCTAAGCAGAGGAGGAGGAGGAGGAGGAGGAGGAGGAGGAGGAGGAGGAGGAGGAGGAGGAGGAGGAGGGGCCGCCGTCGGCGGCGGCAGGTTCGAGCACTGGCGGGTGGTGCTCTCCGACCCCGGGGCGCTGGCTGCCTTCTGCGGCGTCTGCGACCGCCTGGCCGAGGGGCGAATCCCCGAGAGCGCCGCCGCCGCCCTCGCTACCTCGAAACTCACGCCGCTCCGAAAGGGCGAGCGCGGCATTCGGCCCATCGCGGCGCCGAACATCCTGCGGCGCCTGGTGGGCCGCGCGCTGGCAACCGCGCGACGGGACCACCTGCGAGACGCGCTCGGCAGGCAGCAGTTTGCAATCGGCACGGCCGCCGGGACAGAACGGCTGGCGCACACGGTGCGCGCTCTGCTGGAAGCCTCGCCACACCTTGTGGCCACCGCCCTGGGCGCAAAAAACGTTTTCTGCGCCGCGGGCCGGGCCGCCTGCATCCGGGAGCTGGCGGAGGTGGATCCCTCCCCCCTCCCCTTCGCGGAGCTCTTCTGCCGGCGCCGCTCGCAGTACTTTTTTGGGGACAGCAACGGAACTTGCCACCGCCTGCGCGCCACTAGCGGCGTCGACCAGGGCGACCCGCTCGCGCCCCTCCTTTTCGCCTGCGGCCTGCGCCCCCACTTGCGCGCGCTGGAGGAGGACCTGCGCCGGCGGGCAGAGGCGCGCGGGCTCCCGCCGGGCGACGTCCACGTGTTCGCCTACTTGGACGACCTGGTCGTTCTCGCGCCGCCAGAGCTAGCCGCGGAGGTGCTGCCGGCGGCGCAAGAGGCGCTCGCCCCGCTGGGACTGGAGCTGCAGCCGGGCAAAACGCAGGCGTGGTCACCACGGACCGCGTGCCCGCCCGGCCTGGAGGCGCACTGGCAAACGCGAGGGTTGACGCTGGTCGGGGCCCCGCTCTCCGAGCAGCCGCAGCCGCGGGAGCTCCCGCGCCCAGACGAGGGGCGCCGGGCAGACCTGGGCGCAGCTGACTGCGCGACGGAGAGCGCTGAGGACGCTGCGACGCGGGCCGCCGGGTTGCTCTCGAAGGTGGCCGAGCTGCCCTCGCTGGCCCCCCCGCACCTGCCCGCGGCGCAGACGGCGGCCCTGATCCTGCGGCACTGCGGGACCGGCAAGCTGACGCACACGCTGCGCACGACGCCCCCGGGGCAGGCGCGGCCAGCGGCGGCGACCTACGACGCCGCCCTCCTGGCCGCCCACGAGGAGCTCGCGCGGCTGGACCAGCTCACGCCCCCGGAGCAGCTGCGCTGCAGGCTCCCGCTGCGACTGGGCGGCCGCGGCCTCCGTGGCCAGGGGGAGCTGGCCCCGGCGGCCTGGGCCGCCCCCTGGGCGCAGAACCCGGGCCCCCTGCGGGAAAGGACGGGGCTCGCCTCCTTGGACGACCTGGACACGAGCCCGCTGCCGCTGGCCGCTTCCTGCCGGAGCAGCCTCGCGGAGCTCGCCGCGCTGCCGCCGCCGCCGCGCCGCTGGGGCCAAGACGGCCCAGACAGGCTGCCGACTTGGGCCGAGCTTGCCACCGAGCCTCACAAGAAGCTCCAGCGGACGCTCACTGCAAGGATTGACCAGAAGAATTACGCTTCCTTGATGGGTTCCCTGCCTGAAGGCCCTCGGCCTTACTAATTGTTAGCAGCACATGTAAGTAGGTTATAAGTAAGTTGCAACTAGGTTGCAAGTAAGTTATAACCATTAGTAATGTTACTAAGTCGGCTAACTCGGGCGGTGCATTTGGAGGTAGATAGCTTGAGTTAGCGAAGTTGCTAACTTCGCTAACTTTTACATGCTTACTTGAAAACAGAGCTGCTGCATCGGGTTGTCCTTGGATGTTGCCTCCAGAAACGCATGCATGTGTCTGGATTTTCGGGATCACGCATATCGGAAATCATGATCCAGACTTGCGTGCGAACGCATTCAGAATATTGTATCGAGCGTTACAAGAATGTTGTGCATTGCAAATGCAACATATCATTTCGAATTCGCAACCCTCCTGTTGCACATGTTTTTGAATGTCACTAGAGTTTGGGCTCCAGCCGTTTGGGCGAGGATTGCTGCTGGCGCTCGTGGCGTCCTCCTGCACGCGGCGTGATGAACGCCTGCCGTGAACAGCAGATCGCGGAGGTCCGCCCCAAGATGATGGCCATCAAGGACATGCACTTGCATCCTGATGCAGCGGTGGTCTCATTACTTGAAGACGCATGCAGCATTGCAAGAGGCATAGACTGCCTGAGGGTAGAAAAAATACACTCGAAGTATATGATGGTGTGCACAGAGAATCGTTACGGATATGGAATCATTCCGAGCGAGGTTATGGATTTGATTTCCAAGATCTTCAAAAATGGATTCAAGAACTCAGCCCTCCAGAATCCAGCTTGCATGGAACTTCCACCAGTGGGCACGCCTGAGTACAATACAATCAAGAACTTCAATTTCAAAATAATGGAGGACTCAGCGGGCCAGCTGCCGCAGTATGATTGCGATGCAAAGTTCGCATCCTATACGTGCGGCCACACATCCATGGGTTTGCGTTGCATCAACGCAGGGGTTCCAGTACCCACGGTCATGCCAGAGCGTTTCGACAGAATCTCGCACCAAGGGAAATTGTCACTGACGAGGTTACGGGAGGTTCAACCAGACTACGCTAAGGCGTGTGACGAAGGAATTGAGTGGAAGGTCTTTCGGTACGAGTTCGTGAAGGAGTTCCCGTGGATTAGTAATCTTGCTCAGGAGGCTGGCAATGCAGGCCAACAAATTGCCAGATGCGAATCTCGCATGAGTCTCATGTGCAAGATCGCAGCAATTGCCAACCGACACCACACGGGTGGCACCATGATCGATTGGGATAGTGTGATCCGCGAGGCGACTCGCGCAGGCTCTCTCTTTCCTGGGGAGATCGATGGCTTAGTAAAATATGTGAAGGAGTTGTCTGGCGGCCTCGGCAACCCGATCTTTCTGAACGAGCTTCGCGACTTCTCGCGGCAGCTGACCTCCCAGTGCGTGGTCACGGGTTCAATGGCGAAGTCTCTCGCCGAGGTGCAGATCAAGCATGAGGGGGCCGCTGCGACATCCAAGCTCGCATGCATGAAGGCGATGACATGTGCGACGGGTAAGTTCGCGAGGGATGGCCATCAGATGCTTTTGAAGCCAGGCGACGTGACCGCCTTGTCGAGCGATAAGAAGTCTACGATTGTAATGGTGGCCGATGCATTTCTTCAGAAAGTGCGACAGATCGCATGCGGTGAGGGCATCACGGCAGACACGGTCGCCTACGGGACCATCGTGGGATTGACTGACGTTCGCGTAGTTCATTTCGTGTTCAACAAGCCCGATGAGCGCTTAGGCACTTGCAAGACGCTGAATGACATCGGGGTCAGCTTCACCACTGCGTTGGCAACGCACGTTGGCAAAGCAGTTGCTAGCCCATGGAAGCAGATCGGTCGCGAGGGCGCATCCAAAGCCGTGACAGGGCAGGCGCGTAGCTCAGATGTGAAAGAGCACACCGCTTCGGGCAAGTGGTCGAACCAAGTGGACAAGCTCATCGACAAGGGGTTTGAGGTTGGCGCCAAAGTCGCCTTGGCGAGCGACACCTTGGGTGAGAACATTTACGAGCTGATCTCCATCGACGCTGCGACTGGCGTGAAGTTGAAGCTTCAGGCCACGGGCAGTGCGACATGCCACCCCATCGACGACTTCTTACGTGGCAAGTTCGTCGTGTCCACGATTATGAAGGACAGTCTTGCGACCTCGTCGCAATGCATGCGGAATGCATGTGCACCCCCACACCTTTGAATTCTCGTTCGTCGTTCCCTCATCTCATTTGGCTCTGCATCGTCATGTCTCATCTTTTTTTTTCCCGCTGCTCCCCCATAGAGGAAACGACCGACAAGTTCGCTGATCATGGCCCCCTCAAGTCTGTCGATTACCAGTGGGGTATCGAGGAGGCCAAAATCAGGCTGGCCTTGGATGATGTATACAGCCAGAACGGCAACTGTCTCAAGTACTTGAGTGGCGTGATTACGCCTGTTAAGCTTCGTGCTCTCACCGTAACGCGTTCGTTTGAGGCTGAAGAGCTGGTGTTTGTCCCACTTTCTTCGGCAATCTACTTGAAGAAGCAGACTGATATAGTTCAGTGTGGGCATGTGTTCATGAAGACATACAAGGACCCCAAGGGATTGACGTTCAATATCGTGTTGGCCCCCAGTGGTGGCATCAAGATGCCTAAGGCTGAGACGAACACTGGCGTTGGAGGGCTGAAGCAGGCACCGTCTTCGCTCGTCATCCCCTTCTGGCTCGCACAGGATTCAGGTGAGCACGGCACCCCCAACATGAAGCTCAAGACCGTCAAGTCTACAGCTGCCCCATCAGTGCATGTACCAATTTTGACAAACAAGTGCGCCATCAACAAGGGCGATGTCCTTAGCGCCCAGCTGGCATCGCTCATGCCCAAGCGCAAGGTAGACGATGTGCCTGCTGCGCCCGCGGCTAAGAAGGCCAGGCAGCGATGAGGCTCGCGTGTTGGCAGCATCGGTTACACATCCATGTGTCGTGGGGGTGTTTATGAAATGTATGAAAGCATCGTCGGTATCGTTCCTCTGCAATCGTTGCATCATTGCGTCAACACGCATCGGACTCGTCTGCAATTGTCCATTGCATCGGCCCGCAGGCGCGTGGCTGTGTCCAAGCGAGTGCACGCTGCATCTGCGCACGCACTGCAGCTGCAGATGGCAGTGCGCGTGCAGCTCCGCACGGTCATCGATGGGGGGCGGCCTTAAGGATCGCGAGCCATGGGTCCCGAGGGCGGTGATGCATACGGCAGGGGGGCTCTTCGTGGAGCTGTCGAGAGCGGATGGGCAGCTGCAAAAAATTATATCTGTGCCCAACCCCGCCAAGAGCCAATCGCCTCTGGCGACAAATTCGTTTTTCGATCAGATCTTGAAGATGCGCAACGCCGCTTGCACCGAGGCCATTTGGGACCACTTGAAGCAGGCCGACCCATTGCTTCAGCAAGATTGCGACAGGGCCAGCGTCATTAAGAACAATAGGAGTTCTCTGGATATGTCGCAATCGTGGACGCTTCGCGCATTCCCACCAGGGGAGGAGGAAGGAGAGGAGGAGGATGATACATTGGATGATGAGGTGGAGTGGCGGGGGAGGGGGGCGAGGAGGAGGGGCTGAAACAGAGGGGGATGGTGGAGGAGAAATGGGAGGAGGGAAAGGGGGAGGAGGACGGAGCATAAGGATGACAAAAAAAAAGGATGAGGAGGAGGAATAGGAGATGCCTTAATTCGCTTGCGTGAATAGGCCGCTCTTGGACCACTCTTGGATCGATCTCTTGACCTTGAGACTTCTTGGGCAATCTTGGATCGCGTGATATCTTGGACAAGCTTGGGCAATCTTGGGTCGCGTGATATCCATGCCTGCATGTTGAGGCATCGCGTGATATTGGGACATATCCGTGGACATCTTGAAGTATATATGAGCCCTTCTTGGAACCACCGTCCAGGCAAACCACTCCCCCAAGGGGGTGAAGGGCGTAGAAGAGAACGCATTCTAGACATGTGCCCTAACGGGATGGTGGTCTACCAGAAACTGTCTCGATATATATGCCCGCAGTCCAGTGCGACCATGGTGATGAGCATTTGCATCACGATGCAGTTACCTTGAAGCTTCTGTTTGAGCTGAATGCTACTAAGAAGGTGTGGGTCGAATGTACGCCAACGGGACTTGAGTACATACGGGTTGCATCTATCGCAGCAGCGGTTTCATGCAGTCAGGAGGCAACACATCGCTTGCGGTCAGCACCAGCAGGGGTGGAAGGTGTGAAATGCGACAAACGTCGCAGGACGGTGTTCATGGTGGTCGACGGCAAGCGTCTGCAGGAGCGAGTGGACGATTGGACTCCCACGTACATCAACAACGCAGCCCAATCCCTTCGTGATCGCTTAGATAACGAGGCACGTGATGAGGCTGAAGCTGATGGGTCCGAGGAGTACTATGACCCGCCAGTCGCAGCAGGCGATGGCTCGCCACCAGGCGATCGCCACCAGGCGATGGCTCGCCACCAGGCGATGGCTCGCCACCAGGCGATGGTTCGCCAGGCGATGGTTCGCCGCCAGGTGATGGTTCGCCAGGCGATGGTTCGCCACCAGGTGATGGGCCGCCCTCTGTTTTCACTCGCCGACGGGAGATGCGCCAGACGACGCTTAGCTTCCAGTAGCTCCACTCCCTCTTCGCCTTCCCACCTCCCCTTCCCTCCCCCTCCAATCTCTATTCTATGTTTGCCTCGCGTGCTCAGTCCGAATCTGGCCCCGCTGGCGGCGGGGACTCAGTAACAGAACTCAGCTCAAGATGCGGAGGGCCATCGTCGCGCATGCCGCTGTTCGGCACATCGGCGTCCCTGCCCATGCTCATGCCCTTGCCCTCGTCGGGGCCCTTGCCGTCATCGTAGCCCCCGCCGCTGTCGAGGGCCGTCGCCTTGCCCTTACCACCGTCGTTAATGCTCTTGCCACCGTTGTAGCCCTCGCCATCGTCGTAGCCCTGGCCACCGTCGTAGACCTTGTCACCGTCGGTGCTGCCCTTGCTACCATCGTAGCCCTTGCCACCGTCGTAGTAGCCCATGGCCTCGTCGTCGATGCCCGTGCCACCGTCGTAGCTTGTACAGCCGCGACCGATGCCATCAGCACCCTTGCCATCGTCGTAGCCCTTTTCGTAGCCCTTGTCGTAGCCCTTGTCGTAGCCATTGACGTAGCCCGTGTCGTAGACCGTGTCGTAGCCCTTGCTCGAGCTGCCGTACGGGTCGTAGCCTTTGTCGTTGCCCTTGCCGCCGTCGTAGCCTTTGTCGAAGCCCTTGCTCGAGCTGCCCTTGGCGCTGCCCGTGCCGCCGTCGCCCTTGTCGTCGGCCTTGCCGCTGTCCGACATCATGTCCTGCAGCCCGTCACGCTGCTCCTTCGCCAGCCTGATGTGGCCCTTGCCGCTGTCGCCGTCTTTGTCGCGGCCCTTGCCGCTGCCGTCATTCTCGCGGCCCTTGCCACTGTCGTAGCCCTTGCCCTTGCCACCGTCGTAGCCCTTGCCCTTGCCATCGTCGTAACCCTTGCCACCGTCGCGGTAGCCCTTGCCATCGCTGTCGTAGCCCGTGTCGCAGCCCTTGTCGTAGCCTTTGTCGTAGCCCTTGTCGTAGCCTTTGTCGTAGCCCTTGTCGTAGCCTTTGTCGTAGCCACTGTTGTCGTAGCCACTGTTGTCGTAGTCGTAGCCCTTAATCAAGAGCTCGGTGACGTCGAGCAGCCTGTCTGTGATCCGCCGCTCCCGCTGGAGCTCCTGTATGGAGGGCGAAAATCCGCCGACCTCCCTCCTCCTCCTCCTCCTCCTCCTTTCCCTCCTCCTCCTCCTCCTCCTCCTATTCCTTCTCCTCCTCCTCTTCCTCCTCATCATCCTCGTCTTCCTCCTCGTCCCCCCCATCCCCCTTCATCCTTCTCCTGTGGCTCTCACCCCAGCAGTCCTCGTGCAGGCGCGCCAGCGCCTCGGCGCTGTCATGGCGCGCCATGGCCGCGCGCGCCACCGCGCGCGGCCACGCCCCCCTGGGAGGAGAAAGGGGTCCTCCAGGGGGCCTCGGTCCAGAAACAGCAGCGCGCGCAAATGGGGGGAGGGGGGGGGGGGTGCGATTCAGGTGAGGGGGCGATTCGGGTGAGGGGGCGCGGCTGCGTCGCGAATCGTTTCGCGCTGTGCACTCATGGGTGCATGCAGCAACGCATGCGTTGTTTCAGAGTTGACTTGGGGATGTGAACTTGAAAATGAGATGCGTTAACATCGTCGTCTGCGCTCGCTCGAGACAGCCTCACAATTAACTCAGCATCACACGACCTCACAATGAACTCAGTACCGCGAACCATGATGTTGGTTATGGTATGCCATGCAATGCTACGCTATGATGTGAATATCCCTCCCCGACCTCATCCTCCTCCGTTGCCACCGCCGTTTAGGCCCGAGCGTTGCTTGGGTCGCGACAGTGCGCGACCAGCTGCAGCGCTCCACGCGCAGCAGCTACCAGCGCTCCGCGCGCAGCAGCACCAGCTGCATCAGCACCACCAGTGCATCCAGCAGCTCCACGCGCAGCAGCACCAGCTGCAGCAGCGCCACCAGTGCAACCAGCAGCACCACCCGCAGCAGCATCACCAGTGCAACCAGCAGCACCATGGCGGACGAGACCGCGGTGACGCTGCTCCTGGAGGCGGCGGAGGATCTCAGCCAGCGGCGGCGCGCCGCGGCCGCCAAGGTCTTGCAGCCCACCAGCAAGGTGGCCCCTCGGCCGCCAAGCACGCCGCCGACGGCGAAGGTCTTGGCGAAGTACGATCGCTCGCGCGTGGCCGACGGCTTGCTCGATGATCTCGAGTTGGCGCCCGCGCTGGATCCCGAGTTGAACTCGTTCCAGGGCCTGCAGGAGTTCATGGGCGACGGCGATGGCGACGACACGGGCTACGACTACGCCAGCTACGACGGTGGCAAGGGCATCACCGACGGTGGCAAGGGCTACGGCGGTGGCAAAGGCAGCTCGAGCAAGGGCTTCGACAAGGGCCACGACGATGGCAAGGGCAGCGGCGCAGGCTACGACATCGACAAGGGCCGCGACAAAGGCTACCACGGTGACAGGGGCGACGTGGGCTACGACGGTGGCAAGGGCGACAAGGGCTACGACCGCCGCTGCGACCCGTACAGCTCCAAGTGGTATGACCACCACAGCTCGCGGTACGACCGCGACGACGATGACTACGACAACAGGTGGTACGACCGCAGGCGCTGGGGCGACTACGACAAGGGCTCGAGCAAGGGCTACGACAACAGAGGCTACGACAGCAAGGGCTACGACAAGAGTGGCAACTACCAGCGTGGCTACGACAACCGTGGTTACAACAACCGTGGCTACGACAACCGCGGATACGACAGCAGTGGCTACGACAACCGTGGCTACGACAACTACGGCAACAGTGGCTACGACAGCCGTGACTACGACCGCAAGGGCGACAAGGGCTACGATCGCAAGGGCGACAAGGGCTACGATCGCAAGGGCTACGACGTCGGCAAGGGCTACGACGGTGACACGGGCTACGGCGGTGATCCAAGCTACGACCGTGGCGATACAGGCTACGACAGTGGCAAGGGCATCGACAGTGGCAAGGGCCACGACGGCGGCAAGGGCGATAAAGGCTACGACGGCGGCAAGGGCTGGCGCGAGGAGAAGTCCCGCGGCGGGCGCCACATCAGGCTGGCGAAGGCCCTTGCCACCAAGGAGCAGCTGGACGGGCTGCAGGACCTGATGTCGGACCGCGGCAAGGCCGACTACGTCAGGTGGAGCAAGCGGACGCATTGGCGCATATGGGTGGAGGAAAACAATACAGATCTAGTTCTATCGGGCCCCCTCATCCCTCCTCCTTCAACGGTTCTTACAAAGTACGAGGGGGAAGGATGAGGGCCAAGAACTGGATATGTAATGTGTTCCTCCTCCCGACATCTGGGCGGAGGCGGCTGTTCGCAGCTGATCAGTAGCGCCAGACACCACTACCAAAGCGGCGCCGAAGCCGCCGCTGTCGCATTAATGTGCCGCCACCAGCGCGGCAGCAAGCGTGGAGTTCATTCTAGACCGCGCGCTGCCTCTCCTCCGTCGGGCATGATCTATTATGGTGGGGGTTGTCGTATGTAAGATTCTAACATACGACGCAGTTGTCGTATGTAAGATTCTAACATACGACAAAGTTGTCGTATGTAAGATTCTTACATACGACACCGTTGTCGTATGTAAGATTCTAACATACGACGGATGTGTTAATAGAATCCTTATGATATATAAGAGCGAGATGTCGTATGTACGATTCTTACATACGACAACGTTGTCGTATGTAAGATTCTGACATACGACAGATTTGTCGTATGTAAGATTCTGACATACGACAGATTTGTCGCATGTGAGATTCTGACATACGACACCAAGGGTTTGAGCTCATGTTTAGAGTAAACTTCGAGGGTCTCCATCTCGCTCGTGGTCGACGTTGCGCCTAGAATTGGCTTGTCTGCTTGGCTGCGCTGCCCGCGGCTGCGCTGGATCATGTTGATAAGTGATGTATGAGCGTGGCGTGAGCGAGAATAAGGGGAAGTGGGATGAGAGGAGGATGCGCGGGAGAAGGAGGACAAGGAGAAGGAGAGGGGGGAGGATTCTGAGGAGGAGGTGGGGGGTGAGGAGGAGGAGGAGGAGGGGAAGGCCCATCCTCCCCCTCATCCTCATCCTCCCCCTCCTACCTTTATCCTCCTCCTCCTCCTCCTCCGCCGCCGCCTCCTCCTCCTCCTCCTTCTCCTCCGCCTCATCACCCTCCTCATCTTCCCCCACCTCCTCCTCCTCCTCTGCCTCCTCTTCCTCATCCTCATTCTCCTCCTCATCATCCTCATTCTCCTCATTCTTACTCCGTCTCATTCTCACCCTCTTCATTCTCATCATGTCTCCTCCTCGTTCCCGCCGTCGCCGTCGAAGCCGTCGCCTGCGCCGTCATCTGCGCGCGCGGTGCAGGAGAGGGCGGCGGCCACCGTGACGACCACGATTGAACGACAACGAGGATGAGGAGGAGTAGGAGGAGGAGCATGAGGAGGAGCAGGACAAGGAGCACGCGGAGGAAGAGGGGGACGATGGGGAGGAGGAGGAGGAGGAGGAGGAGGAGGAGGGGGAAGAAGATGAGGAGGAGCAATTGCCATGGCGGCTGCGATAGCGACGGCGACGGCGAAGAGTTGGTGGCGACGAGTTGGCTGCGACGAGTTCGACGGCGGCGGAGACGACTGCGGGGGCGTCTCATCCTGCTCCTCCTCCTGCTCGCCCTCCCCCTTCTCCTCATCCTCGTCCTCCTTCTCCTCCTCCCTATCCCTCCTCACCATTCTCATCCCCATCATCCTCCTTCTCCGTCTCATTCACCTCCACCGCCTAACCCTCCTCATCCTATTCTTATTTCTCCTCGTCCTCATTCGTATTCGTGTCATCGGTCTCTCCGCAGGGTGCTTTATCGCGCGAAAAGCTGCAACGAGAACCTGAAGGCTCGCATACATGCGTTTGCACGCACAACCCCAACGAGCCCCCATCTAAGTACGCCCCGACACCCACACTCAGGCGGCGTATTCACCGATACCCAAGGCTTTGCGCCCCCGCGCACGATCGGCAGCACCTGCCTCCACAAGGCGATTATTCGCCCGATCAACCGCACCCTTACACATCTTGGCGTTGTCCAAGAGCAACGTGAACGAATCCGCGGCCTGCTCCGCCTTCTTCACGAGCTTCTCCATCTTCTTGTATGCAGCGTCTGCCTTTCGAGTGGGCATGGACGGGGTTCAGACGCGGCGTTGACACGCCGTTGCTAAGTGCGACCGTTCGCCCAACCGCTTGAGACCATGCGACCACAGTCGCAACGCCAAGCCATTACACAACCAATTTCACACCCTGACATCATGATAGTACATACCTGCGTGTCAACGCAACCGAACGCGCATGCATACGACTGCATTGGGCGCTGCCTCAACGCCCCCCCCCCCCCTCCCCATAGTGTCACAAGTGCGCCCTTCGACGCGAACTACTCGCAGCCGATTGCAATGCGTTTCAACACAACCGAACATGCATACAATTGCATCGGGTGATGCCCAAACGTTTATGCTCTAATCAGCAAATATATTTCGACGTGAATGGATTGCAACCACTTGCAACATGTCATGCATGAGATACTGGCTGCCTTGCGGTCCGCCGTTTTGGACATCTTCTGGCAATGCTGCTTGTGCCTGATCAGGGTATCCAACCTTTCATTGAAGTGCTCCGTGTCCTCCTTGCGGTGCTTGGCACGCAGCGCCTTCAAGTCGGCTGACATGGCAGGCATAGTCGCGCACACACGCGCGCGCGCCGCAGCTTACAAGCTGCGTTCTCTCAGCCCTCAACCAACTCGGCTGCGTGAAAACGCATGTAGTCTGCGACGCGGTCGCATGGCATGAGTGCCAACCATGTGATCACACATCACTGCCCTACTCATACCCCCCCCCCCCCCCCCCCCCCCCCCCCCCCCCCCCCCCACCCCCCCCACCCCCCACACACCACACACACACACACACACACACACACACACACACACACACACACACACACACACACACACACACACACACACACACACACACACACACACACACACACCACACTACATCGACGCCGTGATCGGGCACTCCCGTTGCATGTCCACCCCCAGCCGCCTCCTCATCTCGACCCCTCTCCTGTTCACACCTCTCGCGCCCCCCCCCCCCCCAGCTTACTACATGTCGCCAACGATGGCGGGGCTGAACGCTTGGCAAACCGTCAGCAGCATTTGTGGTTCATTCGCCCACCTTTGCGAACCAGTTCACGCGTGGCTTACGCGCCCCCATTTGTGGTTCACGTGCCCATGGGAAAATCAGCGAAGACGATCGCGATGGAAGCGCAGGTGCGCTTTGAGCTGCAGGATGAAAAGCAGGAACGCCAGCGGTCAGTGAAGACTGCCAAGGCGGCATTGAAGCATGCCAAAGCAGCGAAGACGCAGGCTGAGAAGAAGGCAGGCGGTTGTTAACTAACAACATCACAAGGGCCCCTCGAGGCCAGGGGGGAGGGGATGGGCCCTCGAGTCCACCCCCTTAGTCAATGGCCCCATCGGCGTCGCCAGTCCCACCCGCCTCCGTGCGATCGCCCCCCCCCCCCCTCCCCCCCCCGATAGGCAGAGAAGAGGTTCAATGCGTTTTTGAAGAGCAAGGACGCGTGGATGAACGCGCTGCTCGACGCGGATGATGCGAGCGCGGCCCACGTTCGGGCCGAGACTGAGCTGGCGCGCGCCGAGCGCGATGCCCGCTAGGGGTGCGGGGGCGACGGACGACGGGTGGAGGGGTCAGAGAAAAAACCTGCATGCATCAATGCAAGATGAGTCTGGGATGATAATGTCGGCATGATAGCGCAGGTGCCTCGTCCTCCCCCTCATCTTCCCCCTTCTCCTCCTCCTCCCTCCTCCTCCGCCTCCTCCTCCCCCCTCCCTCCCCATCCTCATCCTCATCCCCATCCTCGTCCTCCCCATCACATCATTCCCTCTTCGTCCCTCCTCGTCGTTGTCCTCCTGTTGCTGCTGGTGCTGATGCTCTTGCCCATCCTACTACGCTACTAAGCCGTGCCCCCCCCCCCCATCGCTCCCTCACAACTGCTTCGCACTCTGAATGGCATTGGTGCTATGCGTTTCCGCCTTTTCGCGTCATAGGATCATCCGACGCCTCACGATATCTGTAGGATGACGCAGCACCAAAACCCCAAGAGGAACCACATATAGAGCCCCAAGGCCGCAACGGGGAGGAGGAGAGGGATGAGGAGGGGAAGATGAGAGGATGAGGCGGAAGAGGAGGAGGATACGGAGGATCGCGACTTTGGGATGCTCCCGATTGGTGAGGTTAAATCCAGAACGCCAGTTCTGTGAGTGATGTCTTGGACCGTCCCCTCGGCATCAGCGCGCGCGCACTTAACGAAAATGATGATGAGACATATGATGATAACAACTGCAGGTGGTCTGCGCTCTTCGTTCGAGTCGGATGGGCTGGCGGGGATGCGCGACGCGGCAACACTTACATCGCCATATACGCGTCGGTTCTATGTATGCCAAGATGCATGCAACCCGTTGCAGGTGGTAGACTCGCACTGCCATCCGACACCAATCCTCGATGCGTGGGGCATTGCAAGTTGGCATCAGTTGGTGTCGGGTTCTCGTTTCGAATATAGATCACACAGGCCCGCGTCGCATAGCCATTTGGGCTCGATCGCGATCGATCGCGATCTATCGCGGAGCGCGATCTTTCGCGAGGCGCGACCTATCGCGAGGCGCGAGGCGCGAAGGTTCGGAACTGTCGTCATATGACGACGGTTCCGAACCTCCGCGCGGAACTGCAGCACATGTCAGAGTGGGTATCGACACAAATCGCATGTGGCCTGTGCCCGTCAGCCGTGGCCCAGCACCAGCACGACAGCCTCCTCATGAAGATCAACAACCTGTCACAGATCAGTACTGACGAGGCGACAGCCTTGGTGAAAACAATCAGGGAGCACTCGCTGAACACTTGGACTCAAGAGAACATCGCACGCTTGTGCCAGAGCGTCGGGACCAAGACAGGCATGTTGTCAATGCCAGGCGGATCCAAGCAATGGCAAGAGATTAGCATTGCATCGAGGGTCTTCACGGCGAGCGAGATCAAATCGCTGAAGAGCGGCGACCTGAGTGAGAAGGCGTGCATACGCCTGGTCGCCGCTCGGTGCAAGCTGATCGGCGCCCACACGCTCTCCGAGAGCTCCAAGGGCAAGATGGCCGCGCTCGCGGCGTGGGGGCAGCGGCAAGGGGCACGGGGGCGATTGGCTCAGGCTCTTCGGAGAGGTGAAGGGTGCCATCTCCAAGGCCATCACGTGCAAGGGTTGGTCCACGCTTGGGTACGCCACGGTGTGGAACTTCGACCGCACCGAGGACATGTCGGCTGAGCCGTGGTGGAAATCAGCTTACAAGGACGATGGGCCCGCCTTGGAGGAGATCCAGACGGACGCGCCAGACTACGCGAGGAAGTCGAGCAGGCGTTACGCGGCGAAGACCTCGCCTGCAGCTGCAGCGCCCCCAATGACAGCCCCAGACCCTACGGCTGGCGGGCAGTTGCAAGTCATGCAGGCCCTGTTCGGTGCACCGCTGTGCGCGGCGCTCTTCGCCAACTCGGCGGCCGCGGCTCTCAGGCCGCCCGAGCCGCCTGCGCAGCCGCGCGTGGAGCTGGAGCCCCCGAGGCCAAAGCTCCCGCCGCGCGAGGAGCCGCAGCAGGAGCCGAAGCTTCCGCCGCGCGAGGAGCCGCGCGATGAGCCGCGCGACGATGAGCCCGAGCCAGACCTGACCGACGAGGAGGAGAAGCTCAGGGCGCTCCTCGCCAAGAGGGCCAAGACCGCCAAGGCGAGGACGCGCCCCTCCGCGGCTGGCGAAGGCGTCGGCGACGCCGAGGGCGGGGCAGGCGTCGAAGACGCCGAGGGGGCTGTGCCAATGAAGAAGGCGCGGCCCCCTGCCATGCGGCGACCCGCGGCTGCCGTGCCAAAGCCCGCCGTGCTGCCCAAGCCGCCGACGTGCGAGTGCAACGCGCCGTACAGGTGCGGCTACGTGATCTACAAGCCTTCACAGAAGGTGTTCAGGGCCGTTGTGGGGAGGGCAGATCGCCGCGTCCGCTTCGACCGCAATGCGACGATGAATCGCATTGAGGCTTGGAGCGCGGCGCTGGCGTGGATCGACGCCAAGTGTTAGGTGCTCGACGCGGGGAGGGGGAGGACCAGGGGGTTGTTGAGGACCAGCAGGGCTGGGAGCTCGCATCGCAGCTGCAGCGCGGCGGTGGGCGGCGCCACATCGACGAACTCTCTCTTGCTTGTATGACGTTGCACCATGATGTCTAAAACACAAGTCTGTTGCGATCTTTTCATCGCAAGTCGCATGCATCAATATGCAACACTCCTTTCTCTTGCGAGCTACCGTCGCACTTCGTATGCATCACTATGCACCTACATGTCCTTCTGATGCGACGTCGTATCATGCCATATGCATCGATATGCAACGTGCACTTCTGTTGTGATCTATCGCCTCGCTGCATTCAGATGCATCATGCAGCGTGCCCCTACCATAACGCGACGCATGCATCCTATGATGCGCATTGGCATCGTTATCGAGTCTGTAGCCATTTGGGCTGAAACCATGGCCGCGTCCGCCGCCAGGAAACGCAAGGCGGATGAGGCGCTGGTGGAGCTCCACAGGGGCTCATACCTGTCACAGCGTGCTCTGTCGGGTGTCCTAAAATATGTGCGAGACCATGGGTTGCCCGACAATATTTCACGGAGCTCACAATACAGGGCAAGCGAAAACATCATTGCCAAAGAGTCGAACGCATATGGGAACGTCTTGCGTTGCATAGACACGCCTTTAGTCAGTGGTAGAACTTTCGAGAACTGGGCGCGCTGTCCTGGGCCATTTTTGTATTCCTGCTGCAAGGCTAGCGCTCCAGTCAGGGAGATGTTTCGCCGCTCACTTCAGGAGCACCCATGCAGCTTGGCGTCGCCGTGGCACATCATTTTATATTTCGATGGTATTTCACCGCGAGACCCCCTGGCTAAGGGGAAAGATTATCGGGGGGGTGATGCTGTTTACTGGTCGTTCGCTGAGTTCGACGAGTCCTTGGGTAACGAAGATGCGTGGTTCACGCTTAGCACTGCGCGGTGCGCAAACATAAAAAAAAAGCATCCCAGGTGGCATCGGGCAGTGCATCAAGATGACCCTCAAAGAAGTGTGTTTAATTATGCTGGTGGTTTCAATTTTGAGACGAGCGGTGTTACATTAGACGTGCCAGAGAAGGGCGACGCAACGTCGCACGCGACGATCGTCGCGAAGCTGTCGTGCGTCATAGGGGACGAAGAGGCATTGCGGGAACTACACATGAACAAAGGGCACGCTGGTTCCAAACCCTGTGCGTTATGTCGCAACGTCTTGAATAGAAAGTTTGATTATTTGACATATGATGTATCTGGTTTCTTTGTGACAGACGCGTGCTTGGATGCGTCAAAGATACGCAGAAACGATGACGCGACAATCATCGCGATCCTGGAACGACTTCGACCCGATTGGGATAAATATCAGCGGGGGGAGTTTTCAGAGGGGCAGTACACGACCATCACACAGCACAACGGATGGAACTTCCACCCCGAACACATGGCGCTGGACCCAGGTTTGCGATATCTCCCTGCGTCATTCATTTGCTTTGACTGGATGCATATTTATTTTGTGTCTGGTATATTCGACAGAGAAGTAAAAGCACTTTTAGGGCATGCGCAGTGCAAGTGTTTGTGTGATGCAATGGAGTTGCATGAGTATTTCATGAAGTGGACGTGGCCGAGTAAACACCACTCAGCCGCAACTGTATGGGAGACTGGTGAGCTCCAAGCAAGTGCCTCAGAAGAGATCTCTGCGTTGCCTGTTTTGTGCAGGTATATTCGGCAAGTAATTGCCATGCATCCTTCATCGGATCAAGTGGCCCCCCAGATCGCAAGCATGCTGGCATTGCAAGATGCCGTTGACATAATCATCACGGCGGCGCGGCGGCTTCCAGTCACGACCGCGCAGATAGAGTCAGCGATAGTGAAACATCTTCGGTGCCATCAGGACGCATATGGTGAAAGCTATTGGGTGTATAAGCACCATATGGCAACACATTTGCCAGAAATGTTTGAAAAACATGGGTCGCTCAGTTGCTTTGTCCAGGAACGCAAGCACAAAAACGTAAAACGTTTCGCCAAAGACCACATGTGCAAGAAGGGGCCAGAGAAGGCTCTCATGGTCCAACTCACTGCGCAGCACGCGCACGATTTAAAGACCATGCGTGTTTCACCTGGCTTAGTCGACCCAACGAAAGCAACACAGAAGCTGCTGAATGCGTTGAAACGCATGTGCCCTGGGACGCAGACAGCCGTCTCCAGCATCGAAGCCATGACAGATTTCGGCCGCATCAAGCGCGGTGATATCGTACTTCTGGGGTCGGGCGGGATGCATGCAGCAATGCAAGTGTGGTTTCACGTGAAATGCGACGATGGCGAGTCGCAGGTGCTTGTCCAGCAGCTTGCAACTAAGCGTGTGAACGCCGCTGAAGGTTTTTCCAGACACATCTTTTTAGATGATACAGACCCTGTTCTGATGCCTCTGACCTCGCTGAAAGCTCCTGTGATTTACAGGAAAATAGAGAACGACATCACGTGCATTTGGCCAGTGGAATACAAATCGCGACGTTGCTAACATGATGCGCTGCGGACCGTCGCGTTTGCCCCAGGACGATAAAAAAATCTGAAGGCCCTTGAGCAGATCCAAATCGACGAAGCGCCCAATCATGATGCCCCAATGTCCAACTACATGAGATGCAAAAACATGACATAAACATTAAAAAACAGCTTCAAACTGGCCAAACCTAACTAGTTATAACTCCGTCAATAACAATTAGAAGTTCCGCTAACTGTTACTAACTACGCAGGGCCTTCAGGTGGACTCTGAAGAGGACCGGGCAATGCTCCGCTCCTGCGGCGGCCCGCGCGCGGCGGCCCGGCAGACCGCCTCGCCCGGTGCCCCCAGGCAGCGCTCGGAGGACGCCGACTTCTGCTCGGCGGCGCGCTGCTGGCCAGGGCGCCGCCCCCGCCGGAGCGACCTTCCACAACTGCGCCCGCTCAGGGCAGCGCGCTGGCCGGCCCTGCGGGGGCCCCCTCGGCGCCCGGGCCCGCCGCGCTTAGGCGCTGCCCGCGCGGGGGCGGGCCCAAAGCGCGCAGCGGCGACCTGGAGACCGCGCGGGAGCGGATCCACGCCGAATGCGGCTACCGCGTCGCGCGGCAGACTCCAGTGCCAGCTTGGGACCGGCGGCGCTGGCACTGCGCTGGTTGCGACGCGGGCGGCGCGCCCGGCGGCTGGGGCGGCTTGCGCCCACTGCGGCGCCGCCGGCTTGACGGCGCAGCGCGAGGAGGCGATCCTCGACCTGGAGATCCAGCGGGCGGACTGCCCGCGGGTCTTCCTCGATGTCACGGTGCGCTACTGCGTGCCCGGCGACGTCGAGGGGCCCCGGGCCGCTGCTGCGCGGCGGCGCAGTCTGCCGCGACGCCGAGGCGGAAAAACGCCAGCGGTGCCCCGCCAGGCGCGCGCCCTGTCGGATGGCACCGCTGGCTCTGGAGACGGGCGGCCGCCACGGGCCCGCTGCTTTGCGGCACCTGCGGCAGCTCGCGCGGGGCCAGGCGCAGCTGCTTGCCGGGGGCGACGCTGCCGCGGCTGCGGCCAGCGCCCTCGCCCGCCACTGGGGCGCCGAGCTGGCAGTCGCCCTGCAGGCGGCCGCGGCTCGCCAGCTCCGGACGGCGCTCGGCTCGGACGCGGCGCGGCCGCGCGCCCGGGCCGCCCTGGCCGCGGAACTGGCCGGGTGAGCCGGCGCTGCTGGGCTGACCTGAAGGGCGATTACGAGCGCAGAGGGGGCGCAAGCGCGGGCGCCGGCGCAGACCGGGCTTCGGCGCTCGCAGGGGGGGGATGGGGGGGGAGGGGGAGGCGGGGGAGGAGGAGGAGGAGGGGGAGGGGGGGGGGAGGGGGAGGGGGGGGGAGCAGGCGGAGGAAGGCGCGCTCACTATTGTCCAACCTCCAGGTCGGTGAACGCCGGTGTCGGCCCCAAGGGCCCCAAGGGCCCAAGGGCTCCAGGGCCCCGCATCCTCTTAACCTACATCCTTTCACTTACCTCTTACACCACATCTTCAATATTCCCGATATTATTTCTTGTCTCTCGCGCGGACGGCGTGCGCGCCGACGAGTGGCAGCGTGGATTTACCAGCAACTCGGCAACGTGGCAGGGCATATCGATTGGGCTGGGCGGGGCACTTGGGTGGCTGCGCGTGGGCAATCCATCTGTGCATTCTCACAGCTGCCCTACCACGCAAATGCAAGGCTGCGACGATACACACGTCGCTGGTCTGTATCGGCTATCCGCCAGAATACGAGTCCATCCCAGGCTTCGGCCCGATCCCCCTCGGCTGGGGGTGGCTGGCGCTGGGCGTCGCCATTGGGGCGCTGCTCGGATATCTCGTCTGCGACTACACGACCAAGCGCAAGAAGATTGAGAACCGGGGCCCTCCGACCGCAGGAGTGCCTCCGGCGCCTCCAGCCCGCGCCATGGCGGACGCTCGCGACCAAGCCCTCTTGAATATGGTCAAGTATATCCAGGACAACGGGAATGCAGGCCTCCGCCAAATGGCGTCGTAATCCCACTTGTCAGACACCGAGTTTCTATACCGCCTGGTCGGGTGCACGCGCGCGGATGCGCCACCTGGTTCTGCGTTCCAATGATACAGGGCACGATTCTGCAGGCGTCGGCGCGGTATACGTACCACGACGGGTGTTTGATTGGTGGGATCATGCGCATATCGGGTAAAATGGATACGATCACCATACCAGTACTTTTACCGACCTCGGCACGGCGAGCTGCCCGCCACGGTGCACAGGAGGAGGGAGGAACGACAGACGGGAGGAGATTGGATAATGCTGTTTGCAAATCCGTTTGTTATCCTAGCCACTCCTCCTGTATCCCACTGGACGCCGCCTCACCCAGTTCTTTTCCAGTCCCAACAGGTGCTCCCCTTACCTATCCCGCCCCGCCTGAGTCCCATGCAGCAGCGTGGGCGGCAGTTCCGGCGGCGGCGCCCTCGGCTCTGGCGGCGGCTCCTACGGCTGCAGCCTTGACAGCCTCAGCGGCAATTCTGCGTCCGACAGGGGCTCTGAGGGTGGCCCCCATGGCAACCCCATCAGCAGATGAGGTGGCAATTCGAATAGCACCGACGCTACCTCCGACATCAGCGGCTCCACCAGCGCCAGCACCAATACCCGAACCGGCGCCTATGCCAACGCCATCGCTAGCATCAGGGAGTGCACCGACGCTGGCTACGACGGCGTTGACAGCACCACCCCAGGCATCGCCTACGACGTCAACATTGAGAGCATCAGTACCCGACCTGGCGCTTACATCAGCGTTGGCATCAGGGAGCGCACCGATGCTGGCCACGATTTCGGCATGGACAGCCTTGTTAGCATCGACGCCACTTCCTACGCCAACGGCCCCGCCAGCACCAGCATCCGCACCAGAATTGGCGCCTATCCTAACGCCATCGCAGGCATCAGGGATCGCACCGACCAGCACCGATTTCAGCTACGACGGTAACACCGACACCACGTATGATAACGGCGGCTCGGCTCTCATCAACTTCCGCAGCGGAGACGGCATCTACGTCAACACCAACGCCCGACGCTGATGTCGACGACTGCGCATGTGTTTGCGACACTTACGGTCCGATTCGTCCAACTCCAAGTCCGGCACCAACTCCGGCGTCGACCCCGGCGTGCACGACGGCTACGCCAGAACCAAGCTGTCCAATTTCGGCTCCTACCGCTTATCTATGGTCGCTTTCGGGCACTACGACGGCTACAACGCGACCACCTTGTCCAACTTCGACTTCCGACCCGTCGCTACCGATGCTTATCCGTGGTCTCCAACTCTGGCTTCGACTTCGGGTACTGCGACGGCTACAACGCGACCACCTTGTCCGACTTCGGTGCCCATGGTGGTGCGGGGAATGAATGTCATAAAGCACGGACCCCGATCTTGGTTACTAGCCGCCCTCATTCCTCCGCCCGCCCCCCCCTCCTCCGAGACGGAATCCGATAAGAGGTCCCACGAAAGCTCCCAAGACAGATACGATGATAGCTCCATTGGAGGCTCAGGTGGGGGGTCTGCCAGAACTTCGGAAGGGAATCTCGTCAGCATAAGGCTCCACGATGGCCCCCAAAAAAGACCCATCTGGGGCCTCGACTCGGACGTTCCGACCCCGAGCACGTTTGCATTTCTGACCCCCGCATCCGATCTTCCGACTCCGGCTGAGATTTCCGACCCCATCGTTGTTGATATTCATCCGCGGTCTCCAACTCCAGCATCGATTCCGGATACTACGACGGCTACAACACGACCAGCTTGTCCATCTTCGGCACGTACAACGCACCACCAACACGAGATTGAACGACACGATCGGCATACGACATTTGAGATCCACTATTTCGACACGGCGAGGCAGCCTGCGATGCCGGAGGTTATTGCGATGTCACTACGACCAACTATAGTATGGTGGTGTGCAACGGCATGGCACAATATATCTACGGCGGCCCAACAGGTATTATGCATAGCACGGGGAAATACGACAATCCATTTCCCATCAATTACGGACCGCTAAATCCAGTTGGAATTCGAAAACGAGCTCCCGCACCAGCACGACGATGCTGAACGACACGATCGTGATACGAGACTTGCGAACCGCCATTTCGGCACGGCGGGGCAGCTTACGGTGCGAAAGGTTACGGCAATGTCACTACGATCAACTACAGTATGGTTTGCAACGGCATGGCACAATATATTCACGGCAGTACGATAGGCATTGTGTACGGCGCGGGAAATTACGACAATTTAATTCCCATCAACTGCGGTGCGAGTCCCGTTGTTCGGGCGCGAGTCCCGTTGGTACCGAGAGAGATTCTGTGCGTTTACTTACCGGGTCTGCTTTTCGGTATCTCCATGGGGCACTGCACGGCATAGTGTCGATACAAGTTATATTTGGACATACACTTGCATATTCTGAACGTTTCTTTTGGCGGAAATTGCTATATTGTATCACTACCGGCGCGTGTGCGCACGTGCTGCCGATGACGTGCGTTGCCACCTCCCATACAGGTTGTCCCCCTTACGGTGGCTGCCCAATTGGGGAGGCATCGAATCCCGGGCCAAGGTTGAGGGAACGTTCGCAAGACCATGGTGGGCACATACACAATCTCATTGTTGCAGATGTCTTACTCGAACGGCGTCGGGATCGGCGAAGCTACGAACCCGGGATCTACTCTGGAAGAGGCGGAAGCCGCTTTGCAGGCATTGGGCTTCACCAACGGTTCGGGTACTGGCTCCTTGGCTACACGACCTCCGACTGGAATGCCACGGCGGCGTGAGCCACTACGTCAGCAAACCATTTCGGCGACAATTGATGCTGGGAACCCGACTGCATTACGACAACGACGCCTACCGTTACGACAACAACCAACACCGATTACGGTCCCAACCGGCACGGTTATGAATGCTGCTGCTGCTCCCATGCCTTACCCACTTGCGCAACCCATCCCGATCCCATCCCCCAATCCCCCGACTTCTGCGCTCCCATTTGCGAGGGTCATGGGAAACCGCGAAGCACGGATGGAAGAACCACCTTCATCAGGCAGAGCAGAATATGATCCTCCACCAGTCTTTGCCCCCCCCGCCGCCCATCCACCACCGAGCACCACAGCGCCTCACGCAGATCGGCCCCCGCACCCCTCGAGAAACGAAGCAATGGCCGCACTCCGAATACATGGACTGATGCAAGTGCCGCCCACGCTCGGCCAAGGGCCACGTCTCCAAACACTCGGACCCGCCAGTCCCCCAAGACAGAAGACATGCTGGCGCGCGACGTCGGCGGCATGAGCGGTTCGGAAGAGGACGAGGGAGACGGTGACAGGAGAGACGGATTCATCGACAGATTGAGAAATGCTGCTAACCACATTCTCCGTTCGTTTCGTAATTCCCCGTTCGATGCAGGCGGGGCTCCGAGAGCGGCCCCGGATGCAATTGACGGCGCACCCGCGTCGCCCACGCAGCAGCCTCCAACCCCAGTGGGTGGCACCGAGCCGCCTCCAGCTGACCCAACTCCCCCTGCCCACGTTGGCCTTCCCGCGGCCCACGGTGCACCGACGCCACCTCCACCATTGCGGGGGGCTGATGACACGCGCCATGACCGTTCCGACGCCGACGCGGAAGACGAACCCCACCAAACCAATTTCGAGCGCATCCGACCCAACCGGCCTGCACGCGACATTGCACACCGATTGCTAAGTTTGGTGGGCGGCATCCCGGTTGGAGCGGATGATACTCTAATTCTGGAGCGAGTGGAACAACAACAATCGTCATTTCTAAACGTGCTAATCTTTTGGGCAGCTTCCGGCACATAATGATACCTGCATTATCGCGGTAGCATCCGTTTCGGTATCTCCGCTACCGTTTCGGTACTTGAATATCCGTTTCGGTATTTTGGCTAATCCGTTTCGGTACTTCGGTCGGTTCGTTTCGGTACCTCGGACGATCCGTTCCGGCACCTCAGAAATTGGTTTCGGTACCTTGGAAAATTCGCTTCGGTAACTCAGAAAATGCGTTTCGGGACCTTGCAGTCATTGCGCGTTGTGTCCGTCAATTTAAACAAAGAAGAGGGGAGGAGGAGGGGGGGGCGCGGAGCGGGATGGGAGAGGAGGAGGAGGAGGGGGAGGAGCAGGAGGAGGAGGGGGAGGAAGAGGGAGAGGAGGAGGAGCAGGAAGAGGAGCGGGGGCAGAAACGACGACGACGACGACGAACCCCCTCCCGGAGCGTCCCGGCGGCGCCCCGCCGGCGCCCCGGTGGCGCGACCGCCGCGGCGTTTTTTCCTTGTTTGCTCGCTGTGTGTTCGCCGCCGTCCGCCGTCATGTGCACGGAGTAAAGAAACAAAATTAATGAGATGCTCGGTAGCGGAAGCGCAGATGTGGACTTGAGCCAATAAGGCTACGGAACATGTTCTGGTGTTTCTGTGTTCCTATACCGGGCATAGCAAGGTAAGAGAACGTAGTTGTTGACTTGACCTGTTTTGATTTCGCATCGTCTTCCTCGTTTCGGTGCCCCCCTTTTCGTTTATTTTTTGCCCGCACGGGGTTATTCGATGCAAAGTATTTGCAAAGCCCGCCCACGCGTCCAAACCAGGCTAAACCAAGAGAAAGACTAGGAAGCGAAGAGAGAGGAACAGGAGAAATAAGGCATTATGATGAATAATTAAAGGGTTCCCTCCCGTTCCCCGGCTCCTGGAAAAAATGCGGGGAATTATGGCAAACGACGGTTGTTTCGCGCCTTTGACTTGGGAGTGAGGAGGGAGGAGGGAGAGGGGGAAGGATGGAAAAGCGAGGAGGAAGGGTGGAGAAATGATGGAGGGACGAGGGAAGAAAGGGAGAGGAGAGAGGGAGGGAAGGAGAAGGGAAGAGGGACGGGGAAGGGAGGAGGGAGGCGGAAGGAGGGACGAGGGAGGAGGAAGGAGGATACACGAGGAGGACGACGAAGATAGGCACACGGCGGAATGGACCACGGCTTTAACCGGCGTAGTGCCGTTTTTTGTTGCTCCGTCCCGCTCTTTCCCGCTTCTTTTTTCCCCCGCTTCCTCTTCCGTTCTTCCATCTTTTCCGCTCCGCGTCTCTTTTCGACACGTCGCGCAAATCAGCAGGGGAACCTGCTGCCCGCCAAACTTTTGGAAGACGGCCCGGCCCGGGGACGCCACGGGCGACAGCGCTCGCGGGGGCCGGCCGGGAAGGCAGGGCAACCGGCGGCGCGGCCCCGCCGGCAGACAAAGCTCCGGACAGCGGCGCAAACCGTTTGCCTTTGGCATTTTTCCGCACTGCCGTTTTGGAGTTTCGGTGAGGCTTCTATTTCGCCGCGACGGGGAACACATGATCGAAGTATTTTATGAAAACCATCCTGCCTTCCATACTTTGGTCCCGGTAGGGGCCGCACGGGGTGCCCTCCAAATGATTCGCCTCAACATGCGGCAAATTGGCATTGTTGATGAAAAGGGTTTACGTACATAGCTGGACATACTGTGCATGCGGTACACGGTTACCTCAATAGGCCATTGCAGGAGGGACTTATGGACCAATTTGCCCAAATCCCACCGGATGCGCGGACATTGGAAACAGTGTATGTTGCTATTGCGGTGGGACTCTACAAAACACTTGCAGTACGGTATTTCTTATCACGCACATTGCAATCACATACGCCAGTGCAGCCACAGCCGGATGGAGGCCTAAATAAACAGGCCCCTGATATTGGAACTCCGAATGCACAGCCACCACATCATCAAATTGCAGGAGTGGCTTGTTTACGAAACGGATGGCACCACATCGAAGGCATCGACTGGAACATCGAGATCGACAAACCGATCCGTGCGCTCAAGTCGGCCCCCAAGTGTATTAGAGGGCCATGCCAATGCATCCTGGGATCGAGACCGCAGGGCCGAAAAATACATGCATCCGGGCTTGGAAGTTTTAACTTGTCCCACGTATGCTATTGCACACTACGACGCTTGGCGGGAAATCCGGGGAGCGGATACTCAGACGACGTATCGTTTTATTCGATTCTGGGGATTGGGACAAGTTGCTATGGTTTGCGGAGCAAACAATCCCGACCACCGACAGCACTGGAGCACGACAGCATGACAATGCGAGCGCGAAGGAGGCAAAGCAAATCGAGAATATACTTTCGCTTATCAAACAAGGAGAACTCAGCCATGCAGCTCGGGTGATATCCTCCAACGGACTTGCACCCGGAGACGACAACACTTATGCTGAGCTCACGGACCGAAGGCTACGCCCAGAAGAACCATCGGAAGACCTACCAAATAATTGTCCTCAATTCGCCCCCGCGGAACCAATCCACCTAGATAGAAATCTATTTGCGACTGTGCTGCGGGAAGCACGGACAGGGCTCAGCGGTGGCCTGTGGGGCGCGCGATACGAATACTTCAAACCATGCTTAGAGGGCGACGCGAAATTGGACGCTCTACATGAAGTCGTTCAGTGGGTGGCACGGGCGGAGATACCTACGAGCGTTCGGGATGCCATGCTCTTCTCGTCGTTAACTGCAATACTGAAGCCGAATTCCCGGGTCCGCTGCGTTTCAGCAGAAGACGCGTTCAGGCGGCTGGTGGCGAAAACCCTTGCACGACAGTACCATGACGCCCTCAAAACCGCAACTTGGCCATTCACTTTCGGGTTACACGACCGAAGTGGGACAGATGCAGCAATGCACCTTATTCAATATCTGACCGACCCAGACCCGGATAAGGCAGTACTTAACATAGACTGCGCGGGGGCATTCGACCATGTGCGTCGGGCCCGTATGTTCGAACAATTGATGGCACATGGGTCCTTACACGAATTGGCACCATTCGCACGGCAGTGGTACGCCGTGCCATCTCAATTCAAATGGCGAAACAATCGGGGCGCCATGCGCACAATCACCCAAGGGGGCGGCGGGGAACAAGGGGATGGCCTCATGCCCGCATTATTCTGTTTAGCATTGGACCCTGCCTTGAGACAACTTCGGGCCAAGTTGCCAGCAGGAGCGGAAATCATCGCATATTTGAACGATATATACATCATTTGCGCTCCCGCGGATGCGGCCGCCATCTTCGACGATGTACGTGGTACCTTGCGTAATGCGTGTCGCATCGACGTCAACGTCGGAAAATTGGCCGCGTGGAGTAAAATTGTCAACCCTTGCCCCCCAGGACTTGCGGCGAGGAGCGACAACAACCTCTGGGTGCACGACCGCCCGCCACCGGAACAAGGGATGCGCATGCTCGGGGCTCCGCTTGGAACAACCGCATATGTGGAAGGATTTGGCCTGGCGTTAGTGGAGGAGAAGGAAAAGCTACTTAAATTCCTACCTAAGCTCCCTTCCCTCCAATGCGCCTGGCTACTGCTATACTTCTGCGCGGCACCGCGCCTCAACCATTTGCCGCGCGCAACGCCGCCGCGCGCGCCCAGAACAGCAGCACTTGTTCACGACGCGAATGTACTAGACACATTTCGGCAACTGTTCGGTATTTGTGGACCCGACGAGCGGGGCCCGGACCTACACGATGTACACTACGACGCATGGGTTGCACAAGCTAGATTGCCGTCACGTTGCGGCGGTCTTGGGTTGCGGGACTCTGTTCTCCTGTCGTCAGCTGCGAACTGGGCCAGTTGGGCGGATTCGCTGCGGAGCCTTATCTAGGATTTCCGACGATCGGCCGAGATATGTTATTCCACTTCACAAACCTGGACGACGCTCCAGATTTGGTACCGGGGGCTCAACCCGATTGCCTCCGCGCCGCTGAAGAGGCTGGCCGATTCTGTGACAATGCCAATTGGAACGACAGACTTCTCTGGGGCACATTTGCGGTCGATAATTCGCCATTTGCGCCTCCCCCAATGCCACTTGCTCTAGGTGAATGGACTCACGGATGGCAATTCCATGCGTCTTCAGGCGTATTACGTCAAGCATATAGGACGGTGCTGTGTGAATTGGGCGGGGGGCCGCAGGCCCGGGCGAATGCAGCTACGGCAGGAAAAGCACGGCTACGATCATGTACGGGGCCTTACGCGGCAATTTGGTTAACAGTTTGTCCCTCTACAGATGGTTCGCATTTACATCTTGCGCTGTGCGACGGCGACTCGGAATTGGTGTATTATTCGAGGGAGAGGACCCGCACGGCCATTCTCGAATGACGGACAACACGCATGGTCGCCTCAATTCTCGGCATACGTGGATGGTCGCAACTTGGCGCCAAATCATTCCAGACGGCGGGGGGCTTATACCTGATCGGAACGTAGAACGCACCCTAAGCACGACGCGTGTTCCCGCACCCGCAGGAGACTCGACACGACTCGACCTCATCGTCCCCTGCACGAATGTGGCGCGCGGATTGCCGCTGTTTTGTAATATCACAGTGGTTTCCCCGTATTCAAAGGACGGGGGCCGCTCGGGCGGGCACAAGCAATCAGAGTGGTAGTTTACTAGAAAGGGCAGAAAACGAAAACAACAACACTTACAAGAAAACGGTGGATTCAGGACTTGGGGCTCTATTGTGCTTGGGATCAGACGTGCGCGGACGATGGGGCAACCAATGTATTCAAATAGTACCCGCCCTTGCCAGAGAAAGGTGCCGATTTCTCCCAGCAAGGGCACGGCGCGGGACCGAATCAGGCCTACTACGTCGTTGGCGGGGTTTACTTGGCATTGCTTTACAACGATCAGTGGCACACTTGGTCCTACATGACCCCGGAGAGCTACCAACGACCTCCCTTGAGCCGGCCCCCGGCCTGGCTGATTTGGAGGTCCTCTGATCCTCCCCCTCCTCTTCCTCTTCCTCCTCCTCCTCCTCCTCCTCGTCGTCCTCCTCCTTCTCCTCCTCCTCCTTCTCCTCCCCCTCCTCTTCCCCCTTGTCTCGCACTGCTTAGCCCGCATTTTTTCGGCGCGCTGCGCCCTTCAATTTTCGCTCGCCGCGCCCGCATGCTCGCCGTAGGCGACTTTGGTGGCGGCTGGTCCGCGGAAAAAAAATATTGTGGCGAAGGACCCAAGCAGTTGTGAATACCGCAATTGTGAATGCCATCTTCGCCCGCGCACCCTATGTGGCCACGGCTTCCCGCCGGAGCCCGACATGTTCAGGGGCGCGTTCGTGGCCGTCTTCGCGGGCGCCGACGACGACAAGGACGGCGCCCCTCTCACCGAGGAGCAGAAGCAGGACAGTGCCTTCAGAGCCATGAAAGCCGAAATGGCCCGAGGCCGCCATGCGAACCCTGCCACTGGGGCCATCGGTGGAGCTCCCTATGAGGCCACGATCCTCGTGAGGTGTGTGCCGACATGGCCCGAGGCTGCCATGCGAACCTTGCCATTGGCGCCTTCGGTGGAGCTCCCTATGGGGCCACGATCCTCGTGGGGGGCGTGCCGAAATGGCCCGAGGCCGCCATGCGACCCCTGCCACTTGGCACCTTCAGTGGAGCTCCCTATGGGGCCACGATCCTCGTGAGGGGTGTGCCGAAATGGCCCGAGGCCGCCATGCGAACCCTGCCGCTGGGAGCGTTCGGTGGAGCTCCCTATGGGGCCACGATCCTCGAGAGGGGTGTGCCGAAATGGCCCGAGGCCGCCATGCAAACCCTGCCACTGGGGGCGGTCATGCGAACCCTGCCACTAGGGCCTTCGGTGGAGCTCCGTATGGGGCCACGATCCTCGTGAGGAATGTGCCGAAATGGCCCGAGGCCGCCATGCGAACCCTGCCACTGGCGCCTTCGGTGGAGCTCCCTATGGGGCAACGATCCTCGCGAGGGGTATGCCGACATGGCCCGAGGCCGCCATGCAAACCCTGCCACTGGCGCCTTCGGTGGAGCTCCCTATGAAGCCACGATCCTCGTGAGAGGTGTGCCGAAATGGCCCGAGGCCGCCATGCGAACCCTGCCATTGGCGCCTTCGGTGGAGTTCCCTATGAGGCCACGATCCTCGTGAGGGGTGTGCCGAAATGGCCCGAGGCCGCCATGCGAACCCTGCCATTGGCGCCTTCGGTGGAGTTCCCTATGGGGCCACGATCCTCGCGAGGGGTGTGCCGAAATGGCCCGAGGCCGCCATGCGAACCCTGCCACTGGAGCCTTCGGTGGAGCTCCGTATGGGGCCACGATCTTCGTGAAGGGTGTGTCGAAATGGCCCGAGGCTGCCATGTGAACCCTGCCATTGGGGCCTTCGGTGGAGGTCCCTATGGGGCTACGAAACGTTGTGCTGGGTGGGTGAAACGCAAGGAGGAGGGGGAGGAGGAGAGGAGGAGAGGAGACGCGGGCCACCGCCCCTTCCAAACGAGGACCCAACACCACAAAATGGTTGGAAAGAGAAAAAAAAACATATTGTAATCCCACTACCACAATGCCTCACCAACGACGCTGTAGTGCGAGCGCGATCCCGCGCCGGATCAGTGGATGCCAGCCTTGTGCACGTGCCTTCGCCAGTCCTGGTATAAGTTTAACAGACTCGGCCCCCCATCGCCCATGCACCTCGGCCGCGAGGCACAGCTATGCTCCCGGCGTAATCACCATTGTTTCTCCGCTCTTTCTAGTAGCTTCCCGCACCGCTTCGAAATATCGGACTAACAACGGTGACATCGCGGAATGATGGTAATCCACGTCCCACGTGTAAATCATGTACCATCAATTCAAATTTCCGAAAATCATCTGGGTTTACAGAGGCGCTTGAGTTAGCCAACCGTCGTTTCATATTTGTATCCGGTATTGCACCGCCACCTTCTTCGAGAATTTGGTGCCGCGCAAACACGACCTCTTTGCGTAACATCAGATAACCGGGAATGCTTGTGAGGGTCCGGCTCGTCGAAAGGCACAGCAATTCCAAATTTCCGGCACATGGCGCATCGAAATACGTTATTGGGAAATGGCGAACGGCTCCATAATAGAATGTATCCGTGCCTTCCCAGTGGAGGCCACGTTTACCCGCGTTCCTGGAGCGGCAAGACTTCGTAGTAGATGTCAATGCGCAGCCGTTTCCAACGAATATGTGAGGTCGCAGAACAAATTGCCCAAGGACGTGTTCCACGACGAATTGCGGATTCCCTCCGGATTGCTTCTCTTACGGCTCTCAGCAAACCTGACAACAGGGTACGGGGGATAGCTGCCGCGGATGCGTTGCGCAGACTCGTCGCAAAAACGCTTGCCCGACAATTCCAAAATATAATGCGTGGGGCTGTCGCCCCTCATAATTTTGGCATCTCCGACCGTAGTGGGACCGATGCGGCAATCCACATGCTCCAATATTTCACGGACGCCTTCCCGAACAAGGTGATATTGAGTGTGGATGGTGTGGGTGCTTTTGATCATATCAGCAGGGCCTGCATATTCCAGAGTTTGCATCAAACCCCCGCCTTGCATGGACTCATCCCCTTCGTTCGACAATGGTACGGGGTGCAGTCTGAATTCAGATGGACCGACAACGACGGCAACACACACATTATCTTTCAAGGCGATGGTGGAGAACAGGGCGATGCCCTCATGCCAGGTTTATTCTGCCTTGGATTGCGCACGGCATTGGAAACAATCCAGAATCGACTTCCGCCTGGGGCACTCGTTGTAGCATACCTTGACGATATTTACGTGGCATGCGATCCAGATGACACAGCGCTTATCTTACAAATAATACAAGATGTTCTCAGTGACGCGTGCCGCATTGATATACATACCGGCAAACTTCGGGTGTGGGGACGGGACCCACGCCCATGCCCACCAGATTTGGCGACCATGGCACCCGGAGCGTGGCGATCAGACGCGCCACTACACGAGCGCGGTCTCAAGGTGTTGGGCGCACCTTTCGGGAGTGACGAGTTTGTGAGAACGTATGGGGTGACAGTCGCAGCAAAGAGGGAGCAGCTACTCAAATACCTGCCTAAGCTCCCCTCTCTGCATGCGGCGTGGTTACTTCTGTACTTTTGCGCAGTACCTCGACTCAACCACCTGTTGCGCACCTTACCTCCGGAACGCGTGCAACCCCTCGCTGAGGAGCACGATGCCGCCATACTCGCATGTTTCAAAACACTATTTGGGCTACAACACGATGCTGGATGGGATTCGGCTTTCCACGGAGTGGCGTACAATGCGTGGGTTACACAAGCTAGACTGCCGTTGCGGCTTGGGGGAATGGGGTTACGGAGCTCTACCAATACCGCTAAAGCGGCATACTGGGCTAGTTGGGCTGACGTGCTCCAACAATTAACCATCAGATTCCCAGATGTGGCTAGAAATATCGTGTACAGGCTGACCACGCTCCAGGCTGGTGGACATGGGGGTCCAGAATGTCTGGTTGCAGCGGAGGCGGCAGGTCACCAATGCGATGCCGCTGGGTGGAGGGACCGTCCAACCTGGCCGGACTTAGCAGGGGGGGCGCGTCCGACTATCCCTGACGCCGCAGATACGGTTCTCGGTGAATGGTGCCATGGGTGGCAGTACCACGCCTCCAACGTACTGGAACACCAACTCCATGATCGTTTGAAGCGTGACCTCGCGTTACCCAGCACGCGGACGAACGCAGCGTGTCCAGGAAAAGCTAGACTTCAATCTACTATGGGCCGTTATTCTGCAGGATGGTTGATCGTATCACCGACTACCGACGGATTGGCGCTCACCAACACCGAGCTATGGTGTGCAGTACGGCGACGGCTTGGGATTGCAGTGCAATATGATGGGCCTGATCCCCATGGACACGCTTCACTTGCGTCCGGGGTAGGAGGAAGAACGAACACTAGGCATCGGGAGGTCGTGGCGGCGTGGAGGCAAGTGTTTTTGGAAGCTGGCGGAATGGTTCCTGACCGCAACGTCGAGCGACAACTACGACACACCAACATTCCAATCCCACCTCACGATCAACGGCGTTTGGACCTTGTGGTAACATGCTTAAACGTGGCTCGGGGGGTACCGTTATTTTGCGACGTCACTGTGGTTTCCCCCATTTCTGCAGATGGACGGGCACGGGCAGGCACTAGCAATGCAGGTGGTAGCTTGTTGCGAAGTGCGGAAAGGACAAATAATGACACGTACCCGGAGGTAATTAGCAGCGGACTGGGGAAACTGGAATGTCTTGGAGTGGAGGTGTATGGCAGGTGGGGTGATCAGGCAATCGAGTTAGTCCCAAAACTTGCGACAGAACGAACCCGCACACTGCATCCTCGTGTACGTCGGGGCGCTGCGTTGGGACTGATGCACAGATGGTGGGGATTATTGGGCATTGCTGTCCAGCGGGCTGTTGCCGGGGGCGTGCTGAATCCTTTTGGGGACCTCCCACGAACGCAAATTGAGACAGCGCCCTGGTTAGGGGAACTGGAAGTGGTGTAGTCCCCTTCCTCCTCCTCCTCCTCCTCCTCCTCCTCGTCCTCCTCCTTTGACGCTGCTTGGCCCGTCGGCCGCGTCATCCCTCGTTTCACCTGCGTTCAGTCTCGGGGCGCAGCACTTGCCAGATTTCTCGGTCCGATGCTGGGGCGCTGAAAAAAAAAACAAAAAAAAAATATTGCCATCCATGATGTTGTATTGTAGTCAATGTTTGGTGGTGGAAAGCTTGCTACCATATCGCACAAAGCAGGTCGAGCACCCCATCCGTCGTCACAACTTGCGCCTGCTTGTTCAGCACCCGCTAAGTGAGCGGGGTGGTTTTGTCGCAATGCCTTCCGTGTGTGGCAAACGTGGAAAGGTGGCAAAGCATAATCCCAGACCGTGGGAAACTGCTGCGCAGGTATAGGTAACGCATCTGCCAAGGTTACTCAATATGCAGCGGGACTTGTTCGGCGCGCATTTCGTAGCCCAGCCCCCGCGAATGGTAGCGGCAGGTTGGCTTGATGAACCATGGTTTCAAATCGGGTCCCGCGAGGTCCCCGAGACGACGGTCCAAGAAGGCTCCGAGACGGCACAGGAACGCTCCAAGACACCCAAGACGGCCTCGATGCGGCCCACGAGGCCCCCCAGTACGCCCCAAGACTGCCCCAAGAGGACCCCAAGAGGGCCCCAAGAGGGCACCATCATTGATTAATTCCCAACCCTCCTTGTGTCGAGTACTCGTTTTGAATAGAGCACTGCGGTCTCCAACCTTCCCTCCCGCCTCCTTCTTCTCTCCTGTGTTCGCGGTGCCCTGGGGGGCTGCGATCTGCGCAACCGTCGCCACTTTCGTGGGCTCCTGGGAGGCCCAGCGGAGGTACGGCTTACGCAGATCACCACGGGACCTCGCGGTGCCCTTGGGGGCTGCGATCTGCGCAACGGTCGCAACTTTCGTGGGCTCCTGGGAGGCCCAGCGGAGGTACGTCTTACGCAGATCACCACGGGACCTCGCGGTGCCCTGGGGGGCTGCGATCTGCGCAACTGTCGCCACTTTCGTGGGCTCCTGGGAGGCCCAGCGGAGGTACGTCTTACGCAGATCACCACTGGACCTCGCGGTGCCCTGGGGGGCTGCGATCTGCGCAGCTGTCACACTTTCGTGGGCTCCTGGGAGGCCCAGCGGAGGTACGTCTTACGCAACTCACCACGGGACCTCGCGGTGCCGTGGGGGGCTGCGATCTGCGCATCTGTCGCTACTTTCGTGGGCTCCTGGGAGGCCCAGCGGAAGTACGTCTTACGCAGATCACCACGGGACCTCGCGGTTCCCTGGGGGCCTGCGATCTGCGCAACGGTCGCCACTTCCGTGGGCTCCTGGGAGGCCCAGCGGAGGTACGTCTTACGCAGATCACCACGGGACCTCGCGGTGCCCTGAGGGGCTGCGATCTGCGCATCTGTCGCTACTTTCGTGGGCTCCTGGGAGGCCCAGCGGAGGTACGTCTTACGCAAATCACCACGGGACCTCGCGGTGCCCTTGGGGCTGCGACTTGCGCAATTGTCGCTACTTTCGTGGGCTCCTGGGAGGCCCAGCGGAGGTGCGTCATACGCAGACCACCACGAGACCTCGCGGTGCCTTGGGGGGCTGCGATCTGCGCATATGTCGCCACTTTCGTGGGCTCCTGGGAGGCCCAGCGGAGGTACGCACTTGTGTTTCCATTGTTGTATGTCTGCCGTCACTCTTCTTGCTGCAATCTTCTGACTTCACTGCTGGGTGCTCTTCGTGCTCTTCTTGCGCACTGCGGGTCTTTCAAAATGCCCGTTGGTATTGAGTGGTCCTGAGTGTAACTGCCACATGTGTAGAAAGGGTTGGGTACGTCGCAGGATAAGTTGTTTTCAAACTGATTTCAGCGTTCTCGTTGTTCTAGCCCCCAACGCTCCAAGACAGCCAAAGAGGCCCCCAATACGCCGCAAGACGGCCCAGGGGGCTCCCAAGAGAGCCCCAAGACGGCCCAAAAGGGCCCCTACGACGGCCCAAGAGGCCCCTACGACGGTCCGTAGCCATTTTGGCTCAAGTCGGCTGGCGGCTGATTCCGCATTCCGCGTCCGCTATGGCGACAGTTTCACAGATCGCAGCCCCCCCAGGGATGGCGAGGTCTCATTTGAATCTGCGCGTCGCCCTCACTGTGCTGGGCCCCCCAGCAGGCCTCGGAAATGGCGGCAGTTTCACAGATCGCAGCCCCCCCAGGGATGGCGAGGTCTAATTTGAATCTGCGCGTCGCCCTCACTGTGCTGGGCCCCCCAGCAGGCCTCGAAAATGGCGACAGTTTCACAGATCGCAGCCCCCCAGGGATGGCGAGGTCTAATTTGAATCTGCGCGTCGCCCTCACTGTGCTGGGCCCCCCAGCAGGCCTCGAAAATGGCGACAGTTTTACAGATCGCAGTCCCCCGGAGGCAAGACAGGAAGAGGCAGGGAGGGAGGAGGAGGAGGAAGGAGTGGAGACCACACTGCTCTATTCAAAACGATTACCCAACCAAGGAGGGTTGGGAAAAAACGTCTTGCGGTTTGCACGACATGTTCCTAGGACCTGTCTGGCTGAGACTGCCTTGTTTTGACGCATCGGGTGCATGCCCGACGAAGGTTGTTTCCTGGCCATCAGAGCAGCCGGTGGCTCCAGGACCATGCCGTGGCAGGCCTGCTGTCTAGGAGTGCTGGGGCGGTCCGTCCCTGCCCAGGAGGGCTGCCCTCGCGAGGCTCTGGCGCCATGGGCTGCGCACGTGGCCGCGGAGGTCCCGGCGGCCGAGCGCAAGGGGGGGAGTGCCGCGCGATACGGTAGAGGGACACAATTACTGAACACTCCCCCTCCCCCCAAACTCAATGTTGGCACGCGCGGGGGAGACTGCGGTCGAAGTGCATCTCATCAGACCCACCGCCAACTTTGAACATTGGGGGGGGGGGGATGCGTTGACGGATGAATGAGGCAAGTGTTCGCTAATTTGTTCCGAGGCTTCTCCACGTCGGGTCGGGCCCTCGTCGTTCGCCCGGTCGGCCGGCACGCGGTCGCGCGTCGCCCAGCGCTCGAGCAGGGGATCGGCCGCAAAAGTGATTTGCCGCCAGCAAGTGGTGTACTTGTCGAATCCACGGGAGATGCGTCGGACGTTCGTAGATCTTCAGCCATTCGACGTACTGTTCTCGAAGGCTCGACGAAAACTCCAATTTCGGGGTACGTCACTTCTGTAGTCGATCCCCCACTCGAATCGCCTGTCGCCAAGGGAGGAAAACCACCCCGACCCCGATAATTTGCGTTTATTAAACGGCCCGGAGCGTTTACAAAACAGCCCTACACTGTTCGATTCCTTCCTTGGGTGCGTTTCCTAAACGGCTCCTCTTGTCGGGGTGTTTATTGTGAGGGTGGATTTGTTGCTCTCTAGGTCGGGTCCTTGTGCCCCCCCTGGTCGGCCTGCACGTTCTCGCGCCGCCCATCGCTTGCCGCCCCCCGCCCTTGCTGCTCTCGAGAGCCTTCGCGGGCGGAGGCCCTGCGCTGCCGCGGTTGCCCCAGGCATCAGGCCCGTGGGGTCCAGCAGACCCGTCGTTAAGTGAGATACGCGTGCACTCAACGGAGGGAGAGGAGGATAGGAGGGGACGAGAGAGGGACCAGGACAGGGCGAGGGTATTTTACTCATGGCAGCGTGGCGACGCGCATCTCCACCCGGGCGTGGGCCCTGACGGCTCACGCCCGACGCGTGCGCGTGGGCCCTGACGGACCACGCGCTCGCGCTCTGGCACGCCTGCGGCCGCATGGCCAGCGCAGGCGTCTGGGAGCAAAGCGGGGTGGGTGGGCACCCGCGCGTCGGCCTGAGCCGAACGCTACGGACCCAAAATGGAAAGAGCGCCAGTGGATCACCTTGAAGACACAAAAGGGGGGGTGTGCTCCAGGGAACCCCCCCTCCCCCCTCCCTCCCCTAAGGGGGGGGGGGGGGGTCCGAGAAACCCCCCCCCCCCCCCTCCCCCCTTTAAGGGGGGGGGGGGTTCGAACCCCCCCCCCCCCCCTTTGAAAGGGGGGGGGGGTTCGGAACCCCCCCCCCCCCCCCTCCCCTTGAAAGGGGGGGGGGGGGGGGTTAGGACCCCCCCCCCCCCTCCCCCCCTTTCCGCAGGGGTCCGGGGCGAGCGAGCCGAGCGCGCGGATTGTTGGACGTAGGGGCCGCCGGGGGCTGCAATCTTGCTCTGGCGTGTCCGATACAGTCCGCGGACAGGGACGAGGAAGAGGCGGAGGTGGGAGGACGGTCGCTGCAGGAGGGACGAGGAGCACGGACGTGGAGGATGAGGAGGCGCAGGAGGAGGGATGCTGATTGATGCTGATGATGACGCCGATACTGCTGACGATGACGCTGATGATGACGACGATTCTGATGCTGACGATGCCGATGACGATGGTGATGATGATGATGCTGATGATGATGATGATGACGACGATGCCCCGGACTCATTGCTGGCGGCCCCGGGGCCCCGAAACGGCTTCCAGGCACCGCAAACGCCAAAAACCTCTTCGACGACGACCTCGTCGTCCTCCTCCTCTTTGTTGTCCTCGTCGTCCTCGTCCTCGTCGTCGTCGTCGTCGCTGTCGTGCTCGCCGTCTTCGTCGTCACCGTCGTCGTCGGCGTCATCGTCCGCGCTGTCCTCGTCGTCGTCGTCGTCGTCGCCGTCGTTCGCCGAAAAATCTCCCCGACGACGTCGTTGTCGGGGAGGGTGGAGTAGGAGACATAAAAGTAGCCATCCGGGCGTTCCACGGGTTGCAGGGTATTCCAGGGTATTTTGTGGTACTGTTCGGTAGGCCAGGGGCTTTGCTCGGTCGAGGCAGGTCGGGTTTACAGCAGTGTGTGTGGCTACGAGTTGGAGTAGTCTTTCTCTCTCTCTCTCTCGCGATTCACATACCATGTCTCTCTCTCTCTATCTCCCTCCTGCCGCTCTCTCTCTCGTTCTCTCGTCCTCCCTCCTTCCATCTCCTCGTGCCCCATTCTTCCTCCTACCTCCTACCTACTCCTACCTCCTCCTCCTTCCTCCTACCTCCTCGTAGTTCACTCGTCCTCATATCCCCCTTACCTCCTGGCTCCTCCTACTGCCTCTTACTTTTCCCATTTTCTACTTCCTCCCACCCTCGCCTACGTTCTCTTACGAACTCCCTCGTCCTCCTCCCTTTTCCTATGTCCTCCCACCTCCTCTTCTCACTCGACGCTGCTGGTCTCTCTCTCTCTCTCTCTCTATCTCCCTCCTGCCGCTCTCTCTCTCTCTCTGTCTCTCTCTCTCGTCCTCCCTCCTTCCACCTCCTCGTGTCCCATTGTTCCTCCTACCTCCTACCTACTCCTACCTCCTCCTCCTTCCTCCTACCTCCTCGTAGCTCACTCGTCCTCGTATCCCCTCTACCTCCTGGCTCCTCCTACTGCCTCTTAAATTTTCCCACCTTCTACTTCCTCCTACCCTCACCTACGTTCTCCTACGAACTCCCTCGTCCTCCTCCCTCTTCCTATGTCTTCCCACCTCCTCTTCTCACTCGACGCTGCTGGTCTCTCTCTCTCGCTCTCTCTCTTTCTCTCTCTCTCTCTCTATCTCCCTCCTGCTGCTCTCTCTCTCTCTCTCGTCCTTCCGTCTTCCACCTCCTCGTGCCTCATTCTTCGTCCCACCTCCTACTTACTCCTACCTTCTCCTCCTTCCTCCTACCTCCTCGTAGCTCACTCGTCCTCGTATCCCCCCTACCTCCTGGCTCCTCCTACTGCCTCTTACTTTTTCCCACCTTCTACTTCCTCCTACCTTCACCTACGTTCTACTACGAACTCCCTCGTCCTCCTCCCTCTTCCTATGTCTTCCCACCTCCTCTTCTCACTCGACGCTGCTGGTCGAAGCCCTGTCCACCCGGAGCTCTGGAGCGCGTGCCGAGAGCCTTCATGGGGTCACGTAAGAGGCACTCGATCACACATTTGGGGACATTGGACATTCTCCGCTCCTCGGTGGAATCGTTCGCATTTGGGCCCCCCTACGAACGCCTTTGGGGCGCCCCCGCCGTCATATTCACCAGCAGTAGACATCCAGTTGCCTGCGGCAAGCCCCGCCGTGCTGCCCCAGCATCTTCGGGCGCAGCTGACCGAACCAATTTTTATTATTTCGAGATGGCGATGGCGATCATAGTGGTTTTGGCGGTGGTGTCGACGACGGTTGGATGACGACGATGATTATGGTAAGTCTGACCGTTATGATGATACAACTGGTGATGGGCATGACGATGGGATGAAGCGAACTCTTGTGGTGGAAGATCGCATACATTACATAAAGATTGTGACTATAGTTATACCAATGCTCACACAGACGGCGATGATCATAATGGTGTCGGTGGTGAGGATGGCACCGATGATGCTGGTGACGATCTTGATTTCCTTGAAGAGGGTTGGCAGCATTATGTTTACTATTATTACGATGAGGTTGAAGAGGAGGAGGAGGAGGAGGCGGAGGATGAGGAGGAGGACGAGCACGAGGAGGGTCATGATGACCAATCGTCGGAGGAGATTTCATCCGGGCGGGACATCGTCTACGTTTTAGTTCCCAGGAGATCCCAGGGCCCGTTCCGCTCGCCACATGTTTTCCGCAAGCCTTTGGCCCGCTGGGCCGGCGAAGATGGAACAGCAGATAGCGATTCTTACAGTGTTGTTCGACCTCTTCCGTAATCGTTTTCGCTCAAGCCGGTCGTGGTGCTCAGCTTTCTGTTCACAGGAACCGGCGCGCGATGGGACGTTTCCCTGTCACTCTTGCCCTCCTGGCTTCTGCCGGCGCCTTGTTGGGCGGCCTGTTCGCAGGACCCAGCACTGCCGCTGCCCCGGTGGAGTTCCTCGCTCCCGGGTCTCCGCCTTGGGCCCCGCCGGCCGGCCTCCCCGCAGGAGCCGGCGGTGGCTTTTCCCCGGTCGAGCACTTCGCTCCTGGGGCGCCTTTCCTCGCCCCGCCGGCCGGCCTCTCCGCAGGAGCCGGCGGTGGCTTGTGCCCGGTCGAGTACTTCGCTCCATGGGCTGCCTCTCCTAGCTCCGCCGGCTGGCCTCCCCGCAGGAGCCGGCGGTGGCCCCCCCCCGGTCGAGCACTTCGCTCCTGGGCCGTCTCTCTTCGCCCCGCCGGTCGGCCTCCCCGCAGGAGCTGGCGGTGGCTTCTGCCCGGTGGAGTACTTCGCTCCTGGGCCGCCTCTCCTCGCCCCGCCGGCTGGCCTCCCCGCAGGAGCCGGCGGTGGCTTTTCCCCGGTCGAGCACTTCGCTCCTGGGACGCCCCCCCTCGCCCCGCCGGTCGGCCTCCCTGCAGGGCCCGGCGGTGGCCCCGGGCCGCGTGGGCATATCGCTGTGTGGTGGCCGTCTGCCTGGCCGTTCCTTTCGGCCGCGGCCATGGGCGCCTTGGTGACGCTGCGCGGCGGCGTGGCAGCTCTGTTCCGCCCTGTCCCTCTGGCGGCGTTGTGGCGCGTGGTCGGCAGCGAGGGCGGCGGCGCTGGCGTTCCACTAGCCTTCGCCGCGGTCAGCCTCGTCGCGTGCCGCGCCCACGTGCCTCCTGTTGCGTGCCGCGCCATCAGCGGCTGCCTCGCGGCCGCCCTTGCTCCGCCCGGGACTCTTTCGCGCATGGCCCTCGCTGGGCTCGCCGCTGCAATCCCGTCCTTCCCCGCTGGCGCCAAGAGAGGCCACCCCTCCCTCGACGTCCGGGAAGGCCCCTGCCGCTTTGACTGGTGCGGCGCTCCTGACACGCAGTGCAGTCCGGGATGTTCCAGGCCGCGCACTCCCGGGGGGGGCGGGTGCCACCGGCCGCGCTGTCCGTGCAGGGCTCACCACAACCTGCCACCTGCCGAAGCAGTGCCCAGCTCTTCCGTGCCAGACGTGCCTGCGGCGCCTTCCGGAGCCGCGCCCGAGGAGCCTTCCAGCGGCGCAACCGCGAGCTCTCAGGCTGGCTTGGAGCGACCCCTGAACGCGCAGCCCGCTGCAGAGGCACCGGCGCCCACGGCGCGCGTGAACGCGCTGGACTGGCACCATCCTGTGAATTTCGCGGGCCTCGGGGACGAGCTGACTGCACTCTGGGGCAGCACTTGGGGACAGAATGTGCAGGATGTGGTCGTCGGCGCGGCGCAGAGCTATGTCGCTTTGCGGAAATTGCTTGAACTGCACAAGAAGTCTTCTGACCGGTACAAACCGTTCTCCGCCGACCGCTGCTCGGTGGACATGCCGGGCGGGGCTGGGAGATTTTCCGATTTTCTGCAGAAGAAGAACCCCAGGAAGACATACAAGCACCCGCTCTACGACATTACACTGCCAGTGTCTTTCCTGAACAGCTGCCTCCTGCTCAATCTCCATTGCGTCGACCCGGTGGACGACCCGGTCCAGCAGCGAGTGCGCGGTTATATTTTGTCGTGTGATGCATCGCTTGGCGAGAGAAATTACTGCGCGACTGTGCTGCGCGCCGTGTTGGTGGTGCACGCCACGCGGCATTACGAATACGCGGCCTGCGTCGAGGGGAAGTCCTTGCTCTCGGAGGCTGACATCCTCGGGTGCTTCGTGGCTGGGCGGGACAACCGCGACCCCAGTCTCGTCCGGCGGAGCACCAGCGAAGGATACACTGGACAACTTCGAATTTCATCGGTCCGTGAGGGTTCGGGGCGCCGTCGGGGACCGGGGGGCGGAGCAGGGGGCGGGGGGCGGCCAGGGGCCCCTGCGGGGCGCCGAGATTTTTCGCCAGACGAGACGATTCGGGCCGATGTAAACGTCGAAGTTGACTGGTGCACCCAGGAGTTTTTTTCTGCGGGAGCAAGTCGGAGTGCCTCCTGCTGGTGGGGAGATCCAACGTCCTCGACACTCTCCCCGGCGGCGACTACGCCGATGGCTTCGAGCGCAGCGTCGACCTGCTGCTGCGCTTCTTGTCCGACAAGTCGGCGGGGGACGCGGCGCTCTTAGATGAGATTTGGGACATCTATGCCAACTTCCGCGGGTTCGGCGGGCTGGACAACGACGCCGACGGAGGGGTGTCAGGGTTCGTCGCGAAGAACGTGGTGTATCAGGGCGTGCGTAACATTCTGCATAGTCTCGGCGCTTCTCGCTCCCACGCTTCGCGGTTTTGCTCGGGCCCCAACCCGTGCAAATTGGCGTGCATCTTTTACCAGTCAGCGCGTGTGGCCAGGGACGGGCACGTGGCCATGTACGCCGCCATGAAGATCCGGCTGGAGGATGTGCGCCTGCGGTACGGCGACGCTGCTGCCTGTCTGGCCGACGTCGACTGCATGGTTCTCCAAGACAACTTATGCAAGCTCGTGGAGGTTTTGCAAACGAGCACGACGGGAAATCTCTACGGCAAGGGGCGCGGCAGCGCGCTGTTGGCGCACGGCGTGGAGAAGAGGGCGGCGGCCCCTGCTGGCGACTCGGGCGACGACTGCGAGCCGCGTTGAGGGTCCTTCAGAAAGCCGGCCCCTTGCTCCCATCTTTTCCGCCGCGCCATTCCCCGCGCCTCCGGATTGGTTCGCCCGCGTGGATCCCTAGCAACCCTTCCCGCACTGCGGCTGCGCAGTCAACGTTTCACATTGCCATTCCCACTGCGACGAATGGAGTCGGCGCAGCGCCATGCGTGGCTGGGGCGCCAATGCGTTGCAAGCAGCGCATCAGAGGTGGGGGAGAGAGACCGCAGTGGAACAGAGAGCGCCCCGCCGGGTAGTCGGTTTCGGTTTTGGTTCGAGTCGCGCGCGCGGGTGAGGCGGCGCTGTTCGGGGCCCAGCCATTGTAGAAGCCACAAAGAGCCCAAAGGGCCGCCGGGCCTTGCCCCCGGCCGCGGGTGGCTCCCCTGGTTGCCCCGCTGGTTGCCCCGATGGTTGTCCTGGAGGTTTTCCTGGTGTTTGTCTTGATGATTGGATTGGTGGTTGCCCTGATGGCTGTCTTCATGGTTGGCCTGCGGTGGTCCCGGTGGTTGTCCTGAAGATTGTCCTGATGGTTGTCCTGTTGGTTGTCCTGGTGGTTGTGGTGATGGTTGTTCTAATGGTTGTCCTGGTGGGTGTCCTGATAGTTGCCCTGACTGTTGCCCTGATGGTTTCCCTGATGATTCTCCTGGTGGTCCACGTGGTCGTCCTCGCGAATGGCCACGCGGTGTCCCCGCGTTTGATTCTCGCGGTTGTCCCAATGGTTGGCCTGTTGCCTGTTCTGATGATTGTCTTGATGCGAGCGACACAAGAAAGTTGAAGAACTAATCAAATAACTCAGAGCCATCGCAAATCGACCGACCCCCCCTTTCCCGAATCTCCCTTATCACCCGTGGGGTGGTCCCATCGGCACATTATGTCGGAGTGTTGGGCCCCCTCCCGCGCTAACCGCGTGCACCCTCTGGGCTCCAGGGCCGGTTCTCGGCCTTTTGGGGGGCTCTGTCGCCCACGAGAGCGCTCCAAGAGGACTCGCGATTGCTTCCAGACGGCCCCGGACGCCTCCAAGACGGCCCAAGAGCGCCCCCCAAATAGCGCTCCAAGGGGGTTCAAGATGGCCTGAAGACGGCCCAGGTCGCAGCCAAGAGGCCCCAGGACGGCATCAACAGGGCGTCCACGTCTCCCGTGGGAGACAAACAATATTGAGTTCCATTAAGGGCCCCGTCGAGTTTTGCATGTTTGCTTTTATTGTTCCCCAGGCGCCCCAAACAGCCCAAGAGGATCCCAGAGGCGCTTCCGGACAGACCACGCAAGTTGGAAAAGGGCGCAAGACGGCGCCAGGATGGCCCAAGAACGGCCCAGACAGCCCCCAGAAGGTTACAAGAGGTCCCCACGAGAGCCCCAGAGGTGTCCAACTTGCGGGAAGCTCCAACGGCAATCGCCCTCAGGCGGCATTCTCCCAGGTGGCTCAGAGGGGCCCAAGATTGCTGAAGAGGAGTTCAAAAGGCCCGGGACTTCGCCTATGACGGTCCCTGTCGGCGCCCAAAGGACTCCCTCTAGAGGGCCCCAAGCCGCAGCCATCGCCAAAATCTGGCTCCATGACGCAAACCCAGAGTCACACTTGCACAATCAGGGCACTGCGGATCCTCAGAAACGGTTCTGGGGACCCCAGTTTCATGCACAGCGCGTTTGGACCACTTGAAGTTACAGGTCCTCGGGCCGACGGAGGAAGAGGAGGAGAAGGAGGAGGACGAGGGATAGGAAGAGGAGGAGGATATGGAACAGGAGGAGGAGGAGGAGGATATGGAGCAGGATGAGATCGAGGACGAGGAGGAGGAGGAGGAGGAGGAGGAGGAGGAGGACGAGGGTGGTGATGGCACAGGAGAGCGGGTTGTATTAAAGGAGGAGGGTCGGAGGAACGAGGAAAGACAAACAACCATAAGTTTTGGGGTTCACTTTGATGTCGGGGGAAGTGGTTTGCATAAAAACGTGGTGCTGGTTTCATGCGGGGTGGTTGGCTCTGTACAAACATGTTGCCGTAGAGGGAGTTACTTGGATGTCTGGGGGGTCATAAGGACGTAAGAACGTTGTGCTGGTTTTATTCGCGGTCGTTATCTGGCAACCCGGGCGAAGCCGATGGAAGAGGAGGAGGAGGAGGAGGAGGAGGAGGAGGAGGAGTGTGATGAGGAAAGGGGGGGAGTGAAGGACGCCGTTCTGGTTTACTTCAGAGTTGGATTCCTTGCTGGTTGACTTAGTTTTCGCACTGACGTCGTGCTGGTTTTATTCGTGGGTGGTGTTTACTGGGCAGCCATGCATACGTAGAAGGGAATCAGAGGCTTACTGCTTTGACGTTACGGGTGGAGGCGAGGTGGGAGGGGAAGGAGGAGGAGGAGGTGGAGGAGGAGGAGGAGGAGGATCGAGGCGCGATGAGGAGGGTGGTGATGGTACGGGAGAGCGGGGGGTATGATGGGAGGAGGGTCGGAGGAACGGGAAAAGACAAATAACCATGGTGGGGGTCATAGGGAGGGCGTTCTGGTTGTGCTCGGTGTTCACTTTGATGTCGGGGGAATTGGTTTGCATAAAGGCGTCGTGCTGGTTTTATCCGGGGTGGTTGCCCCTATGCACCTATGTTGCCGTAGAGGAGTTTACTTGGATGTCGGACGGGCCTGGTTTTCCTAAGGACGTTGTGATGGTTTTACTCAGGGTCGTGTTCTGGCACCCCGGGCGAAGGTGAGGGAAGAGGAGGAGGGTCAGGAGTACACGGGGGGAGTGAAGGACGCAATTCTGGTTTAATTCAGGTTTCATTTCCGTGTCAGCTGACTTGGTTTTCTTAATGACGTCGTGCTGGTTTTATTCGTGGGTGGTGTTTCTCGGGCAGCTTTGCAGACGTAGAGGGGAATTAGGGGGTCTACTTCTGTGTCATTTCGGGGGGACGCGAAGGGGGAGGAGGAGGAGGAGGACAAGGAGGAGCGAAGCGCGACGAGGAGGGTGGTGATGGTACAGGAGTCGGGCGGGTACGATGGGAGGAGGGTCGAAGGAACGAGGAGAGACACATAGCCATAGGCCCGTGGTTTTATTTGGTGTCGGGAGAATCGGTTTTCATAAAGGCGTCGTGTTGGTTTTATTCGGGGTGGCCACTCCAAAACACGTATGCTGGCGTAAAGGGATGCACCTGGATGTCAGGGGGATTTGGTTTTCACAATGACGTCGTGCTGGTTTTATTTGGAGTCGTTTTCTGGCACCCTGGGCGACGCCGACGGAGGAGGATAAGGAGGGTGAGGCAGAGACGGGAGGAGGAGGGTACCTCATCTTGCTCGTGCATTGTGCCGCAGGAAGCGTTCGCGACTTGTTACTGGGTGAAGAGGGAAAAGGGGGAGGAGGAGGAGGAGGAGGAGCAGCAGGAGGAGGAGGAGGAGGAGGACGACCAGGAGGAGGACGAGGAGGGGAGCACCAACAGCAATTGGAGGGCGTGGTTCAATGACGTTTTCCTGGTTCTGATTCGGGTTTACCTTCGATGGTGAGGGGATTGGTTTTCATAAGGACGTCGTGCTGGTTTTATTCGGGGGTGGGGTGGCGGTTCTGCCAAGGCTGCCATGCTGTCGTAATTGGGAGGGGGGGGGTCGCATAGCTTGGCATTCCATTGCTTCGCACAGCATAGCATAGTAGCATCGTGTATCACAGCGTCTCTTATCATTGCATATTGTAGCGTAGCGTAGGTCAGCACGGCACGGCATAGCATAGCGTAGGGTAGCATCGCGTAGCACGGCATAGCATAGCATGGCATATGATGGCATATCGTAGCAATCATAGCGAGGCAGAGCAGCGCACGGCACATCATTACACAGACGCCGACGGAGGAGGAGAGGGGGGGGTGAGGCAGAGACGCGAGGAGGAGGGTACCTCATCTTGTTCGTGCATTGTGCCGCAGGAAGCGTTCGCGACTTGTTACTGGGTAAAGAGGGAAAAGGGGGAGGAGGAGGAGGAGGAGGAGGAGGAGGAGCAGGAGGAGGAGGAGGAGGAGGAGGACGACCAGGAGGAGGACGAGGAGGGGAGCGCCAACAGCAATTGGAGGGCGTGGTTCAATGACGTTGTCCTGGTTCTGATTCGGGTTTACCTTCGATGGTGAGGGGATTGGTTTCATAAGGACGTCGTGCTGGTTTTATTCGGGGGTGGGGGTGGCGGTTATGCCAAGGCTGCCATGCTGTCGTAATTGGGAGGGAGGGGTCGCATAGCTAGGCATTCCATTGCTTCGCACAGCATAGCATAGTAGCATCGTGTATCACAGCGTCTCTTATCATTGCATATTGTAGCGTAGCATAGGTCAGCACGGCACGGCATATCATAGCGTAGCGTAGCATCGCGTAGCACGGCATAGCATAGCATGGCATAGGATGGCATATCGTAGCAATCATAGCGAGGCAGAGCAGCGCACGGCACATCATTACACAGCATTGCGCCGATATCAATTGCATTGCATCGCATAGCAAGGCTACCCTTATTGCAACGCGCAGTTTGCCAAACCTAACCGTTGCCCAGCGCCGGCCCAGCAGGGCCGTTGCGCCGGCTACATACATCAAGGGCAGGAGGAGGAGGAAGAGGAGGAGGAGGAGGAGGAGGAAGAGGACGAGGAGTGGAGCAGCAGCAGCAACAGCAGCTGGTGGGCGTTCTTCAATGACTTTGTTCTGCTTATGATTCGTGTTTAATTTCGATGGTGGGAGGATTCGTTTTCATAAGGACGTCGTGCTGGTTTTATTCGGGGGTGGTTATCCCAAGGCTCTCCTGCTGACGTAGTTGGGAAGGAGGGGTCGCATAGCCAAGCATGTCATAGCCTCCCATAGTATAGTTTGTATCACATAGCATATCCTTTCATTGCATACCGTAGCATAGCGTAGCTGAGCATGGCACGGCACAGCATAGCGTGGCGTAGCATCGCGCAGCACGGCAGAGCAGAGCATGGCATAGGGCGCCATCTCATAGCACATCGTTTCGCAGCATAGCAGCGCATGGGTCATGTGAACATAACATTTCGCCGCAATGTATCGCATAGCATCGCATAGCATGGCATATGATCGCGTAGCATGGCGCATGATCATGTCTATTGCAACGCGCAGTGTGAAAAAAACCATGTGAATCTGCGCATCGGTGCGATACCACGTTGCTATGTACCTTTTTGTCATTTCCTCCTTCATCTCCTTTTGTTTCTCTGCCGCCGTTGTTTGAATTTGCCAGCGCCCGCCCAGCAGGGCCGCTGCGCCGGCTACATAAATCAAGGGGAGGTGGAGGAGGACGACGATGACGAGGAGGAGGAGGAGGAGGACGAGGAGTGGAGCAGCAGCAGCAATAGCAGCTGGAGGGCGTTGTTCTATGACTTGGTTATGTTTCTGATTCGGGTTTAACTACGATGGTGGGGGGATTGGGTTTCATAAGGACGTCGTGCTGGTTTTATCCGGGGGTGGTTATCCCATGACTCCTGCTGACGTAGTTAGGAAGGAGGGGTCGCATAGCCAAGCATGTCATAGCCTCCCAGAGTATGTCATCGTAAAGCATAGCAGATCGTGTCAGGGCATATCGTAGCATAGCGTAGCTGAGCATGGCACGGCACAGCATAGCGTGGCGTAGCATCGCCTGGCACGGCGGAGCAGAGCATGGCAAAGGGAGCCATCTCATAGCATGTCGTAGCGCAGCATAGTAGAGCATCGCTCATCTGAACTTAGCTTCACGCCGCAACCCATCGCATAGCATGGTAAAGATCGCAGAGCATGTTGGCACGGGCCGGAGGCTCCGTCCGCCCTTGTCGCCCTTGCCGCCGTTCTTGGTGCCCTTGGCGGCCTTGCCGGAGTGCTTGCCCTTGATCTTGCCGCCCTTGCCGCCCTTGTCGCCTGCGCCCTTGCCACGCCAGGCTGGGATCCCACCCCCGCCAGCGGCGGCCTCCGCAGCGGCCGCCGCAGCACGCCTCCGCTTTTTCTCCTGCTCGTACCAGCCGCCGCGGGGAGCGCGAAGCTGCCCAGCGTGCTTCCCGGTCTTACGCCGCGTGCGGCCGGGGGGGGTGTCGCCGCGCCGCGCCCACGCTGGGTCCCGCGCCAGGCTGCGGCTGGGCGACCTCTCGCGCTTGGGCCGGCTACGGCTTTGCGACCTCTCGCGCTTGGGCCAGCTGAGGTCGCCCGGCGGGCGGTCCCCCTCAGCCTCCGCGCCCGCGGCGCCCGTGCTGGGGCTCTCTCCGTGGCCGGCACTGGGGCCCGGCGCCTCCCGCACGGTGTGGCCGCTCTGCCGGGCCTTCTCCACCGCCGTCTTGGGCTTGCCGAAGGCGACGCGGCAAGCCTCGCAGTAGCTCACGTCGCACCCCTTGCAGTGCCACCGCAGGGCTCCGCTGTTAGCTCCGCCCGCGGGGCGCATCTCGCAACCCCAACCGTCTCCCGGGTCAAAGGAGCTCCAGCGCATCTTGAGAGCGCACGTCGGGCAGGCAGGCGGCTGGATGGTCGGGCCATCCTCCCCGTCGCTGCCTGGGTCAGGGCCGCGAGGCCGGCTCGCCCACTCCGTGACCACCGTGCACGGGTCCGTCTTGTAGAACCGATAGTTCGACCGCATGCACTCCCGCGCGCGCTTTGCATCAGCGCGGCGCTGGAACTCCACGAGCACACACGGCTCCCGCTTGTGGCGGTGGTCGTACAGGAAGGCGATGTGCTTGACGACCCCAAAGGGCACGACCACCTGCCTGACCACCTCGGCGTCGACGTGGTGCGGCACCCGCTCGATGCGGATGATGGTCTCGCCCTCGTCGTGCTGGTCACTGGGCTGCTGCTGGGCGCTCTGGCGCTGCTCCTCCTTGCGCCTGCGGCGGCTCCTCGAGCGCGGCTGGCGCCTGGGTGGACCGTCCCCCGCGCCTGGCGTCGCCGTCTCCTCCACCTCAGTCTTCACCTCGAAGGACCGCGGCGGTGCTCCCCCGCTCTTGGGCTTCAGGACGGCCTCACGCTTCGCGACGTCGGCCCTCGGAGGTGCGCCCCCCGTCTTGGGCTTCAGGACAGCCTCCTCCTCCCGTCCCCTGCGCCCGCGATCGCGAGGCTCATCGCGCTCGCGATCGCGGCGCCTCGCGCGCGAGGGCGAGCGCAAGGGCGCAGGGCGCCTCTCGCGCTTGCGGACCTCCTCGGCGAGGCGCTCCTGCCCCGGGGGGCGTGGGGGCCGAGGGCGCTCCGCTGGGGCGCCTTTGCTCTGGCGCCGCGCTGCAGCCTGGATGGCCGCTCGCGCCAGCGCCGCGGTCACGGCGTCCTCGCCCGGGTCGAGCACCGGGGCTGGGGCCGAGCCCGCCTCGCCCCTGCTCGAGGCGTCCTCCGCGTCGGTGAGCTCCACGACCGCCTCCGCGTCCACCGTGCGCATCATGTCGAGCAGCCCCTTGTTGTTCTTGCAGAGCTCGCGGAGCCCCGGCATGGGCTGCCCCTGGAACTGGGCCAAGGCGAGCGCCAGCTTGGCCGCCTGGCGCTGGACCTTGATATTCGGCCCCGCGCCCACTCCCCACGCGCCCCGCTTGCCGTCGACGATCACCAGCTGGCCGTGGTCCTCGCTCGCCCCCGCGGCCAGGCAAGCCGCCGCGATGCACGGGGCTGCCTCGTGGTCGTGGTTGACCACCTCGACGAGGTCCTCGCTGTCCAGCTCGTCCACCACCGTATACAGGATGTTGTGGGCGGCACTCCGGAGCTCGTCCGACAGCGCGGCCCCCGAGACGACGACGCCGAGGGGGTTCACCGCCATGATGCTGTAGTCATGGCAGCGCGCCTTGCTCTGGTCCGGGGCCACCAGGCCCACCAGGAATCCCATGATGCACGCTGCCGAAGCGCGGAACGGAGGCGCGGCTGGCGCGCGGGGCTGGGGTGCGCGCGCTGCTCGCGCGCCTCGCTCTGGAGTGGGAGACGGCTGCGGATGAGAGGACCACGAGGAGGTGGGCGTGCCTGGGGCGATCGGGGGCAGCGGCGAACAGGGACTCGAGGGCGAGAGGTCCACCGGGATACCCCCGCAACGCGAAGCCTCCGCCCCGAACCGAACGCCTGAAGGACCCGCCTGCTGCTTCCCAACGCGCCCGCTAGCTCCTCGCCCTGGCTCGTATCTCGCCGGCCCCCCCCCCCCTTCCCCCTCCATTTTTGACCCTGCTCGCGCCGAGGGGCGCGCCCAGGGGGGGCGCCTGGGCGCCCAGGCCGGGCGCTCCGAGGGCCTCAGGTCGCTCCCAAACGGGGGCGGGTCGCTCCCGGCCAACCGGTCGGGGCGGGCGCCGGCCGTGACGTCGTCATCACCGCGGGCGTCCGGGGCCAGTAAGGCGTGACCTTCCGCCATGCCTCGGGCGAATGGAGCTTGACGCCGATGGTCCTCCCAGAGGTATCCATGGAAGGCGTCCGTGGACCACCTCCCGAACCTCTTGACCGCTTCCAGGTCGCGACAGGCGTGGTACAACGCCGTCGCGCCCCCGATGCGCAGGGAGTGGGATCCCATCTGGCCTGCGTCCACGCCGCAGGCGGCAGCCGCGAGTTGGAGGAGCCCCTGCACCTCCTCCCGCATAATCGGGTGGCCATCGGGCCGGCGGAACAGGGGGAGCCCCGCCTCGGTTCCTCGTCCAAACCGGTCCGGCAGCTCCCTCTGGAGGTTGGCCAGTGCGTCCACGACGCACAAATCCACCCCCGAACGGTAATGGTTGCGCACGCAACCTGCGTTAAACTGGTCCGTCTTGGACGACGTGATCGTCAACACTACCTCGTCGCAGTCGCTGAGCCACGCGCTGGGTGTACCCCCGCGCAGCCCCTGTACGTCCTGCCCAAGCACCACCCGTCCCATGCTCCAGGGGCGGTCCTCCTGGACCAAATACTCCGACGCGCGGAGCATGAAGAAGTACCCCGTCATGAGCGCCGCCCATAAGATGGTCGCCTCTCGGCGCGTGGCCGTCCCGTGGGCGAACAAGTACTCGCGGAGCCAGCGCAACATCCGGGGCGTGGCCGGCAGCTTCCGCTTAGCCTTTCCGTCCCAGCGGCGGAGTCCCTCGATCGTGGTCCAGAGCCGGCGCCGATCGGAGGTCACATCCCTAAGCCCTGCCAGGGTATGGGCATACCGAATGGCGAACAGGCGCTGGCGGATGGTCGTGGCCCGCCTCTTCATCACCTTGTACAGGTACACGACATACCGGATGACGTCATCCTCATCCGTGAGGCGGGCGTCCCGAGTCTCCCCCTGGAGGTACGGGCTCCGGCCTCGGAGCCTCCGCCAGAGAACCCAGTTACGCCACCCGGCGCTGTAGTTGGCCCGCGTCCCTTCGGCGAGCTTGGCCAGCATCGCCTCGGTGGCGGTCGCGTCCAGCTCGCGAGGGTCGGTGAGTTCACCCCGAACCCCTTTCGGGGCGCCTCCGCCGGCGCGCCGCCAGGCCGCGGGCTTCACCAACGCGGGGGCAGGGGCACTGCGGGTACGCCGGCGCGTCTTGCGCGGGGGGCGCGCCTCGCCTCCCGCGCCGTCCGTGGCGCTCGGCCTGGGCGTCCCCGCGCCTTCCTGGGCAGCGAAGGTCACCGCCCCGACCCGCTCCCCGCCTGCCCCGTCCTCCCCTGCCGCGGTGGTCCGAGTGGTAGCAGGGGGGTCGAGCTGGTCCGCCAGCCGAGCAGTGTCGTCCGTCGTCTCCCCCGCCTCCAGCGCAACCTCGAATGGCCCGCTTGGGCGGTCGGGGGCCTGAAGCCAGGCCTTTAGCCACAGCTTAACTATCTCGTCGTTAGCGAGTCGGTCGTAGTCGGGTCCGACGCCAGCGCGCGCCCCGGGTGCCTCGCTTGCGCTTGCCGCCTCTACGGCCTGCCTCAGCAGACGCTCCGCCCACTGGAGCACCCAGCGGGCCGTGCGGCGCGGGAGCGCGCGGGCGGCCTGCCGCATGCGCTCGGCGATCGGCATGCCTCCAAGGCCCAGGATATCCCACAGCTCCGCCGTGCCCCCCTGTGCGCGCCAGATTTCTTGTGGGCGCCCAACGCCATCGAAAGCGCGCGCGCTCGCTTGTGCTGCGTTGTGCGCGGGCGCAAATTTCGCGCCCGCGCCTGGCCCGCGCGCGGGCGGGCAAGCTGGGCGCGCGGGCCGCCTCCCGCTTTCCTGCGCCGCGCGGCGCGCGGCCCCGCGAGAAGGGCCCGCGCGCGCGAGGCGGGGGGGCGTCAGCATGTGCCTCGCGGCGCGCGGCCCCACGCGAAGGGCCTGCGCGCGCGAGGGGGGGGGGGGGCGACGGCGCGTGCCTCGCGGCGCGCGGCCCCGCGCGAAGGGCCCGCGCGCGAGGGGGGTGCGTCGTCGCGCGCGTGGCTAGTCTGCTCTTCTGCTCGCTTTGCGTCGAACGCCCCGTGCAGGCGCGCCGCGGGGATCGCGTCGGGGCGGTTCGCGGCGCGCCTCGGGGTCGTGCGATGTGCAGGCATTGGTGCTTGCATCTCGCAGGCATGTGCGCTTGCGTCCCGCCGTGGCGGGCGGCGCGCGCGCTTTCGCCCCACCCTCCCGCTCCTGGGGGTACTTGCATCCCTGGCGCCCCGCGCGTCGGCTCAGACTGGCACCGCCAGGCTGGACGGCGCGGGGGGTGCCGCACCCCTTGTCAAGTGGGTGCGGGCACCCTCGGGCGCGGGAGGCTTCTGGCGCAGCTGAAATTTGTGTCGGGTGCAGGGCTCGCACGGTCCAGCCGCCCTCGGACCCCTCCAGGATCAGGGTGTTCGCATAGCCCTTCAACGGGTCGGGCTTCGCCCGTGCCGTATGGCAGGGCCCGCGCGGATCATGAATCACCGCGCGCTGGGCCCGCCCGCCTCCCGCGGGTTGCCACGTGCCGCGCGGCCAGGGCATCGTGCGATCCCCAGTCGTCGAGATCCGGGGGTCCACGAGCAATGTGCCGTTGTTGAGGTCCAGGCGAAGCTCATCCAGCGGTGGCCGCCCTGCCTCTCTCCAGAGCTGGCAGAGGCCGCGTGGCTCCACGCAGGGCTGCCCCAGGGGGGGCATGAGGCTCGGCGCCCGAACCCGTTCTCCGCAACCCCAAACCTGGACCGCCCGCGCGCGTGCCGTGACGTCGCCGAAGTGTGTTCACAGAAGGCGCGTCTCCGGGGAGAGCGCTGCATAGCCGAGGCGCCGCAAGCGCGCACCCAGCCGCGCTGCGGCGTAGTTGACGGGGGCGTCGAGCAGCACGGCCAGCGGCCGGATGGTGATCAGTAGACGCTCCAGGCCCGCCGCCTCGCGTCCACCGGGGCCCTCCGATAGTGACGCGCACAGCCAACGGATCCGCGGTGCCCCAGTGGGGTCCTTTGAGTGGTCGCCGCCGTCCGGGTCCCATCGGTCACCGACGTCCCACGGCGCCAGCAGCGCCGACCCGCCGAGGCTCTCCCATGCCTCCCCGAAGGGGGGCCACGCGGTTCCCACCTCCAGCAGCCGCGTCCCCTCGACTTGCAGGGGCGCGTAGCGTGGTAGAGCCTCCCGGGCTCCCTTGACTTGGAGCGCGGCCGCACGCCAGGGCCCATCGTCTCCTGGCATCCGCAGCTCGCGCTGGGCGGCCTCCCCCACCAGCTCGCCCCACGGTGCTGCCGGCGACAACTCGGTCCATCCGGCCTCCGCCATCCGCTGGCGCACCTCCTCCACCGTGGCTCGAGTCACGAAGTCGGCCAGCTCGTTGTGGTAAGTTCGTAAGTAAAGTCCGTCCAGGACCCGGAACTTGTACCGTAGCTCCAGCATGGCCAGGACTCGAAGCAGGTGGCGCGCCACCGCGTTCCGTGCCCGGCGGCGTCGCAGCCAACGGCTGACATTGCTGTTGCCAGCGACGTACGGCAATAGAAGCTGGAACCAGTCCGGGCCTTTCTCGGCCGCCAGGGCTATCAGGCACAGGAGTTCGACCACCGCGATGATCCCCCCCTCCCCCTGCCAGGTGACCCCGGGGGCGGAGCGGAGCGTCTCCAGGTAGGGAGCCGCCTCCGCCACGATGTACTCGCGCGAGGACCAGTCCAGCGCGCCGATCCGATCTAGGGTGGCATCGCCTCCCAGCCATCGTAACTTGCCGAGCGCCCCCGGAAGCGCGAGGGCTTCGCGAAGGCCTAGCAGGCCTTCGAAGGAGGTCTCGAAGTTACCCTCGACAGGCATCTCGAAGCAGACGCGCAGCCAGTCCAGGGTCTGGTGCCAGTCGTCCCACGCAGCCTCTACCTGCTCGGGGTCGCCCGGCGGGTGGACGTAGGCCTGGCCTGGGTCGCCCGACAGCATCCGGTGGACCGCTGGGAGCTCCAGGCTCAGGGCTGGAGCTGCGCAGGCGCAGAACTGGCCGAGCCCACTTAGCTCCCTCGCGGTTCGCAGCCGTACCATGCGGCAGCCGAAGCTCAGCTCCGGCTCCGCCAGGAGGAAACGCATCTTCATGGCCTTGGGCTCCGGGAGTCCCACTCGCTCGCGCTCGAAGTCCATGCTGAGCACCCAGATAATCTGAGTGGTGGAGGGCTCCCCCTCGGCGTCCCTCTTGCTGACGTTCACCGCTTCGGACCCGAATACCTCACGTATGGAAGCATCCAGTGCGTCGCATGCCATCCATGGCCGGACCCCGATGTCGGGCTCCACCACCACAGGATCATCCATAAGCCACTCCGAGTGGAAGTGGGTGGTGTCGTGCCAGTGCGGCTCCCCAGGCCGATAGCTCTCGTGGAGCTCCCTCGCCGCCAGGGCGAGCATCATGTAATTGCCTGGGGCTCCTGTCCACCCAAACACCATGGCTAGGTAAACGACTCTGACGTCCCCCTCGATGCCAGCGTGGGCCCCCGGTAGTGAAGTGCCGAAGTCCCCGACGTCCGCCGGGGCGATGTCCAGCCACTTGAAGGCCCGCGAGACGTCCCGCTTGGCGCAGAGAAGGCGCGCTCCGGGATGACGTGCGCGGTGCCATGCCGCCGCCCTCGCCACTTGCCGATGGCGTGGCTGGACGGCCGGCGGGTGGTCGCGCGTGTGTGTGGCGGCGTTGGCCGAGAGCATCGCGTGGATCATACGCCCCTCGGACGATAGGGTTCTGTCCGGTAGCTGCTTCGGGACCCTCCCCAGGGGGGCTTCCACCAGCTCCGTCAAAAATCCCTCTGCCGCCTGGGAAGCTACCAAGACGATCCCCCAGGTCACATCAGCCCATACCTTCTGGTAGGCCTCGTCGATGTGGGCTCGCACGCTGGGGTACGGCTGGGCTCGCTCGCGCCTCCGTGGCGCGCCCCGCCGCGCGGATGCTCCCCCTTCCGCCAGCTCCCGGACGTACTCGAAGTGCTCTCGGCTTAAACGCCGCCGCACCGTGTCCCCCAGGACACGACGAAGAGGGTTGCCCAGGCGCTCGTGGCGCGCGCGCCTAAGCAGCGCGGCCGCCTCCTTCAGGGACCCCGTCCGTTGGAGGAGCCGATCCCCCAGACCCACCAGGGTCCGCATGGCTTCGGGGTCATGCTCAGGGTGCTCCGTGCAGAAGGCCAGATAGACCGTGGCCAGCTCCGCCGGGCTGCACCCGTCGAGGTCCTCCGCGATATCTCTGGCCGGGTCCTCGCAAGGGGGTCGAGGCTTGCCCGCACTCACCTCCCCCTGTGTCTCGCCCAACGGGGGCTTAGGGAGCCCCGCCAATGCTCGGTGCATGGCTGGGCTGAGCCTACCGCATTTTGAGCCGTCCCCTGAAGCCTGTAGGCGCTCGATTCCAGTGAAGTCGACGCCCTGCAGGCGCCCGGGCGCCTCCGCCCGGGCGAAATTGGGGGACGCCCCCGGGCCATCCTCCCATATAGGCGCCAACTGCCGACGCAGTTGGCTCACCGACCAGCGGTGATAGGCCCCCTTCAGCACCTTTGCCCACGCAATGCAAAGCCTGGGGGCCCAAACCTGCGCCTCCTTGGTGCGCTTAATGCCCGTGCCAGGCACGTGGTCTTTCAGCTCGACGTGGTGGTGGTCACGGGGGCATCGTCGCGCCAACAATAGAGCGTGCAGGTACAGCCGGGGGCTGACGAGCCACCAACTGCCCTTGCGATAGCGGCTCTCTGGCGCATCGGACGGGGCCTTACCCCAGGCGCACATGTGGATCAGGACGATCATGGCCCCGGTCGCTCGACGCAGCTCGTGCATAGGGGCCTGGTCCCAGATCTTGGGGTAGCGGCCCGAAGGGCAGGAGGACTCGATGAGAAACTCCTTGCCAGCGTCGTGGAGGATGCGGCAGGTGTCGCACGTGAACTGGGTGTGGCTGTTACCAACGAGCTCAAACGCCTTGGAGCCGTCCCCCTCGGGGTGCCCCCACGTGCGGGTCCCCTGCGGGGTCCCGCCAGGCTGGGTCATGAGCCCGAGGTCGGTGCACGAGCCACACGGGGTACCCCAGCACCAGACGTTGGCCACATCGGGGCCCATGGGGGTCCGTGCGGCCTCCTGTAGGCGCGCGCGAACAGCCGGGTCGAGGGTGTCGTGATCCGGCCGTGGGCCGGACTCTCGGAGAGGGTCGTCGTAGTATTCGATCGGCTCCAGCACCCGGATGCCCTCGGCTCGAAGCGCGGCCGACCAGTTTCCCGACCCGGCGTACACCTCCTGGGCGATCAGACCGTACGCGAACGCGGGGTCGTGTCGAATTGGCATCGCGTTCGCTTCCAGGAGGCGAGCCTGGACGTCAGCTGGGTGTTCTCCGAACGAGGCTGGCGCGCGCCCAACTGCGCGGCCCGCCCGACCTTCCGCTGCCTTGCAGTGGGTGCAGGGCGCGCTCTTGCCTGGGACGGTGGGTTCGACGTCCGGACCTTCGTCGAGCATCTCGCGCCAGCCGACACTCACGATCTCGCGGGACAGGCGTCTTGCGTGCCCCCAGCGCTGGCCTAGGGCCGCCGCCTCCGCGTAGGAGCGTGGGCGCAAGACGCGCATGTGGCCACGCCAGATCAGGAGCGGAATAACTTGATCCTCCGCGCCGACACCCGTCCCCATTAGGTGGTCTACGCATAGGCGCCCACTGCCGTTGACACGGTGCACCTGGAGCGTGACTGCGTCGAGGTCGGTGACGGGGCTTGCTGCTAGGCAGCGATAGTCCTTGTCGTGGTGTGGATGCACCGCCTCATGGACGTAGGAACGGACATCGGCCTCCATGGCCGTGATCCACGGGGGTGAGTCGCCCAGGGCACGTAGTGCCTCGTGGGCCTCCTCCCATAGTGCATGGCGATACGTCGCGGCCAACTGCTGCGCCGCATCCGAGCTGGGCTCGCCCGCGCCCTCGCCCGCGCGAAGCAGGAGCACCCCAGCAGCTACGTGCAGTAACAGGCACTGCCGCTCCTCGGTGTCGCCCACCTCCAGGCCCATCGCCTGGCCTATCTCCTCTGCAGGGCTGAGGCGGTCCCGGTAGTCGAGGAAGTCCCACTGGATGCGGGTGTCCCCGTCCCAGAAGGTATAAGACCCGCGGCCTATCAGCCCGCCGGCGTCCCAGGCAACCGGGCCGACCTCGGCTCCGCCCTCGGTGACGTATCCTGCGGCGCAGCTAAGCGCCTCATGCAGGTCGGCTGCCTCGCTGCTGAGTCCCCGATGGCCTCGATCCACGGCTTCCTCGAGGGCCCGCTCCACGGTGAGTCGCTCCCCGCGCAGGCGCGCCCCCAAGACACGCCCGCGCGCGTGGCTCTGCAGGTACTCGCTGGCCCCTTTTAGTGGCGCGAAGATGCCCTCGGATTCAAGCTCCTGCATGAGCTTGAGGCGAAGCTCCGGCCCATAACCCGCGGGCTGGGCGTCCCAAGTGGCCGCCGCACGCGGGCAATCGTGGTCTTCGAGCCATCCGAAGCCGGGACCCTTAACCGCTTCCCGGAGGTCGGATTCCATCGCGGTAAGCTGGAGCGTAGCGTAGTCGTCCGGGGCCTGCCCAGGGCCCGGGTCGCCCGCCGCTCGCGAGCCGCTGCCGCGGCCACGGCCCTTTTCCTTCTGGGAGTCAGGGGCAGCAGGGGGCGACGTGTCCTCGCCGACCTTCTCGGCCTCGGCTGCCTTGGCTTGCGAGCGCAGTTGCGCAATCATCCCATCCACCTGTTTGGGGTCGATCCGGGGCGTCCCAAGGAGCCCCCCGCGCCTCGTGAGCTGCATGACTACCGTGTAGTCCAGCCCGCGCGTTGACTTGATGGGGTCATGGGAGTTAGGGCAGTCGCAAGCCTTCCGCGAGCAGCCCATGTGCGTGGTGGCCCCCCCAGCAGATAGGGACGTTGTCCTTATTGCGGGGCGCATGCGCCACGGAGCGCGTACGCTCCTGGCGTGTTAACTCCTTGCCCGCTGGGTACGCCCTCTTGGGGGCCGCCCCCGCTGGGGCCCCGGTGTCCGTCTTGGGTCCCGCCTTCGGCTGGGGCCCAGCCCCCGCCTTGGGCCTGTCATCACCCTGCGCCGAGGGCCGGGGCTCGCCCATTTCCTCGCCCCCTCCCGCCTTTGGCGGTCGCTTCGTGAGGTGGGCGTTCAGCTGCCCATTGAGGAGGCGCGTGAGCGCGGCCTTACGCCGGGGCACAACTACCTGCTGGTAGTAGGCATTCGGATCCCCGAGGTCGAACGTTCGGGGCAGGTCGTAGCCGTTCTCCGGCATGAGCAGGATGTACTTGATGTCCTCCCTCCTTGGGTTCTCGGTGTCGAGCTCCCGGCAGAGCCGACGCCTGAGCTCCCGTAGCTCCTCGACCCAGGTGCTCCGGAGCTCTTCCCACAGATCCTTGACCCAATGGTCTGGGAACTCCGAGGGATCCCTCTCGAAGGCCGCCTCCAAGAAACCTAGCGACCGCCGACGCTCTGCCCCGTGTGCGACTCCCACGATGGACTCGAACATCTGGATCTCGCACCGGGCCCTCTTGAACCAGGTCGCCATGTGGGTGGCGGGCCGCTGGTGGGGCTCCAGTTTGTCGTCCACAGGGAGCCTGTAGCCGTCGAAGTCCTCGTCACGCGCGGGGATGCAGTCGTCCACTGCCAGGTCGTGTGGACCCGTCCCGAAGGCGAGCGCCGCGTAGCCGTGCGCCACGCGGTTGGTAACCAGGCAGGGAAACCCGATCGTCTTGAGCGTGCTCTTGGAGTGCGCACACATGCGCTTGAGGGAGTCGAACAGATCCTTCCCCGTGATCCCCTCGCAGGCCTCAACCACGAAGGTGTTGCATCCCCTGGCTATGTAGAGGTCCAGTTCCTCGTCTCGACCGATCCCCGCCCGGGTGCCCCGGGCCTTCTTGTCGCCCTCGGTGGCCCGCGCCTGCCGCTCGGCGGCGAGGACGTGGCGTTCGGTGAGGCGGTTCTGGCGATCCAGACGCTCGATGATCTGGGCTTCGGCCTCGGCTGTAATGCCGCCCAGGGCCCCAGCCGCCCCGGCGTCGTCCGGACCACCGGCTCGCTCCCCACCCAGACCACCCTCGTGGGGCGTCTGGCCAGTGAGGTGCCCAAGGACCGAAGGTCCGTCGAGGAGCGGATTGGTCCCGCGAGCGGGGCCCCCGCGTCCATCGCGCGCCAGTAGGCCCCGATCGCCCAGCAAGCCACGACGCGGGCCCGTGGGTTGGACGGGGGGCATGGCCCCGAAGAGCTCGCGCCGGGGTGCCTGCCTCGGGCTGGGATCCCGTCCCCGCGCCGAGCGGCTCCGCGAGTCCTCGCGTGAGAGGCTGCCCTGCAGGGGAACCTTGTCGCTGGCCGCAGCACGCTCTCGCGCGCGCGCTTCCAGCTGCGCATCCTCCAAATCCGCGAGGGCGCGCTCCAGATCGGGCCCCGGGGGGCCCGCCGCTGCCACCTGTGCGACTCTCCGCCGCAGCTGCCGGTCCGCCTGATCAAGCGGAATCCCGAGCAGGTCCGCGGTCATACCCAGTGCGCTGAGGGCCGCCGCTTGGCCCCCTCGTCCCTTGAGATCCTCGGCGCGCAAGGTATCCATAAATATCTCGAGGGGATCGGGCTCCTCAGCATCCTCGCTCACGCCGGCGGCGGCCGCCGCCAGGCGTGGCGGGGCCGCCGCGGGGGCTGGGCGGGGCAAGCCCTCCATCCCGGGCGCAGGTTGCGCCCCCTGCGCGCCGCCCCGCCGGTGGTGGCCGAGCGTGCGTACCGGGTCGTGCTGCAGCTGCTGGCGTTCCGTGCTCGTCAGGTAGCGCCGCCTCCAGCCGCTCGCGCTTTCCACGTCCACACCGTCCCGCTGATCCTGGCGTAGCATCGCCAGCAGATCCTGCGGGATGTGGTGGGCGATGACACGCAACCCCACTTCCCGCGCGCCTTGGGGGACCTCGTACAGCAGCCGATTGATCCAATCTATCGGGTAGCGCCCGTCCTCCAGCGGGGGGGGATGCCGCGCAACTTCGCTGGCCGGGACCTCCGCCCTGACGCCCTCGAGGCTGGTCCCGATGATAAGTCGGGCGTCCCCGCCAGTGCCCCGTACGTCGAGCCCCTCGCATTCTCCCAGTAGAATGTGCCAAGGACTCGCCGGGGGCGCGCCATGCGCATCCTCGGCTCCCCGGGGGTCGTCCGGGAGCATCGGGCAGACCTACGCGAGAATGGGCTCCTGCGGCCACCCGTGATGGGCGATCCGATCGCCCGGGGCTCCGCGGTCGGCGGACCGTGAGCGCTCGCTGGCCCTAGCTTCCGCGGAGCGCGAACGACGCGGCTGCGGTCCAGAGGCTAGAGCCTGTACCCTCGAGGGCTCAACATCGACGGATGGGGCCACTGCGGGGGGTGGTGGTGCAGCGGGCGGGGGGTAGACCGGCCCGGGCGCTACGCCAGCCCCATCGGCGGCGTGCGCGGTCCAATCGCGCGCCTTGGCGGGGCTCGGAGCCCGCGCTCGCATGCGACGGCGCAGACCCCCGAGGATCCCTGGTTGGACCGTCGCCTCGACGCGCAAGGCGTGGCCCTCGTCCCGTCGGAGATGTTCCCCGCGCATCGGGCCCCCCCCACAGCTACCCTTCGCCATGCAGAGGCAAGTGGGAAGGCTGCATTTGCGGCCGATCAGGGTAGACCGATACTTCTGCGCATGGTGGGCGCAGAGGTGCACCTGTGCATTCAGACAATGCCCCGGCCGTGGGACATCCGACACCTCTGCATCCTCCTGAAGCAGAACAGTCGCCTCCTGCATCCCTCGGTCGCCGCGCCCCTCCGGCTGGAGGGGGCGTGCGCCGCCTGCGAGCTGCGCCCCAACTTGTGCGGCTTGGCAGGGGCGCTCCTCCGCCTCCACCTCGCTCTCCGAATCGATGTCCAGGCGGCGGTAACCCGTGGCGTCGGTGATGTAGCGGGGCTCCGGCCGGGCCCGGCACAGCCATCCAAGTACCGACCAGGGCAAGCAGAGCAGCCACTTGATGACCCCGAATACCTTCCGGAGTCCCACGCCGACTGCCCGGCATGCTGTGGCCTTACCGTGCACAGCCAAGTCCACGATTTGTGTGTGGTCGATGGCCGCGTACTGGTCGACATGCATGGGCTGCGCCACTGGGCATGAGACGCACTCGACGGCACGGCATAGATGCACGTTACCTGTCTCCTCGAGGTTCAGCCGCCACTTGCGACTGGTGCACCCCGGAACCTGCCCGATCTTGATGTTGAGTCCGTGGCGGTCCAGTCGATACCGGTCCGCGAAGTTACAGCTGATGCGGGCCACCTGCCCGTGCTTGCGCAGGAGCACGTGGTTGCACGCCCGATTGGTTCCCCGGCCGCGGACCCCCTTTGTGTAGAACTCCGTTTCCACCACGCCGCCCAAGCCCGGCCCGCGCCAGCGCACCAGCAGGGGAGTCGGAGGGGGTGGGGGGAGATGGGCGCCGGGCCCATCGCCTCCGCGCCGCTGGCAGCACCGGGTAATCTGGTACCACGCCCAGCGGAGTCCCCCAGCTGCCCACAGCGTAGGCTGGGCTGCGGTGTTGACGATGAAGGCCAGGGCACCCAACACGAACGTGAAGATGCCCAGGGCGAAGCAAAGGACCGCGGTCTCCCACCAGTACCCGAGCATTTTAACGCCCAGCCGATCGATGGCGGATCCAACCCAGCCACCGCTCGTGCGGATCGTGCCAGTGTGGTCGCGAGAGCTCACCCACGCACCGTAGCCCACGAACTCGAAGACCCAAGCTGCGAATCCCCAACCTGGACCTGGCCCCGCCTCCGGGGGCGGGGTAGGTGGCGTTGGTGGCGGAGGGGGTGCGCTCCGGCCGGCCCACCAATGGGGCAGGTGCGGGACCCAACCGCTCCACCCCCAATATCCGTCCAGCCCGCGCGGCTGTCGCCATCGCCCGTCCGGTTTCCCGGGGCGGATGGCTGCCCAGGCGCGCCCAGGGGCTCGTCGCTCTTTCCGAATGCCGGCGTAGTCGGGCTGCCCGTGGGCTCGCCCCTGCCTACGCGCCCAATGCCCGCAGGTGTGGTCGTTGTAGTCGACCCTGCCCGCGGCGGCGCGGGGGCGCCCGGCGCCCCCGGGGGCTTGGCCTGCGGCCCTCGCCCCTTTCCCCCTGCAGGCGCAGGCTTGGCGGGCGGTCCTCGCCCCTTGCCTTGCCCTCCACCGCCTGTCGGCAGGGCTGACGGCCCGGGCAGGGCTGGCGGCGTCGGCGCTGGGACCTCATTTCCCGCGCGCCCGAATGGCAGCCAGCTCAGTGGCCCTTGGACCGTGAAAGCCCCGCCCATAACCAGGATCATCAGGTGTGCTCCAAGGAAGCCCACAGCCATGGCACCGCAGCAGCGCTCCCTAGTCCGCGGACTAGCACGGCTGTGGTTATGGCCGCCCCGCGGCCCCCCGGAACACCCGCGCGTCGGCCTGAGCCGAACGCTACGGACCCAAAATGGCTACCTGAGCCCACACCCCCTCCCACTTAACCTGCAGTCTACAACCAATCAGACTATGCAATCCGCCGGTGCGCGTCGGCCCTTGAGGGTAGGTATCCAGATCTCACTCCACTTCCGGAGCCTGTGATCGGCCCTCTTCCCCCTCCCCCGGATCACGTCGCACTATTTGGCCCGCGTCTGCACGGATGTTCTATGGAGCCCTCGCAGATGTCCTAAGATTTCCGGCGGCCCCCCGCCGTGATGTGATTGGGGTGGACGAGCTCCCCCCCCCTCGCCCGATCACGCCCGTGATCGCGAATGATGCAAAATAGGCTCCTACTTCAAGGATCGAGCGGTTTCACCTTTTCCTTGCGTTGGAAGCCCAATCTACTTCCAACGCATTCCTGCTTCATGTTTCTGCCCATTGCTTCCGACCGACGTGTCTCCCTGTCTTTCATGCCAATGTGCCCCCAGCATGTCATGCCTCTTGACATGGCTTAGTTCCCGCACTCCGTTCCCCATCTGCCGAGTATCCTCGGCGACTCAGCGTTCTGATCATGGTCGGCGGCCGAGAGTGTTGCGGGCAGCCCGACGGTCACCTTTTACCCGCTCGAGCCTTGCGTGAACTCTCGCGTTCGCAGACTGCTAGTCTTGGCCATCCAGACGAGGGCGGCGACAGGAGGTCTTGACGCGTCTCATGGGTGGTATCATGTCGCACTGTTTGCGGGCGTGGGACCGCGACGACAGCACGGGTTCTTGCTTCTTGCAATGTGCTAAGAACCGCTGCGTTTCGTCACTGTGCTTGCCAGCGGTCACCAGTCAAGAGTAACGATTCTTCGGGGGAATGAATGCGCGCGCCAGTTATGCGAGCATGGAGCCAATCGTGTCGAATTCCCCGCTTATCATGCGCTCCCAGGAGGAGCAGGACTTTGAAGAGGACCACGACCAGCCGCCAACATCCAAGGCCACTGACCTTGGCTGCGCTTCCCTGCGTCTTGCCGCCATTCAGCGATGCCTCTGCGTCCTCAGAGCACTGGTCCTTAAGTACATCTTGTGATGTCCTTTAGTCCATTCTGCGCCCCTCACGATGATTCGTCAATGATTCAGGTTTGCTCCACCTCTGTCGACCCCTTGTGTTCAGGTTGGGCACTGTTGTTTGCCTCTGCAGGCGTTGATCTAGGAGCATGGCACAATCAGGTTGCGGAGAAGAGGGGAAGGAGAGGGAGGCTGAGGAACATGAGGACGGAGAGGAAGGATGATAACGACGATCCGCACAATGAGCAACACAAGGGAGATGACGAGGATACTGAGACGGAGTCACTGTGGGAAAGAGGGGGCGAGTGAGGCGGAGGGGAGTGTCTAGCTGTGGTTGATGGTGCTTTCTTAGGGCCTTTTCGTTGGCTGTCTCTGGACCCTCTTAGGGCCAGTTTGGGGGGCCCAGTCTGGGCCGCTCTCGGGGTCTCTTGGGGCCGCCTGGGCCGTCTTGGTGCGTCTCAGGGCTTTATGGGGAGGTGCCCTCTTGGGGCATGCTGGCGCTCTCCGAGGGGGCTGTGTGGGGCTTTCTCGGGCGGCATTGGCGGCCTCGCAGGCAATATTGGGCTCTTCTGCGGGCCCTCTTGGGTAAGTGATATTGGGGCTCTTGTGTGGCTGTCTTCGACCGTCTTAGGACCTTCTTGGGCACTGTTTGCGCCGATACATGGCCTTCACAACCACTCGTGTCAAACACTCCTGAATGCACATGCTGGAAAGCATGGGAAGCTGTCTGGGGCGTCTCCTGCAGCCTCTGGGCTTCCCTCTGACGGTCTATCCCGTGCTTCTCGGGGCTCAACTCATGCCTCTTGGGGCTCGTCGGGGCCACTGGCGTCGTCCTTGGAGACTCTCGGCTAAACGTAAGAGTGACCTTTCGCCGGAGTGACCTCTGGTGCGGGCTCACCGGGGTCCCCAGATGGCTGAACGAGATGCGATAGCAGCGGCTTGCTCGATCCAGCTCGGCCTCCCCGCGGCCCCCGGAAGTCATCGCACCAGAGGTCAGTCACTCTTGCCCAGGGTCACTCTTTTCGGGGGTAGACAGACCTCCTACCCTGACACGTCGACTAGCGAATTGGCCGTTTTCGGTTCGCGAGAGGGCGTCGCGGCTGTCATTTTTGCGGGTCCAGGTCCGTTGGTTTCGGTCCCTGGCCGTTTTCACTAAAGGGAGGTTTACTAAAAGGAGGTTTGTCCACCGCCGGTCTTGACGTGTAGCCGGGACCCTGGCGCTGCCTTGCTGGTGTCCACGGAGCCCTCGAGGGGCTTGGCATCGCCCGGACGTGTGCATTTTTCTTTCGGCGAGGACCATCGAGGAGCATCCTTTGATCATTTGGCGAAAAAAACACGCACGAAATCAAAAAAAACACAGGGAATGGACGTCCGAGCGATGGCCAGGGGGGCACCGTGGACGTCGCGGGCCGTTTTGGCACCCCGGCGCCGCTCCTCTCAGGGGGCGGCGCCGGCGCTCGCCACGCGCGCGGGATCTGCGCTGGGGGGCAGCTGCCTCTCGCAGGTCGTCGGGAGCGGCGGCGCGCGGGGCCTCAGCAGCACGGGTCTTGCCGAGGTTGCGCAGCGTGGCGTGCGGAGTGCACAGGGAGCCCAGGCTCTGTCCTCAGGGGGCCACATGCGAGCCCGGCCCCTACCCCCCACGGTTTCTGAGGGGGAGGGTGGGGTTCACTTGGACCATGTTCTAGGAGCTCTGCGCGGCTCTTCTGGGCCTGTGCTGCCCCCCCCCCCAGGGCCCTCTGGAACGGCGCACCTCCAGCGGCGCCCCCTGGGCGCGCTTCCGGCGGCGCCAGGGCGGGGTGGCCTCAGCGCGGATCCGAGAAATCTGCGTGGAATTCCGAATCTGTTTTTTTCCCAACCATCCTGTGGTGTTGGGTCTTCGTTTTGAAGAGACGTCGCCCCGCGTTCTCCTCTCCTCTCCTCTCCTCTCCTCTCCTCTCCTCTCCTCTCCTCTCCTCTCCTCTCCTCTCCTCTCCTCTCCTCCCCTCCTCCCTCCTCCATTTCGGCAGACCCCTCACACGCTTCGTGGCCCCATAGGGAGCTCCGCCGAAGGCCCCAATGCTGCCGCCCGCATGCGTCACGCACACCCAATTCGGCACACCCCTCACACGTTTCGTGGCCCCATAGGAGCTCCGCCGAAGGCCCCAGTGCTGCCGCCCGCATGCGTCACGCACGCCCAATTCGGCACACCCCTCACACGCTTCGTGGCCCCATAGGGAGCTCCGCCGAAGGCCCCAGTGCTGCCGCCCGCATGCGTCCCGCACACCCATTCGGCACACCCCTCGCACGTTTCGTGGCCCCATAGGGGGCTCCACCGAAGGTCCCAGTGGGTGTGCCCGCATGCGTCACGCACACCCAATTCGGCACACCCCTCACACGCTTCGTGGTCCCATAGGGAGCTCCACCGAAGGCCCCAGTGCTGCCGCCCGCATGCGTCACGCACACCCAATTCGGCACACCCCTCACACGTTTCGTGGCCCCATAGGGAGCTCCGCCGAAGGCCCCAGTGCTGCCGCCCGCATGCGTCACGCACACCCAATTCGGCACACCCCTCACACGTTTCGTGGCCCCAGGAGCTCCGCCGAAGGCCCCAATGCTGCCGCCCGCATGCGTCACGCACACCCAATTCGGCACACCCCTCACACGTTTCGTGGCCCCATAGGGAGCTCCGCCGAAGGCCCCAGTGCTGCCGCCCGCATGCGTCACGCACACCCAATTCGGCACACCCCTCACACGTTTCGTGGCCCCATAGGGAGCTCCGCCGAAGGCCCCAATGCTGCCGCCCGCATGCGTCACGCACACCCAATTCGGCACACCCCGCACACGTTTCGTGGCCCCATAGGGAGCTCCGCCGAAGGCCCCAGTGCTGCCGCCCGCATGCGTCACGCACACCCATTTCGGCACACCCCTCACACGCTTCGTGGCCCCATAGGGAGCTCCGCCGAAGGTCCCGGTGGTTGTGCCCGCATGCGTCCCGCACATTCATTCCGGCACACCCCTCACACGTTTCGTTGCCCCATAGGGAGCTCCGCCGAAGGCCCCAGTGCTGCCGCCCGCATGCGTCCCGCACACCCAATTCGGCACACCCCTCACGCGTTTCGTGGCCCCATAAGGAGCTCCGCCGAAGTCGCAGTGGGTGTGCCCGCATGCGTCCCGCACACCCATTTCGGCATACTCTTCACACGTTTCGTGGCCCCGTAGGGAGCTCCACCTAAGGCCCCAGTGGGTGTGCCCGCATGCGTCCCGCACACCCATTTCGGCACACCCCTCACGCGTTTCGTGACCCCTCACACGTGTCGTGGTCCCATAGGGAGCTCCACCGAAGGCCCCAGTGGGTGTGCCCGCATGCGTCCCGCACACCCAAGTCGGCACACCCCTCGCACGTTTCGTGGCCCCGTAGGGGGCTCCACCGACGGTCCCAGTGGGTGTGCCCGCATGCGTCCCGCACGCCCAATTCGGCACACCCCTCACACGTTTCGTGGCCCCATAGGGAGCTCCGCCGAAGGCCCCAATGGTGTGCCCACATGCGTCCCGCACACCCATTTCGGCACACCCCTCACACGTTTCGTGGCCCCATAGGGAGCTCCACCGAAGAAGATATTCACAATTCCGGTACTCACAATTGCATATGGCTGGGTCCTTCGCCAGGATATTTTTTGTTCTGTCTCTCTTTTTTTTGTTTCTCTCTCTCTCTCTTTCTCTCTCTCTCTCTCTCTTTCTCTCTCTTTTTGTTTCTCTGAAGGAGGAGGAGGAGGCGGAGGAGGAGGAGGAGGCGGAGGAGGAGGGGGAGGAGGAGGAGGAGGAGGAGGAGGGGAGGATGAGGAGGAGGAGGAGGCGGAGGAGGAGGAGGAGGAGGGGCAGGGGGAGGAGGACGAGGAGGAGGAGGAGGAGGAGAAGGAGGAGGAGGAGGAGGAGGAGGAGCAGGAGCAGGAGAGGGAGGAGGAGCAAGGCGGGGGGAGCGGGGCCTCCCTGCTGCTCCTCGGTGCCCGTGCCCCCCGCCTCCCCCGAGGCTTCCGCAGCGGCGGGCCGGAAGGGCGGCGAGCCTCCCCTGGGGCCCGCGAAGGCCGCCAAGCCGGCGAAGCCGGAGACGGCGCGGGCGGGGAGGGAGAGGGGGCGGGGCCAGGACCCGTGGCCGCGCGAAAGCAGTCCCGCCTGGCAAGCACAGCGCGACAGCGCCAAGGAAGCTCGAGGTTCGCGGCCGCCCTGAACTCTTCAGCGATCCATCTTTGCCAAAACGATTTTGGCTCCGCCAGGATCCTCCTGGCCTCCTGATGCCTGGATTGAGTCGCTCCAGACCTGCATTGAGTCGGAGACGGCGCGGACGGGCAGGTCGGGGTCAGGCGGGCGGGCCCAGGACCTGGATGGAGTCGCTCCAGAGCTCGAGGAAGGCAGAATGCCAGAGTTCGGTCACGCGTAAGAGTGACCCTTCGCCGGAGTGACCTTTGGTGCGGGCCCGTTGGGGTCCCCCGATCGCCGGATGCGATGCGATAGTGGCGTCTGCGCGCTTGTGTTTGGTCCCCGCGCGGCCCCCAGAAAGCCGCGCACCAAAGGTCACTCTTACCCAGGGTCACTCTTGCGTGTAGCCGAATAAACAAGAATTTTCGGAGTTCCGCGCGGTTTTCTTGGGTCGGCGCTGGACTTCCCTCCCTGGTGCGCGGGGCGCGCCAGGGGGCGGCGCTGGTGGCGCCGCCAGGGGGGCTCCAGCGCCGCGTCAAGAGATCCACGCGGACCTCGGGAAGTTTGAATGCTTACGATTGTGTTGGTTCTTCGATGCACGCTCCAGGACGCTCTGAGGGCGAGCTCTCCGGCGCGCTCTGGAACTGCCGCGGCGCCCGATAGTACCTCCACCTCCACCTCCACCTCCACCTCCTTCTCCTCCTCCTCCTCCTCGTCCTCCTCCTCCTCCTCCTCCTCCTCCTCCTCCTCCTCCTCCTCGGGCGCCCTCGTGTCCGATTCTGCCCAGGCCCTGGCTTCTTCTCGGTCAGGGGCGGTCTGAGCGACCCCTCGTCAAACCACCGGCCCCTTGTCGTGACGGCCCCCCTTTCCGGACCTCCCTCCAAGACTGGGTCGGACGAAAAGGGGGCGGGTGCGGCATCCGCTGTGTGCAGCTGGTTCCGGCCCCTTGGTAGATACATTGGCACCTGCCGGCGCCGGGAGGCGCCAGAAAACCAGAGCCGATTCGTCACCTCGGGACGATCGAGATGGGTACGGAAAGAATAAGACTCGCTGTCCGCGCCGCCGCGGACGTTGTTCACTGAAGACATGAAGCCGCCTGCCCAACAGTGGCCGCTGTCGGTTTTGGACAGCATTTGTTTTTGGGCATTGCACAACTTTTTCCCGTACCCAGTTCGGGCGTCCAAAACATCCCCCCGTTTTGCTATCCGCCCCGTTCGTCCGACCCGACAAGACGTCGGCAGGTGGACGGAGGGGAGCCTAGAGGGTGCGTGGTTCGTCGCGGAGGGGCTCGGACTACAGAATGGGTCGGTCAGGTCGCACCCGACGGGGGGACCTTCGGGTGAAGGAGGTTGGTATTTGGAGGAGTCGGTCACGCCACTCTCTCTCGCTTTCTGCATTAGGCGCGTCTGACAAGAAATGGGGCTGCCTGCAGGTTGCAGGTGCCCGAGAGTTCTTTTCCCGATGTCCCTGGGGACCCAAAGAAGCGTTGAGACACCTCTGGAGGTCCGAAGAGCGACGACGAATGGAGCACGCAGACTCACAATCATATCTCGCATCGCCCGTATATGCTGGAAAGGGTTGGATGCCCTCAGGTAATACACATGGGAGATCAGAAACATCAAACTGTTCGATTATTGCTCAACATATGTTGTCATGGAAATCCGCGTCTCAATGGCACGCGTTCGGACACGTGTGATAAATCACGATGTTGATCACATTTATGATTTTGGCACTTCGGACATTCGCGCAGATATCTTGGATCGGCTCTGGATCTGCGTCCCTGGTGCGCGGAGCGCGCCAGGGTCTGCTCCAGAGGCGCCGCTCGGGTTCCGCCCTGATGGCGTTTCCCAGATCTTCCGAAGATTTAAGGTAGTTTGTCGTTCCCCATATCCCATGTACGGGGTTCTGGTCATTGCTGGTCCTTAGTTAGACTTGCTCATACTCAGAGTTCCTCATGCACAAACTACTCGTCACACACAGGTCACTCACACTCTGACTCACTCTCATGCATGTTCACTCATATTCGGATCCACTGATACTCAGATTTATTAACACTCAGATCCTTTGATATTCAGTCTTGCTCATACTCAGACGTACTCATACACATACTTCTCCCACCCATACACATATACCATTGTACCTATCGCCGCGCTGTCGTGCGGGCCAATCATGATGCGGGGAGCCGCTCTGCTTTGCGCTCTCCTGGGCCCGTGCGGCGGGCTGAAGCTGGATCGCCAGGCGAGCCAGCCGAAAGAGGAGCCGAAACTCGGGTCGCCCGCGCCGACCCCGGCACCGACGCCAGCGCCGACGACTTACCAAGTAATCAACGATATCGGCGATTGGGATGTGGCCGAACAGTACTGCGTCTCTCTCGGTGGCCACCTGGCCAGCATCGCCGATGAGGACGAAAACGACATAGTGGCAAATCTCTGTGCCACAGCAGTGTGCTCGGGTGGGTGCGACGATTCAATCCCAATCATGTGTTGGATCGGGGGCTACAAACCAGACTGGGATCTCACCAGCGGGGTATTCTATTGGACCGATGGGACAGCATCAAGCTATGCGAACCCTCACAGCACTTCCCAATTCACAGGCGTACCCGACCAGCCCAAACTGGCAATGTTCAATCCTGCTTCTTCGTACATCTACAACGAGCCTGGGAAATGGCAGTTCGAGCGTGGCGATGTAGATTATTACTCGGCTGTTGCGAGCTACCGACCACCGCGGCGCCGACGCCCGCGCCGACCCCCGCACCGACACCGGCGCCGGCGCCCGCGCCGACCCCGGCACCGACGCCAGCGCCGACCACTTACCAAGTAATCAACGATATCGGCGATTGGGATGTGGCCGAACAGTACTGCGTCTCTCTCGGTGGCCACCTGGCCAGCATCGCCGATGAGGACGAAAACGACATAGTGGCAAATCTCTGTGCCACAGCAGTGTGCTCGGGTGGGTGCGACGATTCAATCCCAATCATGTGTTGGATCGGGGGCTACAAACCAGACTGGGATCTCACCAGCGGGGTATTCTATTGGACCGATGGGACAGCATCAAGCTATGCGAACCCTCACAGCACTTCCCAATTCACAGGCGTACCCGACCAGCCCAAACTGGCAATGTTCAATCCTGCTTCTTCGTACATCTACAACGAGCCTGGGAAATGGCAGTTCGAGCGTGGCGATGTAGATTATTACTCGGCTGTTTGCGAGATACCGACCACCGCGGCGCCGACGCCCGCGCCGACCCCCGCACCGACACCGGCGCCGGCGCCCGCGCCGACCCCGGCACCGACGCCAGCGCCGACGACTTACCAAGTAATCAACGATATCGGCGATTGGGATGTGGCCGAACAGTACTGCGTCTCTCTCGGTGGCCACCTGGCCAGCATCGCCGATGAGGACGAAAACGACATAGTGGCAAATCTCTGTGCCACAGCAGTGTGCTCGGGCGGGTGCGACGATTCAATCCCAATCATGTGTTGGATCGGGGGCTACAAACCAGACTGGGATCTCACCAGCGGGGTATTCTATTGGACCGATGGGACAGCATCAAGCCATGCGAACCCTCACAGCACTTCCCAATTCACAGGCGTACCCGACCAGCCCAAACTGGCAATGTTCAGTCCTGCTTCTTCGTACATCTACAACGAGCCTGGAAAATGGCAGTTCGAGCGTGGCGATGTAGATTATTACTCGGCTGTTTGCGAGATACCGACCACCGCGGCGCCGACGCCCGCGCCGACCCCCGCACCGACACCGGCGCCGGCGCCCGCGCCGACCCCGGCACCGACGCCAGCGCCGACGACTTACCAAGTAATCAACGATATCGGCGATTGGGATGTGGCCGAACAGTACTGCGTCTCTCTCGGTGGCCACCTGGCCAGCATCGCCGATGAGGACGAAAACGACATAGTGGCAAATCTCTGTGCCACAGCAGTGTGCTCGGGTGGGTGCGACGATTCAATCCCAATCATGTGTTGGATCGGGGGCTACAAACCAGACTGGGATCTCACCAGCGGGGTATTCTATTGGACCGATGGGACAGCATCAAGCTATGCGAACCCTCACAGCACTTCCCAATTCACAGGCGTACCCGACCAGCCCAAACTGGCAATGTTCAATCCTGCTTCTTCGTACATCTACAACGAGTCTGGGAAATGGCAGTTCGAGCGTGGCGATATAGATTATTACTCGGCGGTTTGCGAGATACCAACCACCGCGTCGACGTCCAGCCCGACGCCCAGCCCGACGCCCGACCCGACGCCCACCTCGGACCCCATCATCTCCGCCGTCGGCGACCCTCACCTCGTCAACGTGTACGGCCAGAGGTTCGACCTCTACCAGCCCGGGGTTCACCCGCTCATCCGGATCCCGAGATGGGTGGGACGGAGGACCGCGTTCCTCATGCAGGCGACGGCGACTCGCATTGGGGACGGATGCGCGGAGCTGTACTTCACGCAGATCAACATCACAGGCATGTGGGCTCGGCGGCACCGGGCGGCAGACCTTACCTGGGCCGCCGAGGGCGTCGGGCGTGGCAAGGCCCAAAGGCGCAAGTTCCACCAGATCAGCGTGAAGGTGTTACATGGCCACACCCTGCTGGGAACGAGGTACCTCAACGTCTTTGTGCGGGGCCTGAACAAGGCCAACTTCGCAATCGGGGGGCTCCTCGGAGAGGACGACCACGCCGCGGCTGGCACGCCCAGCACCGGCTGCAGGCATCTCCAGTCCCTCTGAGTCTCGCGCTTGTGGTATCCGAGCTGAGGGCGCGCCCGATTCGGCACCGCTGCAGCTGTTTCCTTGAGTGCGTGAAGGATTTTGGCTTTCTGAAAGGAGAGAGGAGGAGGGTCACCAATCCAAGTCGAGGTGGGTCGGCACTCCCCAGCTCCAGAGAGGGCGTTGGCCCACTGGTGTTCTGGGGGGAATCGTCGTTAACCGGGTGAATGAGCTTCCCTGGCGACGCCTCGACTATTTTCTTTCTTCGCTGCGTGGCACGTTTTGCGGAGGTAGCGTCCGAGACCAGGGGGGCGCCGCAAGAGCGCCGGAAACCTGGTCCACCTGCCCCGCTTCGTCACGCTGTCGCTCAGTCGATTGATTGGAAAAAAAAGAGGCCCCTACGACGGCCCAAGAGGCCCCCAAGAGAGGCCCAAGAGGGGTCCAAGAGGAGGAGCCCGAACGTACATGTCGAGCAGTTCCCAACACATTGTCTTCGAGTCTCCCAACATCCACCAAGAGACCCAAATAGACCCGACATGCCCCCAAGAGGATCTCAAGAGACCCCAAAAGGCTCCCCCAAGAGGCTCCCCGAGAGGCCCAAAAGACGCTTCAAGAGGCCCTCGAGAGGCCCCAAGAGGCTTCAAACCTGCCTCCAATAAGCCCCCGAGAGGCGTCCCGAGAGAGCTAAACGTGCATCCAAGTGGCCCCTGACCCTCAACCCAGGCACGGTGGCGGGATGGCCCGCAGGCCACTAGAGTCGCGTTCGCTCTCACTCCCGCTCCTCGCTCCTCTTCGCTGCTCCTCCTAACTTCCACCTCATCTAATCTACACAGCGGCTTCTTCCTCCTCGCGAGCCTTACACGACAGCTCGGGGGCACTACCACGTTTCAAGAACTTCCCCATCCCCCCGAGCACACGGACAGATGGCAACAACGATGCAACATGGGCCGGCGGAGTGTTCGAAGCGATCGAATAAAACGCCACAGAAGGAGATGCACATATTGGGATCCCCGTGTCGAAACTGTGATGGACAGGGGACAGGGGACAGGAGAGCGGCGGGGCGATGGTGGGGGCCGCCGCCCCGTCGATGATCCACGGGGCAGGGCCACCGGCGCTGCTGGGGTCGCTGCAGAGGACACGGGCGGAGACGGCGACCTGACCTTGCGCTCGAGGAGCTACTCAGACGTACTCACACACATACTTCTCCCACCCATACACACATACCATTGTACCTATCGCCGCACTGTCGCGCGGGCCAATCATGATGCGGGGAGCCGCTCTGCTTTGCGCTCTCCTGGGCCCGTGCGGCGGGCTGAAGCTGGATCGCCAGGCGAGCCAGCCGAAAGAGGAGCCGAAGCTCGGGTCGCCCGCGCCGACCCCGGCACCGACGCCAGCGCCGACGACTTACCAAGTAATCAACGATATCGGCGATTGGGATGTGGCCGAACAGTGCTGCGTCTCTCTCGGTGGCCACCTGGCCAGCATCGCCGATGAGGGCGAAAACGACACAGCAGTGGTGTGCCACAATCTCTGTGGGATCCACCAGCGGTGTATTCTATTGGACCGATGGGACAGCATCAAGCTATGCGAACCCTCACAGCACTTCCCAATTCACAGGCGTACCCGACCAGCCCAAACTGGCAATGTTCAATCCTGCTTCTTCGTACATCTACAACGAGCCTGGGAAAATGGCAGTTCGAGCGTGGCGATGTAGATTATTACTCGGCTGTTTGCGAGATACCGACCACCCGCGGCGCCGACGCCCGCGCCGACCCCCGCACCGACACCGGCGCCGGCGCCCGCGCCGACCCCGGCACCGACGCCAGCGCCGACGACTTACCAAGTAATCAACGATATCGGCGATTGGGATGTGGCCGAACAGTACTGCGTCTCTCTCGGTGGCCACCTGGCCAGCATCGCCGATGAGGACGAAAACGACATAGTGGCAAATCTCTGTGCCACAGCAGTGTGCTCGGGTGGGTGCGACGATTCAATCCCAATCATGTGTTGGATCGGGGGCTACAAACCAGACTGGGATCTCACCAGCGGTGTATTCTATTGGACCGATGGGACAGCATCAAGCTATGCGAACCCTCACAGCACTTCCCAATTCACAGGCGTACCCGACCAGCCCAAACTGGCAATGTTCAATCCTGCTTCTTCGTACATCTACAACGAGCCTGGGAAATGGCAGTTCGAGCGTGGCGATGTAGATTATTACTCGGCTGTTTGCGAGATACCGACCACCGCGGCGCCGACGCCCGCGCCGACCCCCGCACCGACACCGGCGCCGGCGCCCGCGCCGACCCCGGCACCGACGCCAGCGCCGACGACTTACCAAGTAATCAACGATATCGGCGATTGGGATGTGGCCGAACAGTACTGCGTCTCTCTCGGTGGCCACCTGGCCAGCATCGCCGATGAGGACGAAAACGACATAGTGGCAAATCTCTGTGCCACAGCAGTGTGCTCGGGCGGGTGCGACGATTCAATCCCAATCATGTGTTGGATCGGGGGCTACAAACCAGACTGGGATCTCACCAACGGGGTATTCTATTGGACCGATGGGACAGCATCAAGCTATGCGAACCCTCACAGCACTTCCCAATTCACAGGCGTACCCGACCAGCCCAAACCGGCAATGTTCAATCCTGCTTCTTCGTACATCTACAACGAGCCTGGGAAATGGCAGTTCGAGCGTGGCGATGTAGATTATTATTCGGCTGTTTGCGAGATGCCGACCACCGCGGCGCCGACGCCCGCGCCGACCCCCGCACCGACACCGGCGCCGGCGCCCGCGCCGACCCCGGCACCGACGCCAGCGCCGACGACTTACCAAGTAATCAACGATATCGGCGATTGGGATGTGGCCGAACAGTACTGCGTCTCTCTCGGTGGCCACCTGGCCAGCATCGCCGATGAGGACGAAAACGACATAGTGGCAAATCTCTGTGCCACAGCAGTGTGCTCGGGTGGGTGCGACGATTCAATCCCAATCATGTGTTGGATCGGGGGCTACAAACCAGACTGGGATCTCACCAGCGGGGTATTCTATTGGACCGATGGGACAGCATCAAGCTATGCGAACCCTCACAGCACTTCCCAATTCACAGGCGTACCCGACCAGCCCAAACTGGCAATGTTCAATCCTGCTTCTTCGTACATCTACAACGAGCCTGGGAAATGGCAGTTCGAGCGTGGCGATGTAGATTATTACTCGGCTGTTTGCGAGATACCAACCACCGCGTCGACGTCCAGCCCGACGCCCAGCCCGACGCCCGACCCGACGCCCACCTCGGACTCCATCATCTCCGCCGTCGGCGACCCTCACCTCGTCAACGTGTACGGCCAGAGGTTCGACCTCTACCAGCCCGGGGTTCACCCGCTCATCCGGATCCCGAGATGGGTGGGACTGAGGACCGCGTTCCTCATGCAGGCGATGGCGACTCGCATTGGGGACGGATGCGCGGAGCTGTACTTCACGCAGATCAACATCACAGGCATGTGGGCTCGGCGGCACCGGGCGGCAGACCTTACCTGGGCCGCCGAGGACGTCGGGCGTGGCAAGGCCAAATGGCGCAAGTTCCACCAGATCAGCGTGAAGGTGTTACATGGCCACACCCTGCTGGGAACGAGGTACCTCAACGTCTTTGTGCGGGGCCTGAACAAGGCCAACTTCGCAATCGGGGGGCTCCTCGGAGAGGACGACCACGCCGCGGCTGGCACGCCCAGCACCGGCTGCAGGCATCTCCAGTCCCTCTGAGTCTCGCGCTTGTGGTATCCGAGCTGAGGGCGCGCCCGATTCGGCACCGCTGCAGCTGTTTCCTTGAGTGCGTGAAGGATTTTGGCTTTCTGAAAGGAGAGAGGAGGAGGGTCACCAATCCAAGTCGAGGTGGGTCGGCACTCCCCAGCTCCAGAGAGGGCGTTGGCCCACTGGTGTTCTGGGGGGAATCGTCGTTAACCGGGTGAATGAGCTTCCCTGGCGACGCCTCGACTATTTTCTTTCTTCGCTGCGTGGCACGTTTTGCGGAGGTAGCGTCCGAGACCAGGGGGGCGCCGCAAGAGCGCCGGAAACCTGGTCCACCTGCCCCGCTTCGTCACGCTGTCGCTCAGTCGATTGATTGGAAAAAAAAGAGGCCCCTACGACGGCCCAAGAGGCCCCCAAGAGAGGCCCAAGAGGGGTCCAAGAGGAGGAGCCCGAACGTACATGTCGAGCAGTTCCCAACACATTGTCTTCGAGTCTCCCAACATCCACCAAGAGACCCAAATAGACCCGACATGCCCCCAAGAGGATCTCAAGAGACCCCAAAAGGCTCCCCCAAGAGGCTCCCCGAGAGGCCCAAAAGACGCTTCAAGAGGCCCTCGAGAGGCCCCAAGAGGCTTCAAACCTGCCTCCAATAAGCCCCCGAGAGGCGTCCCGAGAGAGCTAAACGTGCATCCAAGTGGCCCCTGACCCTCAACCCAGGCACGGTGGCGGGATGGCCCGCAGGCCACTAGAGTCGCGTTCGCTCTCACTCCCGCTCCTCGCTCCTCTTCGCTGCTCCTCCTAACTTCCACCTCATCTAATCTACACAGCGGCTTCTTCCTCCTCGCGAGCCTTACACGACAGCTCGGGGGCACTACCACGTTTCAAGAACTTCCCCATCCCCCCGAGCACACGGACAGATGGCAACAACGATGCAACATGGGCCGGCGGAGTGTTCGAAGCGATCGAATAAAACGCCACAGAAGGAGATGCACATATTGGGATCCCCGTGTCGAAATTGTGATGGACAGGGGACAGGGGACAGGAGAGTGGCGGGACGATGGTGGGGGCCGCCGCCCCGTCGATGATCCACGGGGCAGGGCCACCGGCGCTGCTGGGGTCGCTGCAGAGGACACGGGCGGAGACGGCGACCTGACCTTGCGCTCGAGGAGCGCCGCGGGCGAAGCCTGGAGGAGGGGGCAGGTGAGGGAAACGAGGGAAGGATCTGTCCCATGTCCCCGCCCGCTCGCATTTGTTTTAATAGTTGTTTCGTAGTGTTCGGCGTCCGGGGGCCTCTTTCGGGCCCCGTGACCTTCAAAAACGGATCCGGAGTGAAACATTACACCGGATGGACCGTGGAGGAGGAGGAGTAGGCGGAGATGGAGGCGGAGGAGGACTTTAGACTTGGCTGCTGGGGGAGGGGGCTCAAGACAAACAGTGGAAGAAAAGGGAAAGCCCGCAACCGTCCTGCAAGTGCAGCGTTGCCGATGCCTTGCCAAAACTTGCACAGACCCGAAAACTGCCCTGGGGTGGAACCCCTGGCGTTTCACAAAACGCCGGCTTGCAAGAATACGCGGTCAGCAATAGCTTCAGGAAGAGTGGGCATCAATCGAACAAATGGTTGCTTGCATCGATCCCCCCTTCAATATAAGTCCTCCCCATCGGTCAAAACAGGGCCACTTGTGAATTCCAGTGGCCCGCGGTGCAGCCTAGACCGCAACAAAGCAATTGTGATTTCCAGTGGCCTGCGTTGGGGCAAGTCATACATGTTGCGCCGCACCACCGAGCCCCAAGAGCTGAAACCATTTCGGGCCCGCTGGCGGGTCCAGATTGGGTTCAGCTTTCTCTGTCGCTCAGCCGCCTGAGGCGGTTGCATTTGACACGCGATTTATTCCTCACCCCCTGTTCCTCTCATCCAATCTTCCACCGCCCTACAGCGTCGTTCCTGAGGAGGAGATGATGATGATGAGGAGGAGGTGTTGGAATGCTGGGCCTAGTGCGCGGCAGGAGTGTAGCATAGCAGCGCATGCGACCAGCAGCGCGCAACGCCAATGTGGCCGTTGGGCGTTTGGCTTAATATATATATATATATATATATATATACACATATATATATATATATCATCGAGGAGCGTCGCTTGCCCTCGGTGGAAAAAGGCCTGCTACCCTTCATCCTTCGAGTAAGTTTGCACGGTGGCGGAGCCTGTGGTCTGAACCACAGGCTCCAGGCCGCGCCGTGTCGACTGGCGATGCTGCAGCCGCAGCTGCAGCTCCTCCTCCTCCTCCTCCTCCTCCTCCTCCTCCTCCTGCTCCTGCTCCTGCTCCTCCTCCTCCCCCTCCTCCTCACGACCCTGGCATCGACACCAGCATCCAGAGGCACCGTGAGCTGTGGTTAAACATCAGCCCAGCGCGATTCAGAGCTGAGGGAGGCTGCGTGCAGGAATAGCGACTCCAGCTATGCCAGGACGGCGCTGAGGGTTGACGATGATGGCATGGGATGCCTCATTGAGCAGCGCGTTGCATATGGAGTTCGCAGCTTTACTGATGAGGAAGTTCACGTTATGCTGGCGATGAACCAAAAAGGTGAATGCCATGGGGCTGGGCATGGCTTTCAGGAACATGTACTGTGTACTGTGAAGGAGAGGCGACCAAGTTGAGAGACACAGTAGAGTTCCTGGAACCCCGAATCAATTGTCAGTTAACTGCGGCCGAACAGGTCGGGAAGCTGGCAGATGAAATTGCCGCTGGATCCAACAAGTCAGGCGGAAGACCTAACAAGCCTGCCAGCGAGCACAACACAATGCAGCAGTTGATACGTTTTCTGGGGGCAGGTCCATGTTCAGAGGGTGGAGTGAGAAATTGCTGAGTTCGTTAGTCCAAGTCAACAGCGGCTATCGTAAAGCATGCAAGGCTTTGAGCACGGAACTTGAGAGCATTTATTGCAAGTTACAGGATGATGACGAAGATGCCTTGGCTCAGAATTGGCAGTTAATTGCGAAGGAGTTCGCCGAAGCGTCAGTTGCCAATCGTCAATAATACGAATATATGAGAGAACACGAGTTTCAAGCTGAGCAAGCTCAAAGGCTAGACGAGGACCTCTGGTACATCCTCAACGACGGCTTAGAAGGAGTGGAGCCACCAGGGCAACTCACAGGGCTACGTGAGGGCGACGGGTTTAAATGCATACCAGCAGATCTACCACGGGTATCCCGCGGTCACTGGAGCTACCTTGTCTGCCAAGACAAATCGGGCCATTAACCCTGGTCGGCTCAAGCGAGTTAGCGAAGTTCCCTCGCAGCTCGAACAATGGAGTGATTTTGTCGAGACACAGGGAAAGTAGGGGGCATCATGCTTGTTGCCGTTGCCAGTCAGAGTTGCAACCCTCAGGATGATCATGACTCACGTTGGCGACTGGTCCGAGGATTGGCAGCAAGACTGCTGCGAGACCCCGGTCTCGCTAACGCAAAACAATTACCAGAATCAGTATACCCATTGTGAGGACAGGGCCCATAAAATATAGGCGCGGGCACGAACACAACGAAGCTATCGACATCGGAAGTGCTCCTGTGTCTGCCCAGGGAAGCTGGTCCAGTAACAATGATCGGAGTACTGAAGGTTACGTTGGTGATGAGGGCTTCTGGTGGGCACCAGACGCCAGCTGGGGCCAGGGGGAAGTTATGGGGAGGAGTGTAACGACAACTCCGTCTACAAAGGCAAATAAGGCACAGGGGGCAAGGCGCGCAATATTACAAGTGTGGCGGTTGCGGGCATATCGCTGCCAACTGTACGAAAGGATGTGGAACGGGCAGCTACAAGTGTAAAGGTATTTACAAGGGCAATCAATTCACTTTTGGCCAACCGCGCGGGCGACGAGGGCACGGCGCGCCCGACGGAGGCGCTCTGGGCACCGCGGCGCGCTGCCGCAGCCGCAGGCGTTCGGCCTCCGGCAACTACGCTGTCGACGAAGACGCGCCGCGCCTGGCAGAGGCGCTCTGGGCCCGGGGCACGCTGCCGCGGCTGCAGGTGCTCGACCAACGACGACCGCGTGGGCGACGAGGAAATGAATGCTACACGCGCAAGAATGTGCCACTTTGGCATTCAGCAAAATATTCACGTACCACACCTAGCGGTACATACCTCCAGGTTGCCACGACACTTTGCGCAGATTTTGGGATGTGCAAGTGTACACAGTGCGTACATTAGCATGTATTGGGTTGGCATGGCCGTAGGCAATATCACGCAGAGTGGCGCGCACAAACACAGGGAAGTATGATGGGCCACTTGCTTTGTCAGCTCTTGAGCAATCGCTGGATGCAGCACGGATGTGCGCTGATCAGTATTCTCGCGCGAAGACCGAGATATGCATCACTATCTTAGTACGCGCAAGGGCGGCCATAATGGAATGATGTTGCTCGGCGCGTGACGAGGGATCTGGACGAAAAAGATGCCACGCAATACATAATCGTCCAATACCAACGCGCGTTTGTGCTTGCGGCCACCGGATGAACCAACCATCTCGGGCGCCAGCGGTCTCAAGAGCTTCCTCAACGCCCGCATAAGCCACGACTATGCGTCATCATGTATGACTGTCCTCCCAAAACAAAGCTCTTGGTGGACGGGGGCCTGCCGCAAAATTATGAACTCCAGTCCTTTTCTACCAACGCCATCGTTGCGCAGACGGAAACGGCAGAAGCACTACCAACGGAATCAAGAATCAAGCAGCAGGAAAATATGAAGGCCGACAAAGAAGCGGGGATCTCCCCCCCACGTATCAAGACACCCGCCGAACCCGGTGACGACAACTGCGGCGGATATCTCAAAGACTTGGGTTACGATGTGAGCTCGCGCCATAGCGCGGACGTTCCGACTGAAGATATGGAATCTGGTGGCAACGAACGTGATGACTTGTTCCTTTCCGTTCCGTCGCGTGCACCAGCGGGCGCGCGCGCCTGATTCTATGCCGTTGTACATACTCAACGTTGTGGCACGCATTGACTTGTCGACATGCTGGAACTTTGCGATGGGAATGGTGGAGTACCGCAACTTTTTCTTTTACGTGGTCTGTTGGCAGGATGGCGCCAAGACATGGGGACCGACGTGGTCCTTGGAGGCGGAATTGTGCGACAACTCCTGAAGCGATGTCTTGACGCCTGCGATATTCGGGATTGTGATACTACGGCCCAACTGCAGGACCGCCGGCCCGCCGTCCTACCCCAACGCGCAGGTCAGCTGCGAGATCTTGCTGGCGCGCCTCGACGAGGACCTACCTCATATCAAACACTGGAGGTGTAGCCAAGAAGCAAGACGATAACGTGCGCTACTTCCTCAAGGGGCAGCCAGCAATCACTTGGGTCGGCGAGATACCTCTGGTGTGGGCGGGCCAAACGCCCGCGCATTCAACGTGTCATTGTGGGCAAGTGCGCCGCAGACTGCCACTGCTACTAATAGTAGTAGTACTACTACTACTACTACTACTACTACTACTACGACTACTATTACTATTACTACTACTACTACTACTACTACTACTACTACTACTACTACTACTACTACTACTACTACTACTACTACTACTACTACTACTACTACTACTACTACTACTACTACTACTACTACTACTACTACTACTACTACTACTACTACTACTACTACCACTAACTACTACCACTACCACTACTACTACTACTACTACTACTACTACTACTACTACTACTACTACTACTACTACTACTACTACTACTACTACTACTACTACTACTACTACTACTACTACTACTACTACTACGAATACTACGAATACTACTACTACTACTACTACTACTACTACTACTACTACTACTATTACTACTACTACGCCCAAAACGATTATCCCGCCCGCCAACCCATCATGTATTCGATATTTGCTGCTGGGGCCGAGCACGCGCATAAAGTCTTGTAACACACAATGCGAGTAGGGAGGGGGGGCGGCGGGAAGGGGAAGCGACGTAGGGAGGAGGAGAAGGATGAGGAGGACGATGAGGAGGAGGAAGAGGAGGAGGACGATGGGGGAGGAGGAGGAGGAAGAGGAGGAGGAGGAGGAGGGGGAGGAGGAAGAGGATGAGGAGGAGAGGGGGAGGAGAAAGGAGGAGGAGGAGGAGAGTTGAGGAGGGAGGAAGGAGGGCTCCAAGAGGGCTGAAGGCCTCAAGAGGGCCTTAAGAGTGGCCCAGAGAGACCCCAAGAAGGCCCCCAAAGCAGCCCCTTCCGAAACATATAATATGTTTCGTTGTGTTTCCCGCCCCCTTCCGAAACATGAAATCTGTTTCGGTTGCGTTTTCCTCTTGCTGCCATTTCGGGCTCTTTTAGGGCTCTTGTAGGACGCCAGCCCACTGGGTCCACCAGCACCCTTCGAACGTGGCGGCAGTTTCGCAGATCGCAGCGCTCCCCCCAGGGATGGGGGATGGCGAGGTCCAATCTGAGCCCCCATATGACGTCACTCTGCTGGGCCCCCCCTGCAGCTCTCGAGCGTTAGCCCTTCTAGGGCTTATTTGGGCGCCAAGAAAAGTCACTAAGGGCCCCAGGAGAGCTCCAAAAAGGCCCCAAGAGGGCCCTAAAAGTGGCCCAACCAAAGAGACCCCAAGAAGGCCCCCAAAGCAGCCCCTTCCGAAACATCAGATATTGTTCGGTTGTTCTTCCCGCCCCCTTCCGACAAATAAAATATTAGTCGGTTGTTTTTTCCTCTTGCTGCCGTTTCGGGCTCTTTTAGGGTCCCTTGTAGGACGCTAGTCCACTGGACCCACCAGCACCCCTCGAAACGGGCGACGGTTTCGCAGATGGCAGCCCGGCCCCCCAGGGATGGCGAGATGCAATCTAAGCCCCCATAGGACGTCACTCTGCTGGGCCCCCCTCTGCAGCCCTCGAACGTTGGCCCTTCTATGGCTTATTTGGGCGCCAAGAAAAGTCACTAAGGGCCCCAGGAGGGCTCCAAGAAGGCCCCAAGAGGGCCCTAAGAGTGGCCCAAAGAGACCCCAAGAAGGCCCCCAAAGCGCACCCTTCGCCTAAAGAGTTTTCAGGATTCCGATGGATTCGTAAATATTCTTAAGGATTCCTGACGGAATCCGGAGGAGTCCTGATCCTAAGGATCCTAAGGGATCCCAAGGACCCTAAGGAATCTTAAGGATCCTAAGGAGTCCTAAGGAATCGAAATACTTGTGAAGAAGAAAGAAGTACTTCTGAATAAGAAAGAAGTATTTCTGAAGAAGAAAGAAGTACTTCTGAAGATCCCATGGTTGTAATTTGCCCCATGTATGGTTGCAATTCGCTCCGAACGGTTGGAATTGGGACCACTCGGTTGTAATTCGTCCTATTTCGGGGGGAGGGGCGAGGGGAGGAGGAGGGAGGGGGTTTAGGGAGAGAGGGAAAAGGGGGGGGGGGAGAGAGGCAGGCCAGAGAAACGCGAAGAGCCACAACCACAGATGGCCCCTCCTCCTCCTCCTCCTCCTCCTCCTCCTCCTCCTCCTCCTCCTCCTCCTCCTCCTCCTCCTATGCCTCCTCGCGATCCGTCTGGCCCCTATGGGCCGCCAGGCATAGAGGAAAACCGAACCCCCGACACAAACTGAATCCATAGTTTCTCTGATAGTGGTACCCAAATCCACATTGACACAACATGTGTCCAATAATACTTGCGACGCAAAATCCAGCAGACCTGCACACAGTTCCGGCTCGCACACCACGTAAATATCGTCAAGGTGCGCAACGATTTCGGTACCCGGGGGGAGCTGGTCCCAGGCAAAACAGCGCGGGCATGAAAGCGTTTGTGCCGGTCCCCCTGCGTAGTAGTATGCGTAACCCGCTTATCGTCCCGCCGCAGAAACTCGGAATGCACACCGTATCATTGACAGTTAAAAGCTAACATTGGATGGAGCTCCGGCGCGATCAACAATTGCTCGAAGATCGCAGCCCTGCTAACATGGTCGAATGCGCCCACCCCGTCGATGCTCATGATCACCTTTCGCGGACACGCTTCCGACAAGTACCGAAGGAAATGCACAGCCGCATTTGTGCCGCTCTTGTTGCAAATCTCAAAATTCAAATGCGATACGGCAGTTCGTGCTTGACGTGTCCGCTGAGCAATTGCGCATAAAGATTCAAATGCAGTATCGCACTCCAGGCACACTTTGAAATGCTTGTACCGTCCGCCCCACATTCCTGCAGATAACCCCCGCTTGTTTTCTCGTAAGACCGCGCCAAAAATAGTACGATCCAATTCGACCAATACGGCCGGCTCGAATGCGTTGAGGTCAGCAGGGTTGTCCTCGGTAGGTGTAGGGGGTCGGAGGTTTGGATCTTCAAGCTCTTGCAGTGTTGCGTCGCTTCCGGGGGCCAATTCAATAATCCCCGCCATCGATGCGCCAACCTCAACGCGACCCCGTGGCGCACTCTAGGATGCAAATGGCGTTGCCGCTCAAGTGCTAAAGAACTAGTTGCACAGCTTGGTTGCGCCATCGGGCGAGAATATCAGCCCCTAAACAGTACAATGCGCACAACCCGGAATCGGTCACTTCTGCGTATGGTGTGTTGTTATTTTGTTCTGCTTCGTGTAAAAGACGACTTCCTTGGTTGCTGGTTCCGGGCCGAGCCTGGCCCGTAGTAGCGATGGGAGACACAACCTTCACATCGCAAAAGAGAGGCCGTCCTCGTGCCACGTGGAATCCAATTGCGATAATGTCTAACCGTCGGTTATCGGTCGTAGTGACGGGGATGTGCGTATCCCGCAACATACGCTCGATATTGCGATTTGGTACCAACTCACCGGGTTTTTGAAACACTTGGCGCCGCGAAGTGAACAAGCCCGAACGTCGGCCTTGCCATCGTCCCCCGCGGTTGTCATTAAGGCTGGCATGACCATGTGGGTCTGGACTGTATATCACTGCGATTCCGAGCCGACCTAATACTGCGCGATGTAATTGTCATTTTGAAATCGCAAATTCGGAGTTGTTGGACATGCTGTCAACCACGCAAATGAATAAGGACCTCCACATGAAAACAATCTGGCCTTTCCTAGGGCAGTTACGTTAACCCGAGCACCCTCTCCCCCCAAGATTCGGTGCAAATTCTCCCAAATGTGGTGCTACCGGGCATTCGATGCGCGGTATTGCCAACCGTGGCTCCGTTCTCTCAGGGATACGTTTGTTGGTGGCACTTCTGGTGGAAGCTCGCCGAGTGCCAAACGCTGCCCAATTTGGGCGTTCCCGCCACCCAGTTGAAGCGCACATCCGGCCTGCCATGTCGGCATTGACCAAACATTGTGGACCGTCATTCATTTGGATGTATCCTCCCGCATACAACGTGTTAGAATGAAATAAGAATGCCCAGCCGACGTTAGGGAATCTATCCAAAATCGCAGGTAGAGAATCAGCCCAACTCGCCCAATATGCTGCCGGTGCTGTCTGGAGTGAATATCGGAGACCCATCCCACCGAAACGAAGAGGTAATTGAGCTTGGAGTACCCATGTATCAAAATCGATACCATATAATTGCCTATCCCACCTGTCCCGCGTCGGCACATGGAGTAGTAACCGGAATATTGTCAAAATGCCGTCATCGTGTTGTCGTGCACTGCCTCCAACGTGGCATTGTGATATTGTACGCAGTACATGGTTGAGATTTGGTACTGCACAAAAATACGAAAAACAGCCAACCCACCTGCAAAAAAGATAGCTTAGGGAGTATGTCGAGCAACTTCCCCTTCTCTTCGGCAATTTTGGCCCCGTACGCATTAATGAATTCAGTAGTGCCAAAAAGCGCACCAAGTATAACAATACCCAGTTCGTCCAGTGGGTTATCAGATTTCCACGCTGCTGCCATTGTAGGGTTTTGATATGCATGGCATGGGTTTGGCGCAGGATCTCAGACGGAGCAAATGCGCTGCTGAATCCGTTCCACTACGGTCGCAAATCCCAAAATTGGCAAGTTTGACTGTGTCTCGAAATGCTGTCTGGAATTGTTGCGCAAGTGTTTTCGATGCTAATCGACGGAAAGTGTCCCCGGACATGATGTCCTGATGCGGTTGCTTGGTTTCTTCAAGGCCGTAATCTTGGAGACTGGCATCGTATCCCGGATACTTTTCGGAATTTTCGCATTAGCCAACCATTGTGCCAATTTGCATAAAACTTCCATGCCACATCGTCGTCCAAAGCAGCTTTGTGATATTCGTACCTGGCCCCCAAAATGCACTTAAGCCTCTCCTGCACTGCCGCAGCGCGGTAGCAAAAATGTAGCGGTTCAACATAATCGGTGCATCCGGCGCAAAATTCCGTGCGTATTCTGGCAATGGTTCGGCTGGGTCGAGTGGGCGGAGGCGTATGTTTGTTAGCTCATCCGAGGTGTCTTGAGTTCCTGGGGCGAGTCCGGGGGAGCTAAGATACTTAGTAGCATGGCTGAGTTCACCTGCTTTTACCTGCTTCCTTGCCGCATTCATTTTTGTTGTCTCAGTGGTTACACCTGTCTTTTGTGGTCTGGCCGGACGCCGCGTGGATTCGTTCAGTTTGTCCCATCGTCATTCGTCGAACCACGCGATCCGCCTTTTGAGTTCGCGTTCGCCAGCTTTGCCCCCGTGCGAAGTATGGTGGAGGAGAAGGCGAGGTAAGAGTAAGAACGATGTCCAAGCCTGAATGCATGGTGTTTCCTCTCCACCCTGTCTGTCCCATGCCGCATGCGTCGATTCCACCGTGGCCGAACATTGGGTAAAAATACGGACGAAATGACTTCGTATAGAGTGCGGTATCACTTTGATGGTTGGTATGTGTTCCGTAAGTGCCGTTGCCAATTGAATGCCGTTCGGGGGTCGTGCAACTGGTCCACCGTATGAACCCCGCATCGGTCCCGGAGGTGCTCGCGATTGCCTCCCATTGGCTTGTGCAGCTTCTGGTTGTGGAAGGGTTGGGCGCCCTTCGGGTCGCATGCTGATGCGTTGGTGGAGCTCGTGAGCTAAGTAGTAGCGAGTCGGGGGATTGTCGTACAAGCCCATGGCCTCTGCAACGAAGGCGGTTTCGAAGATCAGTGAATGAGGAAAGTGTTTGATGCTTGTTGCAGAACGTATTCCTGAACAGTCCGTCCCATATAACGGCCAACGCTGTAATGCTCCACTGGCACATTGACTGATTGAAGCCATTGCAAAACGTCGTTCTGCGAGCGTACTCCCCACGAGGTAAACGCATACCGTAAATCGTGATGACCTTGTCGTAATAAACCCGACGGTACTTGTTCGTCCGCTAGCGTGTATGCCGTTCCAAACGTGTCGAGAAATGTTGCAATCCATTCGAGAAGAAGATGGGTGACCTCTTGGGCTGCAGCTGCCCAAATAATGGGTTCGATAAATTTCGAACACCTGTGGCCCAAGAGGACCCTCTGCACAGCACCGGGTTTGCCGTAAGAGAGCACCTGTCCAATAGACCCAACATAAACACAATTGCAACTCGTTTGTTGGGCGCCGGCAAGAGAAATCTGAAGTCCACGAGCTCTTGTCCCGGCTCAGAAAACCAATTCGGGCCCGCCGCTCTAAATGGATGTTGTTGTTCAACTGGAGCCGGGGGTTCAGCTGGAGGTGGTGCGTCCCCCGGGCGGCGGGCCCCTGCGACAATGAACCCTTCATCCATGTCCTCCTCCTTGTCCAGATCGCTCATGCTACCTATATCGCACGCAAATTGTTGTGGTTGATCCGAGGGGGCTGGCGCCTGGGCCATCTCTGGGCCGGCAGCGCCACTGGCCACCGCAAATGTTGGATTGCGGTCGGGGCGATGGTCGTCAGGAGGTCGCGGGGGTGTCGGAGGGCCCTGAGCGGGATACGTCGAGGTCGGGACGGCGGGATGCCGGATGAAATTGCGGGGCGGAAGCGGGGGAAGTCAAATTGGGGTGGGGCCGCTGGACTGGCCGGCGGAGTCGGGTGGCCCACTACTGGCGTAGGCGGTGCTGCAGGCGGAGGCGGAGGCTCGTAGTCTGCCCTTCCAGGCGACATGGGCTCAGTTGTGGGCCCTGTGATGCCCGTTGGTGGGTCTTGTATGGGCGGGAATGGGGGCACGGGCACCTGGGCTCCATCTGCTCCCGGAGCTGGCGCTTGAAATCAATCTTAAAGAGAAGATGCCACCCGAGCTGGAAGACCCTGTGGTACTCCACGGCGCCCAGGGTACGCCGTTGGATGTGGGTATGGGTAGACTATATGACCAGGTGCTGGCGAGGGAGTCCGAAGCATTGTTGGAAGGCCGATTGCAGTATTTGATCGTAAAACGGCCGGTATCGGCATAGAGGTTCCAGATGCACCCGAATCGTTAGGCGGTTGGTCTGCACAAAGCCCCAAGGATCGTAACGCCGACATCGCACGGTCGCGCGGTACCGGTCCCGGGTTGGATGCTTCGCCTATTCGTACCTCAGATTTTGGAGAGAGCCTGTAGAGTAAGATGCGTTAGCCAATTGAATACATGTCACCCACACCATACCGTGCTGCCATAGCAAACCAAAGAAATGTCGCGTATGGACGTTTGTGCCATTGTTGCAAATGTGCGCTGCTGCTGGGTATGCCGTCGGAGCCGCTGGGAGCCGGAGTCGGAGCCGGCATCGAAACCGGAGTCAGGCCTTCTTGGGACCTGGTGGTGGGTATGCCGTGGGAACCCCTGGGAGCCGGAGTCGAAACCGGGGTCGGAAATCGATACGGGTTGCCCTGGGAACGTCGGCCTTCGTGGGACCTGCTGGTGGGTGTGCCGTGGGAGCCCCTAGGAGCTGGAGTCGGAGCTGGAGTCGGAGCCGGCATCGAAACCGGAGTCAGGCCTTCTTGGGACCTGGTGGTGGGTATGCCGTGGGAACCCCTGGGAGCCGGAGTCGAAACCGGGGTCGGAAATCGATACGGGTTGCCCTGGGAACGTCGGCCTTCGTGGGACCTGCTGGTGGGTGTGCCGTGGGAGCCCCTAGGAGCTGGAGTCGGAGCTGGAGTCGGAGCCGGCATCGAAACCGGAGTCGGGCCTTCTTGGGACCTGCTGGTGGGTATGCCGTGGGAACCCCTGGGAGCCGGAGTCGAAACCGGGGTCGGAAATCGATACGGGTTGTTCTGGGAACGTGTGCCTTCGTGGGACCTGCTGGTGGGTGTGCCGTGGGAACCCCTAGAAGCCGGAGTCGGAGCCGGTGTCGGAGCCGGCATCGAAACCGGAGTCGGGCCTTCTTGGGACCTGCAAGTGGGTATGCCGTGGAACCCCTGGGAGCCGGAGTCGAAGCCAGAGTCGGAAATCGATACGGGTTGTTCTGGGAACGTCGGCCTTCGTGGGACCTGCTGGTGGGTGTGCCGTGGGAGCCCCTAGGATCGTGGGACCTGCTGGTGGGTATGCCGTGGGAGCCCCTGGGATCCGAAGTCGGAAAACGATACGGGTTGCCCTGGGGGGCCCTGGATGCCGGAGTCGGATATCCAACGTAATCGCGCACGCCGCCGGAAATAACGGGTTCGAGCTGGCGTCGGACGTGGGAGCCGGAGTCGAGACGAGATAAGTGATAGCCGAAATCGGGGCAAAATGAGGAACTGAAAGAAAAACCGGGTTCCGCAAACGACGGACGACGGTTAAGTTACAAGTTGGCAACTGGAATCGGTCCGAGGTAAAATTTCGGATGGATGCCGGGGTCGGGGGCAGGAGTCGGAAGAGGAACAACGATAGAGTCGGGAGCCGGAATCGGGGAATACAAATAGCGAGTAGTCCAGGGAGGATGGGAAAACTTAAGAAAATCATGAATAGTTACGTCGCGAACCGTTGCCAGCACCGCACGTGTATATGCCGTTGTAGAAATAGTAGTAAATCTCGTCATGCCCACCGTATTTGGTGTAAATCTCCAGGCGTACATCGTCAACGTGTCTAACGTACAACCAGACGGGTTGATGTTTGTACGCGAGTGTGCATTCCCAATCACATGTCGGTCAGACCTGGAGGTGGCCTCACAAGAAGTGGTACATCCATAATCCTGCAAAGGAGTTCTGTTTCGGAAATTCTGGCCGTATTCGCCATGAATTGCAAACCAGGTCGCCCGTGCTCCCGGATGTATTGCAATAGGTCGGCCTTCTCCTTATCCATGGTTGTGGTTGTTCTCCTGCGGCACGCGCATCCACAATTGTCGCCACATTGTACGATGAGGACTGCTAACACTGCCCCGACCAATACGCCCAGAATCAACCATCCGCATGCTAAGGCAATCGGTCCGAACCCTTGTATCGAATGGTACTGCGGGTCGTCGCCTCCGCATGCCGCCCCAGCATGTATCCAAGCCAAATGGCATTCCCTCGGTAAGGAAGCCAGGTACGTCACTCTGTTCCCTGATGCTGCATTGCCCATTGTCCCGCAGTGGAGCCCGCCCGTGTTGTAGCACCCCATGCCCACGCCAAACAAGACGGCACATCGATGGCGGCGATAGCATACCCTACCGCTTGGGCGGCCGCCTGCCCGAACCATGCCATATGTGGTTGGGATGGGATGTAGTGTAAAAAATGTGGGGTGTAGAAGGGGAGGTAGGTGAGGCGGAACTCGAGCGGAGCCCGAGATTGAACCACTTGAACCGAAACTACACGATGCAAAACCAATCTACATTTTGGCATTTGGCATCGACCGGAAGGGACGGACAAGAAAAACAACAAATTATTGATGTTTGCTCTCGAGTCTGGCGCCCTGCGCACCTAGGCATCCACGACACAATCCCAGCAATGATGCCGCGATCATCGTTTTTCTTGACACGCATCAAGATACACCCGGAGGCTCGACATAGTAGTTCTTGGCCTGAGCGCACCGCGGGGTCGCCCTTTCTCGGATGCCGCTGATGTTTCACATATGTCGCACACACGTAAACCCAAACCACGGACAAGTAATACGAGGCAAAGGCTCTTGATAAAACAATGCGCAGAAACAGCGCAATATTGGGCCTGCAACATTGCGCATAGTTCTCCAGAAATGCATAGGGCACAGCGCCCTAAATCAATCGGCCGACCTGCCGCGCAAAATCCACGAACCCGCAATCCGAGCAGCCGATTTGCATATACCCTAAGCTGTGCTCCTCCTCCTCCTCCTCCTTCTCCCTTTTCTTTTTGATATTTTCCAACCCCACCTCGGAGCTGTACATTGTCGTGCCAACGTTCGACTGCTCTAAAAAAGCTCGTTTGGTTCCCTCATGGTGCCCACAAAAAAACACGACAGTACCAAGCAAACGCATTTAATTTGGCGTTGGGGTTTTTGCTCGTCCCTAGTCAATTCCTGAGGGGGATAAGCCCGCGGGGCCCAGGAGGCCAGGTCGGAAGAGGTGGAGAGAGAAACTGCATGTCGTAATTTGGCTCAAGAAAAGAAGGCTGCTTCACCTCTCTCCCCCAATACTTTCGGGGGGAAGCTGAAACATGGTAGCGCGGAGCTGAGAGATGTTCCGCGGCGAGAACACCACTGCGCAACTCTAGCAGCGGAACGCCGACGTGATGGAGCAGCAGCTGCAACAACAGCAGCAACAGATAGCGGAGCTGCTGCAAACAGTACAACGGCTGCAGCAGCAACAGCAGCAACGAGAAGCAGCTGGACAGGCACCAGGACAGCCTGTTCGGGTCGCCCAGCGCTTCGAGGGAGTGCTGGACGCCAAGATCATTGGAAAGGTCAAGCAGTTCGATGGCTCGAGAGCAGGCTGGTCGACGTGGGAGTTCCACTGGAGAGCCTACATGGTGGCGAACGACAAGCGCTACAGGGACTTCTTCGAAAAGCTGGATGACAAGACCCTGGAGCAGCTCGACGATGCCAAGAATGCCACCATGAGCGTCGACGACGTTGACTGGGAGGACTTGAGCACACAGCTGTACTACATGCTGGTGCTCGCGATGCCCGAAGACTCAGCAGGAGAAACCATCATGCGCAACGTCCTACACGGAGAAGGCGGCCAGGCATGGATCCGATTGAAGGCCGAGTATGCACCCAACGAGCCTGGCAACGTCGTAGCGCGCATGAGGCAGCTCATGTCCACACAGTTCGCGCCGAACACGGACGTGGCGGACGAGATTGAGAAGCTGGACTTGGAGATCAACAAGTATGAGAAGGCGGCCGACGAGCACGTGAGCGACAACATCAAGAAGGGGATCCTGCTCGGCGCACTTCAGAATGTGCCAGACCTGCAGAAGCACGTCTTCCGCAACCTTAGGAACCTTGCCACGTACCTCGAGGTGAAGACCGAAGTCCTGAGCGCCTTGAAGGCACAGCGCAGCTTTGACGACGATGCGATGGAGTTCGGAGCGCTCAGCAAAGGCAAAGGCAAGGGCAAAGGAAAGGGCAAGGGAGACAAGGACACAGATAAGGACAAGAGTAAGAACAAGTTCGAACCGAAGGCGAGGGACAACCCGAGTCACCCTCGGAAGTGGTGCAGTCACTGCGAGAAGCCGAACCACGTCAAGGACGACTGCCGCAAGTTCAAGAAGGAGAACGAGGCCAAGGCGGAAGCCAAGAAGAAAGCCAAGGATGAGAAGAAGCAGCGGCGGGCCGTGGCAGCAGGACTGGCCGCCGGCGGAGGCACACTACCTGCAGGAGCTCCTCCTCCGCCTGGGTTCGACGGCCCAGGGCAATTTGCACAGCCACTCACGCAGCACACGGTGTACGCGACGATGCCAGCACCTTCGGGATCGGCTTCGACGGCGAGCACGATACCGACAATGCCTCTCGGCATGCGCGGGATCAACGGCCTCATCGCGGAACAGGACACGCTCAAGCCGAAGTACATCTTCGCCCTCTCGGCCAAGCCGTTGGGGGCGAGGGCGAGGTCGGCCGAGCCCAGCAGGGCGAGGCGGGGGGGCGGCCGTTGGCGCAGTAAAGCGAGGGGGGGGGGGAAGGCAAAGTGCCAGCGGTAGAACCGCAGCTCGGCCGATCGGCCGAAGGGCTCCGTTCGATGAACCTCAGGCCCCGCATCGAGAGGGCACACTGTTCACCGCCTTCGGCCAGCAAGGGTCCGCTGGGCCTTGGAACCGCCAAACATAGCCCAGGGCGAAGAACTGGTCCCTGGGGTGAGAGGGAGAGGTCTGGGAGCCCGCGTCAAGAAACGTCGTGTCGTCGGATGTGGGGGTATGGAAGACGACACTCGCTCGTTATCTTTCCCTTTCCATCTGTTCTCTCTGAACCTGTCCCTGGGTCTGGTTAAAGCGCAAAGACACGCATCCACATACTATTTTAAGATGAAGCACATTTCTGCTCAGTGGTATCTTTTGGAGATGACCGAGTGCTTCAACCGTACAAACATGAACGCGCTTTCGTACCTGCTCTAAAAACAAACGGGTCCAGCAAATTTACCTATATGATGGTCTGAAATCAGCGTGCGCGCACATGAGAACTCAACAAGTATCATATTGACCCAAGAACGATTCGACATACACTGCTACATGCAAGGACGCCGACCCTGTCGGCGTGTATGAGATGCTTTTCCGTTTGAGTCGTCGCCGTCGTCGTCGTCGTCGTCGTCGCGGCCGCGTCGCCCCCCCCCGTTTCTCGGGGTCCTCCCCCCCAAGACCGCCAGGCCAGAGGGACACCCAGCAGCGTGGCCATCGAGTCGAGGGGAAGCCCCTTCCCTTTGATCTCTTTCCCGCCCGGGGGCGGGGGCGGGTCCTGCGGGGGTGTCCTGATACGGGTCAACAGCGGTCCAAGACGGCCCAAGATGACCACAAGACGGCCCAACGCCACACGAGGGCTCCAGGAGGAGCCCCAAAAGGGCCCCACGAGGCGAACATCGTAGTTCTGTGTTTTCCAATCCTCGCCTTTTCGGGCATCCGACGCTCCAAGACGGCCTGTGAAGCCACCAAAATCGCCCCAAGACGGTCCAGAAGCTGTCGAATGACTATCGAAAATTGCCCAATACGGCTCCAAGGCGGCCCCACGACTGCTCACTGGGCTCCCGAAACTGCCGAATAGGACCCCAAACGAAGAGGGCCCCAAGAGGCTCCCGAGAGGGGGAACACGAACCGAGATGTGGAGACTTCCGCACCAAGAGGCCCCCATGAGGCCAAAGGAGGCGCTGAAGAACCCCCCAAGAGGCCAAACAGAGCCCCAAGAGCACTCACAAGTCAACCCCAAAGGTCAAATCAATAAATTTCCTGCAATGTTTGAATGTTTTCTGTCGTCGCCATCGTCGTCTTCCTCCTCCTCCTTCAGGGTCGGCGGCACCGGCCGTCAGGCCTTCCCAATCAAGTGCTACAGGCAGGGACATTACCAATGTGCACAGGCGTGCGCAGATAAGCGAAGACCAAGTGGATGGTTGCATTAGCTCGTTTTCGCTCCGATGGCGCCCACAAGCGGCATTCCCTACCTCCGATAGTCGAACAGGCGGCCCGCGATCATTCGGGGGTCCTCAGACGACGGCAGCACTCGCACGCAGGTCGAACATTTGTATCGGGACTGCGCCTGTGCTCACTTTGAAGAGCCCCAGAATCACAGAGACATACACGTGAGACGCTTGCCGAGAGAATATTTCCTCTGGCGCTGGACACCCTCCCTGCAGGAAGCGGCCGGGGCGTGTGCGCTGGATGAGCCTCGAGATGAGAGCCGTCCTGGGGGCTCTCGGGCGGTCTTGGGGGCCTTTTTCGGCCGCCTTGGAGCGTTGGAAGCTCGAAACCGCGAGAAAGCTAGAAACATCAAAAACCAATGCACAATATTTGACTTCTTCGGGCGCTCCCGGGACGCCTCTCGGAGCTCTCTTGGGGCCTCTTGGAGCCTCCTGGGAGCCTGGAGAACACTAGGAAGTGCTTGGGAGCGTCTTGGGCCGTCCTTTCGCGTTCTGGGGGCTCCTTGGGGGCGTCTTGGGCCGTCCTGGGGCGTTTCAGGGCCTCCCTGGGAGGCCCGGGGGCGCGGAACCAAGAGTTGCCCTCAGATATTCCAGAGGTGTGGGACGCTCCCTCCCGGGGGGAGGGGGTGTTTTTGTTTATATGATGTATGATCACATGAAGTATAGCTATACTTCTATGTGATCAATCCTCCTCCGCACCCAGTCGTCTCCAGAGGCCTCGTGTCTACAGAGTCCCTGGGAGAGTCTCCAGAGGTCCCCACAGGCGAACGCAGGCCCAACACGTCCGAAACATCGAGCTTCGATCCTTTGATCTTCCTCCATTCGAGATCATCTTCTTGCTTCAAATGCTGCCATCCTCCTCATACCTCCTCGAGCCTCCTCATTGGAAGCGGCTGGGGGGTCTGAGCTGGAAAAGCCTTGAGAATATCGGCCACGAAGGGGGATGAGGGCAACTCCGCTCAAATTCGGTCCCTCAACCCCTCCTGGGGTCGAAACCGACCAATTCTTCGAACCGCATCCACCCGTGGCGACGAGGTGGGCCCTTTCTCCCCCTTCTGCTGGCTGGAACCAGGGGGCTGGGGGCTGGGCCTCAGCTCCCCAGCCGGCTCCAATCGTGCTTCTCGTGCTGCCACCATCCACATGCATCCTCATGCCTCATGCCTCCTCCGAGCCGGCCGGAAGAAACAGACGCACGTCCGCCCCGCAGGCGGTCTCAGCTCCCCTCCCCGCGGTCGCTCAGAAGCGACGAAGCTGGCGGCCGCCGAGATCCCAGGATTCTACCTGTCGACGGGGGGGGGGCAGGAGGGAGGATGGGGAGGATGTTCGAGGATCGAGGCTCACTGACGTTTTCTGGTCTTTCTTGTGCCCCTGGGGTGTTCTCGTCGTCACGGATTCGCCTCGAAGTTCTTGTCGGAACGGCCCCCAGTGTAAGTATGGAGGTCAGAAACGTATTACAAGATCGGTCTTGGAGGAAAAGGTCAGGGTGTTGATTTTGACCCGGGACGTAATGTGGGGGTGAAGACACATACTTTCCGATATGTTCGGCGCTCTGATCTCTTTCCTGGGCCAGATGGCCGTCGAGGAACGGCCAGGGACGACAAGCCGGCCCTGGGGAAGAGGGTCGAGCGGTCTGGGGGCGCACGTCACACACACAAATTGCGCAGGTGGAGGTGTTGGAGGGAGTGGCCGAAGTGGAAGGACGGGGAAGGAGGACAACCTCTACACTGTTAATTTCCGTTGAGCCTTCTGGCGGGTGTCCTCGTCGTCACGACTGGATCCGCCTCGAGATCCGGGCCAAAACGCGCTCTGGTGTAGGTCCGGAGATGTCCGGAGGGACGGTGGGAAGCGAAAGGAGGGGGGAGGAGTTTTGTTGCTCCCAACCGCGCTGCGTCCGGCCCTCGCTCTGAACAGAGCACTGCTGCTCGTCTCGTCTCGTCTCGTTTCATCTCCGCTCCTCTCCTCTCTTCTCCCCTGGATGCGGACATTGCGGGGCCTCAAGCGCTCCCCTCCTTACCCTTCAGGTGTCCTCTGGCTTTTCGCTCCTATGTGGTCAGTGCTGGATCCCTCAGAACCCTCCAATACCTCCCCAACTCTCCGCTACAGCGCTACAGTCGGACCTAGGGCACAATAACATCCTTAAGCAACATGGTATCCGCCGCCGGCAAGACACACACGGAACATCCAAGGGTACCCTCCCCAGGATGCACCAGAACACCCGACAAACACGAAACTCACTAGGGTACCCTCCCGAAGCGCCCTCGATCTTATACCTCGGTCCGACTGTAACCCGATCGAGCACAAGACCGAGACCTCGCCAGTGGACCCGCTCTTCCCGAAATTCGTGCGCCTCAGCGCGCTGCGGGCCGCCGCAGGGCAACAAAGAGCAATCGATGCAAAGAGGCTCGATAATTGGACCCGCCTCATTCCTGCTGGGGGTGTTCCGTGTGATCGCATCGTGCTCTACTGGGCCATGACTTGGCCCACACTGAACCCCCTGTACACCTCTACTTCGAGTTGGTCGTATGTCCTGAGAGACTCCCCAATGCAGGTGTGTTTGAGGAAGGGCGGTCACATCCATATCAGCGGGTCCCCGCAGGAACTTGGCTTCGCGGCTTGGACGGAACCCTTCCACAGTGGGCGCTCGCCGACGGCGCGGACGGGGCCCACTCTGTAACATATGACTTTCTGTGCGGGGCGGCTGCGTCAGGGACCTGTTGCTGTTGCTGGCAAAGGTAGAAGCTAGTCGCCGTTTCCTCATCTCCCTGGCTCCTCCTCCTTCTCTCCACAATTACATAATATGAGTACTACTCTCGGCCCCCCTCCGCGTGCGATTTTTCACACACGCACAATCACAATCACAATCACAATCACAATCACAATCACAATCACACACACAATCACGAACACTCACACACACACACGCACTCACACACACTCACACACAATCACACACAACCACACACAATCACACACAAACACAAACACTCGCACACAATCACACACAATCACACACAATCGCACACAATCACACATTTCCCGGAGACAAGGTTTTCGCTAGTGTTTGTTTCAAAATGCTGCTCCCGCTGAGGCGCTGGCCTCATGCTCTGGCTTCCGCTCGTTCCGAAGCGTGTTCCCGCTGCAACGCTGGCCTCATTTCCGCGCTTCCGCTCGTTCCGAATCGTGCTCCCGCTGCAGCGCTGGCCTCATTTCTGCGCTTCCGCTCGTTCAGAATCGTGCTCCCGCTGCAGCGCTGGCGTCATTATTTCCAGTGCCATGCCACGGCATTTCCCCCCCCCCCCCCCCCCCTAAGAAAGCACTGGAGGCCCCGCAAGTTCCCAAGGCCTCGGGCGGCGAACGAAGACTGATCAACTTCGCATCTCGCGGCACGATGGCCATTGCCAACGGCCGATCGGCGGAGGGCACCCAGACAAGACGAGAAAAAAAACCGTGACATGATACACACAAAACTTCGATTTGCATCATAGCAAAGCGCCTGCCAACCAGAAAACCGCCGAAAGAAACCTACCAAGGTCGACGAAGGGACATGTGTCCTGCGAGCGTGGCCGAAATTCGGGGCGGAAATTTGGGCGGCAGCGCGGGGGCCCTGCCATGCCGCGCGGGCAGCGAAGGCCACTGCAAAGGGAGTTTTGCAATGATGAAGAAAAGCTTATTCCGCTATGTGATGGTTGCCATGATCAAATGCCCGAGATTGGCCCAGCTCTGCTGCAGCTTCGGCATCGGTGGAATCAGCGAGCCACTTCGTGATATCATGTGGGGTCGAGACCCCCTTCTTGCAGGCGCATCGGTTGCTCGCGGGGCCCAGGAAAGACTTGGGCAAGGCGGGCAACCGGCATCTCATGAGAAGTGAGCCCGCAGAGATAGGGCGAATATCATCCTCAACTTTGGGAATGCCTGCAATTCTCCACGCGAATGCCTTCGCCGGGAAACTACTCGAAATACGGCCCTGCTGCGCAACGCGTGAGCGGGAAGTCTCCACCCACAGGTCATGCAGCTCGGTGATGATGTCTGGGTAGAGGCGCTTCAGGATCTTGATCTCCGCAGCTGACCAACCGCCCATGCCTGGGGCCCCTTCCGCGCGATCCAGCGCGCGCAGGAAATCCTCGAGGCTTGGTAGCCAGTCTGCAGGGCACTCTGAGGTATGGAAAACCGCACTGCCAGCGTACCTCTTCCAAGCCTCACGTCGAGCTCGGCGTTGATCTGGCGTCTCCTGCGGGCCCCGCTGCTGCTTCCAGTCCTCGCGCATCTCGTCGGCTGAGAAAGGCGCGGATGGAGTACCTCCCCGAAAAAGAGGCGTGGTGAGCTGCTACAGGTCCCGAGGCCACGTCGCGAAATCTTTTTTTGCCATTCGATGCTTTTCTGCTTGGCGATCTCGCGGTGCTTCGCGGCCGTAGCAGTAGAGATGCATTCGAGGGCGTCGCCGTGATTGGGTCGTCCATCGGGCGTGGTTCCACAGATACCGCCAAGCGTAGCACGAGCAAGATCTGCCATTCCGCGGCCGTCGAGAGCATCCTCGGGCGAAGCGTCTGGGACAGCTCTGACATGATGATGAAACAGTCGATGCAATCGGAGAAGGCGGCGTTGGGCAATCGTCTGATGACCTCCATGGGCACTGCCCATGCCTGCGTTACTGTATGAGGGCTCAGATCCTTTGGGCCGCTCCGGGTTGGCGGTCGAAGCCTGCGAAACCCTGCTCGACCCCCAGTTGGAGCGCCGCCTCCGCCCATGCATGACAGAGAGTCCAGCGATCCTCGCGCGTGGCCCCCTGTGGCGACGTTGAGCCAGGTAGCCTGTTGGCACACCTGGACTTTGCGATCTAACGCCAGACGTGGCGACGTCACCTGGCGGCCGCAGTGGCACACCAAGATTTTGCGAACTGGCGCCAGTGAGGGGGGCCACGCGAGAGTCCAACACCTGCTGCAAACGATCGCGTTCCTCGTCCGTGGGGGCCTTGACCATGTCGTACTTGCCAGTATACCGTAGTCGTCGACGTTGTCGTTGGTACACGGGTATCTGCATTTCGTATTCCACCAGGCCGTGGTGCGGCGCTCCAGGGAGAAGCTGCATATGTCGGATGACAGGTGTCGATATCTCAGGGCCGAAGTGCCCTGCGCGTGTAGGCGATGTCCCCTGCGAGGTAGTTGGGACATGGTGAGCAGCGAACTGGAAACTAGGCCCCAGCACTTGAGAGTAGGCAGGCCTCCAGTTGATGTCGCCGAAACATGTACAGGGTGTCCGTCGATGCCAAGGCCGTGTATGTAGTGAAGCAGCGAGGCCATCCAAGAAACATCACACCAGTGGGGCGTAGACAAAGAGAACACTAGCTCGTGCTGCACGTATGCCCGCGAGCCCGCGGCCCAGAACGGGGTCCCGCATGATAGCTGTGCGCCCAAGGTGCGAGCGCCACAGAATAGCAGTACCACCAGCCCGCGCAGCACAGCGAGCACCCTTCGGCGGCGGGGGGGGGGCGCGCCACGGCCCAGCCAGCACGACGGGCAGGGTTCAGTACCCAGCGTGGTCGTTCAGTACCCAATCGTATTTCATGCAGCGCGATGAGACCAACACAATCATCATCACACCTGGACCGTACTTCCAATAGGCGAACTTTGGTAAGTGATGTAACATTAAGCGAAAAGTTGGCAATCTTCCGCGGGGTCCTGGGCTCATCCGCGTCGCCAAGCTCATCTCCACCTCCTCGTTTTGGGTCCCGCGTGCCAGAACATAATCGAGATGATGATCCCTCCGACCCCGATGATGAGGCCGCTGCTGCAGGACGCTTCAGAGCCTCGGCAACACGCCTAGCTCCTGGATGTTGAAGAATACGTTGGAGGCGCGCTTCTCGCCGAGCTTTGCTGCGCCGCTCCCTCCCTTCGTCGTAGTTGGCCTTGGTAGTGGGGCAGGTCTGGCGCGTCAGTCTCCTGGCCTGCTGCGCGCGCTTCCTGGCCTCGATGCACTTGGCCTTCGCGATGGGGCAAGTCTTGAGTTCGTCGTTCAAAATATTGGCCCCTCTTCGGGATCTGGCTCTGCGTGATTGTACATTTTGCTTCACGTACCACTTCTTTCGGTTGATCTTGCATGTGGCCCCCCTCCGTGCAAAAAAGCCTCTTCAGCGCGTCTTTGGAGGGGCAAGTGGCGGCGCGTGCACTACATGCTGTGTCCCTGGCTCGAAGTAAGACTTTCCTGCCGCCACACCTGGAAACAAGTGTAGAACGTAGAGTACTGCTTGCCCTCGGACGCCGCGGTGGCGCTGTCCAGGGTGAGACAGCATGCTGAATCACGGTGCTGATCAGGAAGTTTCGCATGCCATTCTTGATACATTTGCCATGCACCACGTCGTACTGCCAAGCTCCTCGCCGTCATCGCTGTGGTGCGGGTACTCTCTGCAATAGCTTCGCGTGACTTTTGTGGTGGTGATTCTCCGACGCGATCTCTCAAGTTGGCTGTAGCTCGTTGCCTTCTTTTGCAAGCACTGCTGAAGCCGTCCGCCGTAGGAAGCCAACCGCACTTTGGGCAGCGTAGGCGAGCAGCTCTGGTGCAATCCACAGGAGGTGAATCGCCAGGAGCGTCGATGAGCTCCCCAAACGCGCAGCGAACTTCAGGAGGGACAGAGGGGGCTCTGGCCTTCGACTTTGGCTTGGCACGAGAAGATGGGGCTCCCAGCAGGGACTTGGCCTTCCTAAGCTCCGAGGCTGGAACCGAAGAGACCGAGGGCGCTCCAAGAAAGCTTCTCGCGCGCTCCAGGGAGGGGCCGAGGGCAGCAGGCTTCGCAGACGATGGCGATGCCGTAGGATTGCCTCCGCCCACAAAGAGGTCAGGGTAGGGGAGGTTGCCTTCGCCCACGATGGCGATGCCGTAGGCTTGCCTTGCCTGCTCCTTCTCCTCCTTCCTACTCGTCTTCGTCGCCGTCGTCCTTTTTCCTTTCTCCTGCAATCATTTCCCATGCCATTGCTTCAAGTGGGTCCCACGGGGCGCGCAACGCCACTGCTTCCTGCATAACCTTTGCAGGGGGACTGCAAGCCTCTTCGTATCACGACGGGGAGATGGTCTGGCGCGTCCCTCGTTTGTCGTCCGCCCTGCTTGGCCTCGGGGGGAGGAAGGGACAGGCAAGTGGGGCCGAGAGAGAGAGAGAGAACGGATGGAACGGACAGGGCGACACCTGAACTGGTTCGTCGTACCTTTCTTGAGGATGCTCGACTGGTAGGTGCCTTGTCTCATGAGCCCTCCGCCTCCTCGCGCGGGCGCGGCGCGCGAACGGCGGCCAACCTCTACCCTGCGCCCTGCCGCGTGCGCCTGCCACGAAGACCAGTGCAGGACGAAGATACCAGTGTGAATCAGGACCGAGACTTATCTGCGGGCTGTGAGAGCTGGCGGGTCTGTAAGATGCATCGGGCGCCGCTGCCGTTCCAGGCGCCCTGAGGGCGTCCCAGAACGCTCCGGAGCGATTTGTCTTCATCTCAAGCCTTCCTGGCTGAGAGGGGACGATCGGGAGGACCAGCTCGGGGAGTCAACACATCGACCTGGAATCGGTGATACATCGCCTAATAGATCTGCGATGGGGCTCCGATACTGAATCCGCACGGTCCCTGGCGGCGTGGGCTATCATTCAAGCAGCTATCGGCGAACGATGGGCAATCTAGGATCTATCCCCCAAACAACACCCCAAACTACCGCCCTTCTCTGCCTCCGCATCTACAAAACCGCACGGCCCCAGACGGCGCGGGCTATCAATCAAGCCCCTATCGTCGAACAGTGGGCGATCTGGGTCTATCCCCCCTAACAGCACCCCCAACTACCGCCCTTCTCTGACTCCGCACCTACGAATCCGCACGGTCCCAGGCGGCGTGGGCTATCAATCAAGCCCTTGTCGTCAAACAGTGGGCGGTGTGGGTTCTATCCCACCTAACAGCACCCCCAACTACCGCCCTTCTCTGCCTCCGCATCTACGAATCCGCACAGTCCCAGGCGGCGCGGGCCATCAATCAAGCCCCTATCGTCAAACAGCGGGCGGTCTGGGGTCTATCACCCTAACATCACCCCTAACTACCGCCCTTCTCTGCCTCCGCACCTACGAATCCGCGCGGTCCCAGGCGGCGTGGGCCATCAATCAAGCCCCTATCGGCGAACAATGGGCGATCTGGGGTCTATCCCCCCTAACAGCGCCCCTAACTACCGCCCTTCTCTCCCGCCGCATCTTCCCACGTCCATGCAAGAGCGCTGCGGCGCAAGAGTTGTCAGCGCGCGCCTGGGGGCGGCAACGCAACGCCACCCCCTCCGTCGCTCGAGTGATCACCAAAAGGGGGATGCGTGTTTCTGTCGACCGCGCCAGATGGGGCGGGTTTCGCGTTTGCATTTGCGCGGGTTGATGGCCGCCCCTAATGATTCATGCTGGCATTCGGGATATTCCTGCTGTTTTTCGCAGCTTGTGTTATGCTGATATGCTCTGCCGACTTCTTGGAAACTCCTGTGACACTAGCCGTAAACTATCTCGTTTAGTTATTCAACTGGCCAATGTACTCTCTGCGCTTTGCGATCTCGACCCTGATGGCGCCGGGATGCTACGTGCGGCGCGTGGCTCCTTTGGTGAGCTCCTGGGGACGAGTCTCAGGGAAGAATTTCGGCAATGCTCCCTCGAGTGCCATCTTGGGGAAGCTCTGCGAAAACCTGCCGAACCCCGCTTGCCGGAGCGAAAAGGCGTGTGAAACATTTGGCTGTCCCACTCTCCCTTTCCTTTCCCCTCCTGCTTTCTTGTCTCTGTCTCTCGCTGTTCTCGTTGTCCCCCTTCCCTCGCCCGCTGCTTCCTTGCGTCTATCCCGGGCCGGAATGCACGCCCTTCGCAGGATTTCGCGGCTCGCAAGTGTCGTGAAAAGAGCCACTGAAAGAGAGGCGCACGCGATGTTCCGTTCCCCTCCCCTGGATTTCAAAATGCCAGCCTAGGGGGGGGAGGGGGTGGGGGGGCAGGAGCATGTCAACGCCTCCCGGGGCATCCAGAGCCACCAGAAAGCCCCAATATAGCCCAACAGGACCCAGACAGAGCGCCAAGTCAGTCGAAGAGAGCGTCATGACGGCCTTGGGTAGCCTCACGACGATTCAAAATGGCTTCAAGATGGCTCACGAGGCCCCCAAGACAGCTCGAAAGCGCCTCCAGAGGATCGCCGAGAGCGCCCCAGAGGCCCCAACCATCCCATTCCTTAGGAAACGCATGAATCTTCAAGCACGTTTGTACTTTACGTTTTGACAGCGAGCACTACGGTCCAAATGGCCCCCAAGATCGTCCGAAGACGGCCCATGATGCCTCCAAGAAGGCGCCAAGACGGCCCAAGAAAGCCCAAAGACAGCCCCAGGGGCGCCCCAAGACGGCCCAAGACAGCCTCTGGTGGGCCCCAACAGGGCTCGAAGAAAGCTCAAGACGGGGAATACGAGTTGACATTTCGAGCCTTTCTCATCGAGAGGGCTCCTCGAGCCCCCCAGAGGCCCCCTGGGCCCTCCAAGAGGCCCCAAGAGACCTCCAAGAAAATCCCAAGAAGCCCCCCAGAGACCCCCACGAGGCCCCCAACAGCCTCCCACATGCCTCCAAGAGTTCTCCGAGAGGCCCTGGAGAGGCATATCAAGAGACCCTCAACTTCATCCATGAGGCCCCTGACCCAAGATCAAATTTCCACGATCGTCTCAAACACTGAGACTCACTCCTTGTGCGGGTCGGCGGAATGGCGCAAGCTACTTGAATTTAAGCTTCTTGGGACGGCTCTGGGAGAAACGTGTCGCAATTTTCGAGCCGGGGTGGGCTGGAACCGTTACAATCGAGCCTGTGGCGCTTTTCAAATTGTGTCGCCTCCGCCAGAGCCCCCAAAATGTTGCCAAGATGGACCCAGAGAGCCCCCTTCGAGGCTCGAATGTGGCTCTCTAGAGACATCTCGGCAACAACTTGGGTGGCTCTTGGTCTGTCCGTCCACTGCTGAGGCCCTCGCGGGGGCCACTGGGGCTTCTGTGCTCCGCCTTTTCCACGACCGTGTGCGCCCCTGATCGGGTTGCCCAGGAGGGTGCCAACGCAACAAACGAAACGTCAATACAAAACACGAAGTGGCCTCATAAACAATGCACCTACACGCTATCCCAGAAATACGCGTCGGAACTGACCAGACACATTGCCAACAAGACACTTGATACACCGTGCGCGCAATCGGACCCCGCTGGGATGCCCAACTCTGCCGTCGTCCGAACATTTGACGAGCACCGAATGGCATGTCCGACTCCGCGCGCGTCTTCTGCAGGGCCACGCCGCGAGCGTGCCTTCTGTCGGGCACCAGGCTGGCACGCTCATCCTCGTCACGGTGGCTCGCCCCGTTACGTGCGGGCCACCTCTCGACCAGCGGCGGGGAAGCAATGCATGAGCGTTCCCTGAAGAGGCAACAAGCCGCTGCCGCAATCTCGGTCGACGCTTGGTCAGCCGGGGTACACCAGGCCGATCTCAAGAAGCAGGCCACAATATGGGGATCTGACGCTCTCGGAAGCTCATGTTCGGCTTGCGGGCTGGTTCTCCGACGCGATGATTTCGCAGGCAACTGCATATGACTTACAGCGGCGATTGTGCTCTGATATGGGCCTGAGAGAGCGACGCTTGCTGAGGCCAACCTGGTCGCCATATCTCCTGATCGCGTGCTTCACAAAGCTGCGGTAACCGAGGCTGTCTGCCCATGGCGGCCAGAACATCTTCGTGACTCCATTCAGACGTAAACACATATTCAAAGAGTTCAATGGTTCTTCACTCCCGTCAACCTCGGAGAGACAATCGTGGTCGCCGTCCGTCTCGTCTCCACCATCCTCTTGCTCTCCTTCCTCTTCATCCTCCTCTTCCTCGCCGCACTTGCCCCCGGCTTGTGCACGCCAATGCTCGCTGCGGATGTCCAGCCGCTCCACCGAAACATCCGCGGCCTCCACGAAGGTTCTCTGGCCGCAATAGAAGCGGATCGGCCCGTGGCCCGTCACGTTGGCCAGGGTTTCGGACGCCCCAGCCTTGGCGCTCTCGACGATCCACTCGCGGGTGTACTCCAACTCGTCTGCGTGGAGCCAGTCTGCAAGACAGGGGGTGGTCATAGAACTCTGGCGAGGGGTGGAGACGTCCGCTGCTCCAATGTCCGACGAGAAGTGGAGGATCATCTGATTCACTCTCAGCGTCTCACTGAAGACGTCCACGACCACCGACACCGAGCCGACGTGCTGCTGGCGGTCCACGTCGTTCGCGGCGGAAGACGACGCAGAGGACGACGCGTCCGCGTCCGACTGCCAGGGGTCGAAGGCGATCCTGCGAGGTTCGAAGATCGATCGAGGATCGAGGATCGAGGATCGACCCAGGATCGAGGAAGGGAGATGAGGATGAGGGAGGCAAAGAAGAGGATGGCCCAGCTGTGAGGCAGGGTCGCTCGACGAGCACGAAGAGGATGACAGTCAGGAGTCCTGAGGTCGTCGCCTGCGTCGGGCGCGCCGCCCGGCGCGGGCCCGGAGGCCCTGCGCCCCTGCGCCGCTGGGCTGTCGCCCGCGCCCAGCGGCGAGCACGCGACCCCCTGCGGGTCCACGGCCAGCGGGCCCGTGGAGCTGCTGGGGCCGTCGGCGCCGCCGCCGCCCTGCAGGCCGAAGCGCCGCTGCTCGCCGCCTCTGGCGGCCCCGCCCCGGGGGCAGGGGCAGTCGAGCAGGGGCAGGCCCCCCTGGCAGGGGCCGTTGGGAAAGGGGGCCCAGGCCGCTGGCTGCGCTGCAGCCCCAGACCCAGCACCGATCTCGGCCTCGGCCGCCGCCTCGGCCCCGGTCCTGGCTCCGGCTCGTGCCACGGCCCGCCCCCTGGTCATCCTCGCCTGGAGGAACAGAGCTCTGCGGAGGTCCGCGCGGATCTCCTGGACCGGCGCTGCACCCCGTCCCTGGCGCGCGGGGCGCGCCAGTGGCGGCGCCTCTGCCGCCGCCGGGGGGTCCAGCGCAGATCCAAGAGATCCGCGCGGAACTCCGACTGTCTGTGTGTGTGTGTGTGCATTTTTGTTCCTTCCGCGATCGCCTCGCCAACCCTCTGGAAGCTGATCTGCACGTCCGCCTCGGTGACTCGGTAGGGCACCAGCCGCGCGTCGAACTCCGACGCTCCGAGTCTGCCGACCAATCGCGGTTGCAAACAAGTTGCCAAAACTGGTTCCGTTACGTTCAACTGTCCATACTCAAACAGACCCCTAACCCTCACATGGTCGCTAAGGTCGACGAAGTCCAACACGTTTGCGCCCAACATCTCCCTCCCGAACACATCCTGGAGACGTTTGCTGACATGCGTCACGATTCCTGTGTGCCTCATCACTGTGCAGCAGCCCTCTGCGGAGTTGTCGAGCAGATTATGCAAGGCATCAATGTGCTCCCCTAGTTGCAAAAAAGACGATGCAAGGAGCCACTCGAAAAGTGTCATCACAAACGATATCACAACTATAAGCGATATGCTCGCTTGGATTGCATCCTCGCCCCTTACAGGCAAGCACGTGAGGAACATTAGCATTGAGCAGGAAGCGAACACATTGACGGCTAAGGAGTGCACGCCCAGTGCGTGGCACAAAAACACTTTTCCTACGAGCGTCATGGCAACGATCGTGAAGCCCTGCGGGTCTACAAGGTACGTCAGAAACTGGAGCGTGAAGCATACAGACAGAACCACATCTGACTTCAAGGTCTTCGGTGGAAGATACATCAGCAACAGAGACAAACATAACTCGCTGCCATCGACGATCCAGAACACGAGGCCCTCAGGCCTCCTGCCCAACAAAGAGTTGACCAAGTCCACAAGAATTTCGCCTGCCACTACGACGCCGTAGATCAACCACAGATTGCGCCGACTCGCCGTGGAGGCCATTCACAGAAGAGCACAACATGGTATCAACATAAACGTTCAGAGGTCCGCGCGGATTTCTTCGGCCAGCGCTCGACCCCCCCTCCTCCCCTGGCGCGCGAAGCGCGCCAGGGGCGGCGCCGGAGGCGCCGCCAGAGGGGCGCCCAAGTCCGAGCCAAAAAATCTGTGCAACAATTTGGGGGAAACGGCGAAATACTAATACTGCTGCAACCCCTCCCGGGGTGCGTTCTGACAACGGTTTCGGGGCGAATCGGGCCGTGACGACAAGGGAAGGGCACCGGCGCCAGTGTATTATCCTCCTTCCCTGAAATCCGACGTCACAGAACAAACAAACACCGTAGAACAACAAGACCAAAGCTCTAGACCCGATCTTTCTGCAACATTTTTCGAGCCAAATCGATCCGTGAAGGTCTGGGGGCCCGAAACGTGGCAAAATCACCCGTTGCGAAAAAAATGCGACGCCAAGATCTCAAAGTCCGAACGCTTGTGTTGATGTGGCTCTCTGCTCTTCTGGATGTACTTCTGGCTCGTCGTCGTCGCCCACCAGCGCGTCAGATGGAGGCGGCAGGCGGTGCCGGGCCCTGCGCCAAGCCCCAAGCCCTGACCGAGCAGGGGCTCCGCGCTCATGAGTCCCAGCTCTGCCTCCCTCCCTGCCTCTTCCTTGAGGGGCAGCAGCGCTTTTAAACCAAAGTGGCGTCTGAGAATGTTCGCGCGTCCCCCTGCTTCTGATCGGCCCGCGCATTCGGAGTCGTCGTCGAGCTTTTCGTTATCGGCGTCGCGGTTCTCCTCCTCCTCCTCCTCCTCCTCCTCCTCCTCCTCCGCATATCTCCGCATCCGCGTGATTCTCCTTCTCGCCCTTTTTCACTACACCTCCTCCTCCTCCTCCTCCTCCTCCTCCTCATCCCCCTCATCCTCCTCCTCCTCCTCCCCCTCCTCCCCCTCCTCCTCTCCTCCTCCGGCTCGTCCCCCTCGTCGTTGTCCTCCTCATCCTGATCCCCCTGCCGCGCCTTCCGCCCTTCCTCCTGCACCTCCTCATCTCACTCCTCCTCGTTTCCCTCCTCATACGAATCATTCTCATCCTCCTCGTGCAAAGCCTCCTTCTCCTCCTCCTCCTCGGCTTCATCCTCCTTCTCCTCCTCCTTATCCTTTATTTCCTCATCGCACTCCGCGCGCGGCATCTCGGGCCGACTTAGAGCGGATTTGCCCTCGTCCCAATCTTGACCAATTTTGCTCGAGACCCATCCAGCGCAGACTACCCGATCCCTTCCAAGTTCCGCAGCCATCTCGGCCCTGGCCAGATCACCTGTGGAATCCCCAGAGGCTGCCGACACCGAAGGGGAGGGAGGAGTCAGGGGCAAAGTCAGGGAGGATGTGCTCAGGGGGGGACGCATCAACCCCCAGTGGCCCATTCATCGCCAACAGGCTCCTGATAGCACACCCCGCCCAGGAACGTGTGGTGTCGCTATCGGGGGTCTATCAGCGATGTATCGCCGATTCCAGGTAGATGCTTCCCCCCCCCCGACGGAGACCCCCCTATCGTTCCTCCTCAATCGAAGCAAAAACCTAGCATAAGCTTTCGGAGGTCCGCGCGGATTTCCTAGATCTGTGCTGGACCCTCTTCCCTGGCGCGCTCCGCGCCGATTAAAGACATCCGCGCGGACCTCCAAAAATTTATGTTTATGCGATGTTTCCGCAACCAGCTGAACAGTTTGGGGTGATGTTGTGGCGGAAGCTTGTTTCGCCCGAGGGACTCTCCGACAAGACATCCTCACGCAAATGAGGTGTTCCTGCCCGTTTCGCCTGAGACGTCCTCGCAACCCTGCTTTCCAAGCTAGCCAGGATTGGGCGATTAGCCTGAGGCATCTTCCAAACTATAAGCTCCGAAATGCTGCGAGACAGGTGGTCCGGCGAGTTTCGCCTGAAACATCATCGCAACTCTGACCTCCGAGGTGCCGCGCGCGAGATAGTCTGGCGCGTTTATCTGAGACATCCTCGCAACTCTGAGCTCCGATGTGCCGCGCGCGAGGTGGTCCAGCCCGTTTCGTCTGAGATATCTTCGCAGCTCTGGGCTCCGAGATGCTGCGCGCGAGATGATCCAGCCCGTTTCGCCAGAGACATCCGCGCAACTCTGAGCTCCGATGTTCCGCGCGCGAGGTGGTCCAGCCCGTTTCGTCTGAGACATCTTCGCAATTCTGGGTTTGAGAAGATGTGCGCAAGGTTGTCTGGCTCGTTTCGCGGGAGACATTCTCGCAACTCTGGGCTCTGAGATGCTGCGCGAGAGGAAATCCCGGGCGTTTCGCCTGAGACATCATCGCAACTCTGATCTCCGAGGTGCCGAGCGCGCGATGGTCTGGCGCGTTTCGCGTGAGACATCTGCACAACTCTGAGTTCCAAGGTGCCGCGCGAGACGTGGTCCAGCCAGTTACGCCTGAGATATCCTCGCAACTCTGGGCTCCGAGAATATGTTCGCCAGGTGGTCTGGCAGGTTCCGCCTGAGACAGCCTCGCAATTCGGGCTACGAAATGCTGCGCGCGAGGTGGTTTGTCTTGTTTCGCCTGAGACATCGAAGCAACTATGGGCCCCGAGAGAGAGGAGCGAGGAGGGATGGGGATCAGACCCAAGCGTACCATTTGATGACACTTCTGATGTCGAACTGTGCTCTGGGAGAGGTCTGGGCGCCGCCTGAGATGCCGCGCGCGAGGTGGTCCAGCGTGTTTCGCCTGAGACATCCTCGCAACTCTGGGCTCTGGACCCCTCCCGGGGTCGAAACTGACAAATATTTCGAGCCGCGTCCAGCCGTGGCGACGAGGGGGCTCCTTTCTCCCACTTTGTGCTGGCCAGAGTCACCGCTGGGCCACCTCAGCCCCCCAGCAGGCTCCAAAATGTCGCCGTGGGGATTCCGCCAGTGATCCGGGCCCCTTGTGGGAGACTTTCGGATGCTCTGGGAGTTCTGTTGGCGGGCACGGGTCCTGCACCCACCTTAGGGCTTCCCCACGACCAGCCAAACACTGTTTCTGTTCCCGAGCGTCCCACCCTCCACGGGGGGAAATGGCAATCGAAACCCATCCTAAAAAGCAAACGTCGGGAATCAAAGGCCCGGCCAACCTCTGCCGACGTCGCCATCCCGCCAACCAGGGGCCAGATCACCCCTCGGCGCGCCCTGCGCGCAACCAGCCATGAAAGATAAGCAACGAGCGCCGATGCGGATTGACGGAAGCAAATAAGCACTAACACAAGCATTTGTACAACAACAGATTGTTAAGAGTAATTCTGAATGGGGAGGCTTCCAACCTCCCGAACGCAGGCATACAGCATCAACACAAAAGTCTGATCTTTCGGTATTTGGCTTCCAGCTTCGAGTTCGAACCCACAGCCTAAGCGTGGCTGAAGTAAAACGTGTTCGAGATTCTAGTGAACACGAAACTTTATTTAAGGCAGGAGAGGAGGGGGAAAGGGAGGAGAACCGCGAGGAGGGGGACAAGGAGATGGGAGAAAAGAGCAACACGATACAAACTACACTGCCGGAGGAGTTATGGTGGAGCGTCCAGCCCCGAACGCCAGCGGACAACATCATATCTAGAATCCCACCAGCCCTTTGGGCGTGAGTGGTTTAGAGAGCCCGCTCTGTCCTCAACCCCCCTTCTTCCCCTTCGGGGAGGGGTTTACCCCTCCCCCTACCCCCTCCCCCTGGACCTGGACAGGGAGTCCGGGGTGGTGTCAGGGGGGTCTTATTCGACTCCTGGGAGGGCCAAACCCTCACGAGGATTCTGGCCCCGAGGGGGGGACCGAGTTTGGCCCCTCTGCTCGTCTTTGAAGCCAAAATCATTGATTTTACTACGGTGTTGGGCCCATTTTGGCGTCCTGAGGGGGCCGCGCTCATCTTCCTTCATAGCAAAATCATTGATTTTACGAAGGTTTTGGGCTCATTTTGTCCTTCTCAGGGGGCAGCGCTCCTTTGCGCTTCGGAGGAGGTCGCAAGAGGCCCCAAGATGGCCCCAAGAGGCCCCCAGGAGCCTCCCAAGAGGCCTCCAAGAGGCCCCAAGAGGCCCCCAAGAGGCCCCAAGAGGCCCTAAAGAGGCGCCCAAGAGGCCCCCAAGAGGCCCCCAGAGGCCCCACGAGGCCCCCAAGAGGCCCCCAAGAGGCCTCTTTTTTTTCTCCTCCCCCAAGCCCCAAGCGGATCCCGCCGCGGGGCTCGTCCGCCGCAGACTGCGGCCAGCCTCAGGCCTGATTGGCCTGGCCCAGCTGGTTGCCCTCCAGCTCGGTCTCACGTTCACCATGCTCACATAGTTGAACGTCCCCCTCTGCAGCTTCTGGAGCTGCTCCTCAAGCCCCTCGCCGAGCTGGCAGGACGGCGCCCTGCTCCATCGGCCTGCCATTCTGCGGGTTCTTACCCGCCAGAATCCTGTCCCGCTTCTTCCTCTTCGCGTCATCCTTGGTGGACCGCCCGCGGGGCGCCAGCGGGCCTGGGCAGGCAGCCCCCAGACCTGCCCGACGCCTTGCCGAGTGAGCACCGCACACCACGCACACCACGTACGGGCCATGGACTTCAACACGATGCGGCCTGCCCTGCTCCTCAGGCACAGCACGTTCTTCGCGTTGTTCTCCAGGCCGTGCTGCTGCTGGTGTTGCTGCGGCTGCGGCCTCCGCTGCGATGGCCACGCTGGCCTCCAGCGAGCTGCCTGTTCCCGCACTGCGCGTGCCTGTTGCCTGCCAGAGTGGTCGTACGCATTCCGCTTGCCACATCTTCAGGCACATCCGCTTGGACGCCGCACGATAGCCACACCTCATGCACACCTGCCAACCTCCCGTCTCCACGACGTCGTGCTCGGTCAAGGTCAGCATCGGCTTCGGCACTCTTCGCCTCGGCACACCTTTCTCCTTGGGCGGCACGTCTGGCCACGTACCGCCCATCTTTTGGTACCACCAACCAATGTTCTGCAGCGCCCGACGTACTCGCCCTGCAAGGTCCTCCAGCGCTTGGTGCTTGCCGTAGTGTGCGTCCATCTCCGCGCCCACCTTTGCCAGCAGGTCCACCTCGCTGTTGCCCTTCGCAGTCTTCAGGCCCTCACCCTCGAACTGCCCGATCCTGCTCTTGGGCCTGTGGGCCTTCACGTGCTTCGCGCAATGAATGTCAAGGTCCAGGTCCTTCACCTTATGCCAGATCCTTCGCCACAGGTCTGCGTGTGGGCGCTTCCAGCTCGTGCACCACCGCTCTCCTCTCTGCAAGCCCTCCACGATGCCTTTGTGGTCCGTGTAGACTTGTCCTGGCGGCAGCATTCGCTCCAGCATCTTGAGGAAGGCCCACATCTCGGCTCTCTTAACCCTCCTGTGGATCGGTAGCGAGCACGGCAGCGGACCCCACAACTGCATCTTCGCGGTGCCGTTGCCGTTGAGGGACATCGCTGCCCAGCCCGTCTGCGCCCAGTCGCTGTGCCCGAGCTTCGAGCCGTCGCTGACGATGTCGCCTGTGAAGTACTCCTCCTCACCGTCGACCACTTGTCCGTAGTACTGGTCCTCTTCGATTCCCACGAACTTCCAGTCCGCCTGTGGCGACCTCACCAGCCCGCGCGTCCACAGCATGTTGGTGTCCTGCTGCGCCGCCACGTGCTGCCAGTCCGCCTGCGCCTGCAACCTCTGGCCCCTGAGCGCGTGGCACTTGTAGTACCGATGATGCTCGGTGCCCACCGCACCTCCACAGGCCAAGCAGATGTCCGTGGGTACGATGTTGCACCTGCACAGCTTCTCCACAGTCCACGCACCTCCGACGAAGACCTTCTTCGCCGCATTCCTCGCGTGCTTCGGGAAATCACGTGCACGTAGCTGCGCGACTGCTGGCGCCAATATCGGCATTGGGCTCAGGTTCTTGAACTCCTCCGCCTGCGTCCATTCCTCCCAGAGGGTTGCCTGCACGTCCTTGCGCACCATCGCCGCGATGTCCATGGGGCACACCTCCTGCATGTTCAAAACGAAACCCTCCTTTGAGACGAAAGTGTGCCACGCAGGCCATGTCCACGTAGCCCTCCTTATTGACATGATGACTGCCCCTGCTGGACCTCGCACTCGGGCCCAAGCAGGCTTCATGCCGACCTCCTGCTGCTGCCGCCTCCATGCCTGCTGCAACATGGTGGCTATGTTGTCCCATTGGCCTCCTCCATCCTCGTCGTGTACGCCATGCCATACTGCCCGCGCCCACCTCACTATGGGCGCCTCTGTGACCTCGTATGTAAAGGCATGAACGATTCTTGCCCCGGTGCCGGTGCCGGTGCCGGTGCCGGTGCCGGTGCCGGTGCCGGTGCCGGTGCCGGTGCCGGTGCCGGTGCCGGTGCCGGCGCCGGTGCCGGTGCCGGTGCCGGTGCCGGTGCCGGTGCCGGTGCCAGTGCCGGTGCTGGTGCCGGTGCCGGTGCCGGTGCCGGTGCTGGTGGCCGGTGCCGGTTGCCGGTGGCCGGTAGCCGGTGCTGGTGCCAGTGCCGGGGCCGGTGCTGGTGCTGGTGCCGGTGGCCAGTGCTGGTGCGGGTTCTTGTTTTCCCAGAACATCCTCTCCTTCTCCCTTCCGCCTCCCGCCTCCCAGCAGTGCCCCTCCCGCCCCTCCAGGGAGGCCCCGCCTGAGCGAGGAGGGTAACGGGAACCCATGCTATTTACATGGTTTCGTGCCCTTCCCACCTCTCCAGGGAGGCCCCGCCTGAGCGAGGAGGGCATCCCACCCCTCCAGCAGGGAGGCCCCGCCTGACTGAGCGAGGGGGGTATCGGAAACCCATACTATTTACATGTTTTCGTGCCCCTTCCACCCCTCCAGGAGGCCCCGTCTGAGCGAGGAGGGCATCGGAAACCCACACTATTTACATGGTTTCGTGCCCCTCCCTCCCTTCCAGGGAGGCCCCGCCTGAGCGAGGAGGGAATCGGGAACCCGTACTATTTACAAGGCTTCGTGCCCTTCCCACCTCTCCATGGAGGCCCTGCCTGAGCGAGGAGGGAATCGGAAATGAATAAAGATTACATGGTTTCGCGCTCCTCTGCCACCCCTGCAGGCAGCGCCCCGCCTGAGCGAGGAGGGTATCGGAAACCCATATTATTTACATGGTTTCGCGCCCTTTCCATCCGCCTGAGCGAGGAGGGTATCGGAAACCCATACTATTTACATGGTTTCGTGCCCTTCCCACCTCTCCAAGGAGGCCCCGCCTGAGCGAGGAGGGTATCGGAAACCCATGCAACTTACATGGTTTCGTGCCCCTTTCACACCTCCAGGGAGGCCCCGCATGAGCGAGGAGGGTATCGGAACTCATGCGATTTACATGTTTTCGTGCCCCTACCACCTCTCCAGGGAGGCCCCGTCTGAGCGAGGAGGGTATCGGAAACCCATACTATCTAAATGGTTTCGTGCCCTTCCCACAAACATGGGTGAGGAGGAGGGGAGAACATTACCTATCCATATCACGTCCTACTCCTCCCACTGAGGAGGGTGAGGAGGAGGGGTAGTTCTGCGATGAGGAAGGCTTCATCATGATGATGGTGATGACGATGGTTACACTGCTGTTCACGATGACGGCGATAATGGTGATGGACGATGACAATGGCGATAACGGTGATTATGATGATGATGCTGATGATGATGACGATGATGATGATGACGATGACGATGATGACAACGATGGCGACGACGACGAGGATGATGATGCAGATGCTGGTGATGATGACGATGCTGCTGCTGATGCTGACGTTGCTGGTACTGAGGATGATGATGACGACGATGATGCTGATGATCATGACGTCCACGATGATGCGGACGATGATGATGTCAAGGACGGTGATGGTGATGATGATGACGATGCTGATGATGATGATGATGATGATAATGATTATGATGATGATGATGATGGCGATGGTGGCGACGACGATGATGATGATGACGCTGGCGATGATGATGCTGATGATGATGATGAGGATGATGATTATGGTTATGATGATGCCGATGATGCTGACGATGATGATGATGATGATGTTGATGATGTTGATACTGATGATGACGACGATGATGCTGATGATGACGACGACGACGGGGTGACGACGATGCTGCTGATGATGCTGATGATGACGACAATGATGCTGGTGATGATGATGATGATGATGATGATGATGATGATGATGATGATGATGCCGAGGATGAGGAGGACGAGCAGGAGCAGGACGAGGAGGAGGAGGAGGACTCGCTTGAACGAGGAGGGTCGCGGACAGCATTGCTCTTTACCAGGTTTCGTAGGCCTCCCCCCTTCCAGCGGGGCCACGCCAAAGCGAAGAGGGTATCAACAACCCGTACTATTTACAAGGCTTCGTTTCCTGAGCACCTGTCCTCCCTCCTCCTTTCTTTCGTCTGCCCTTTCGTGCGTACTTACTCGTTCGATGAGTTTCTCCTTCGTGTTGATGTTGTCGTACCCCATGGGTCCCACGAAACTGTTAATATTTTTATGTGGGGAACTGCGTTTGCATAATTTTACCATTGATTGGACTGCAATCGATTCCACTGGGTTTGCACTTGATTGGCTTGCAACCGATTGGATTGCAACCGCTGGGGGGGCGCACAGGGCAGCGACGAGGAGGCGGCGACGGGACGGTGACGGCGACGAGCAAGGAACCGCCAGACCGACCCTCAGGCCAAGACGACGGGCGGCGACGACGCAGCAAGGGGGGGCGACGGCAAGGACGGAAAAACCAGACCGCCCCTCAAGCCCAGACGACGACGGGCGGCGACAGGGCGGCAACGGCGAGGAGGAGAGAGCCGCCAGACCGCCCCTCAGACGACCCAGCTAATACTAGGAAAGAAGAGAGAAGGCCCCCTAAGTGCAAGCACTGTTTGGGAAATGTCATGATGTTCAATGTCAATGATGTTTTTCATCCGGTGCCAGTGCTGGCGCCGGCGCCGGTGCCGGTGCCGGTGCCGGTGCCAGGGCTGGTGCCGGTGCGGTTGCGGGTGCGGGTGCAGTGCCGGTGCTGGCGCCGGCGACGGCGATCTGGTGCCCGTGCCGGTGCCGGTGCCAATGCCGCCGGCGCAGGCGCCGGTGCCGGTGCCGGTGCCCGTGCCGGTGCCGGTGCCGGTGCCGGTGCCGGTGCCGGTGCCGGTGCCGGTGCCGGTGCCGGTGCCGGTGCCGGTGCCGGTGCCGGTGCCGGTGCCGGTGCCGGTGCCGGTGCCGGTGCCGGTGCCGGTGCCGGTGCCGGTGCCGGTGCCGGTGCCGGTGCCGGTGCCGGTGCCAGTGCCGGTGCCGGTGCCGGTGCCGGTGCCGGTGGGCGAGAATCGTTGTAGGCTCCTCCTGCGCCACTGCCAGCTGCAAGGTGAGGCTGCGGGCTCGTCGTCCCCCTGGTAGTAATCGCCCTGCCTCTTGCCGTAGCTGTCGGAGCTGGTGGTCTGGCATGCCCAAGCACTTGCATCCAGACAGAACCGAGCGCTTCAGGCCACACTTGTACACCAAGCCAACACCCCTGGTCATTTTTCGCCCGGCCTTTTAGAGCGAGCAGCCTACGACTCCTGACCTTCATGACAGCGTGCCTTTTGCCGCTCTTGGTCTTCACCGCCGCGCCGTGCGTGGCGATGTCGACCCCCAAAGTATGGGCATGCCTTCACCACTGGCAAACCTCGCTCCTGCATCGGCCCTGTCACGGCCCTTCGCGCCCACTTGGTGCTCGCCATCACTGCACCTTTGCCCTTGCTGCCCACGGAGAACTTCAAGCCTAGCCCCTCGAATCCTCGGAAGCAGCTGTCAATCGTCTCTCCGAACTCCGTGACTATGTGCCTATGCTGCTGTCGCAGCCGTACGCGCAGGTCGTCCACGTACATCCTCCAGCGCGCCCTCGGCCTTTCGACCACCAGGCCGTCCACCGTGGACTGTATGACCATCTTCAGGAAACATACCGAGAACTTGCTACCCGCGATGATGGTGGTGACCGTCTCTGTCTCACTGGACACTGAATCCCCTACGACGAGGCGCCTGGTCATGGCGAAGTATGAGCACACCACAGCTAACACCCCTGTGTTGAACTTGAGCTGGTTTCCCGCTTCCCACAACACGTGCAAGCTGACCTTCCCAAAAGCCTTTACCAAGTCCAGAACGGCCGTAACCGTCGCCTGCGTCTCCTCGCTCTGCTCCTCGACATCGTCCATCTCGTGGCTGAGCAACACCTCCCAGGCCGCGTCCTCCGCCGCCTTACCGTAGCTCGTGCAATCCCAGCTCCGATAGTTCTTCTTGGCCCACTCGACCATGTACGGCTCTCGCATAATCTCCCGCACTCTGATGGCGGTGGGCAGAAGCCCGATGACCCTGTCCGTGGTGTAGGTCTTCGGGATCATGAAGAATAGCACAGTGCCCATGTGGATGGGCCAGCGCAGCGTCCGCTCCACCTCCATGTAGAAGTCCAACAGCTTGACGTAGGCCTCGTCCGACGCACCCTGCAGCATAGAAGGGTGCCACCTGTCGACTCCGACCCCCGTCTTTTTCCTGAAGGTGCGCGCTACCTCCTTAAGCTTGTCGACGTCCTGGTCTGTGAAGGGCTCGAGCTTGTCACGCTCTTCGCGCTCCCACGGCCGCTCCACCTTCTGGATCTGCTCGCCGACCCTCCAGACCACTTTCCACTCCTTGAGGGTGTACTCAACTGCCTCGATGGGATCCGCCGAGTCCTCCATGGAGCCTGCCCTACGCGGTCTCCATACTGCTGCAGCCTTGCTCAACTTGTGTAGACCACCCGCTGCTCCTGCTGCCGCCTCCTGCAACCTGTCTGCCCAGCGGGCTCGCCTCTCCTTGGGTAGCTTCTGGTCGTGCTCCTTCATGTTGTCCTGGCTCTCCTGCATCCATTGCTTCAACTTCGCTTCCTGCTGCGCTCCTCGGAGTTGCCCAGCAGCCAGCAGTCCGCACCTGGCCTGCCACCCCCCCTGCTCCTTTGTATTGAGGTGCTTGGTCCTCCGATGCGTGATGATGAACTGGTGCTCCTGCGCGATTGCCTCCTCCTGTCGGCGCCTCTGAATGTCGCCGTTTCTCGCCGTCTTGAGCCTCGCGTATGCCCCTTGCAAGCTCTGTGGCGTTCTCGCGAGCCATCTCCACCAAACTGCTTCCCTGGCGGCTGGCGGCGCGTTGGCACCACCGCAACTTAGCGGCTTGATCCTCCACGTCGGCTCCTCGGCCCGCCCTGCTGCAGGGTGGTCGGGTGCCCATTCGAGCCCTCGTGCTGCGAAGGCCTCCTGCTCCAACGTCTGCATGTACTGCCTCCACTCCTGGTTGGCCACCTCCTGCGACCTGAAGCACGCGATCTCTTGATACTGCGGCGGCGCTGGGGTGCATCCGATGCCCAGCTCTGGCAGCTTCTTTGGCTTCTCCAATACCCTGACCATTCGCTCCTGCGCCTTGAGCCTGGGTGTTAACCCCACTGGCCTGTGGGGCGCCGACGGCCACTCCTCCTGCACTCTGACGTACATCACCTGGTTGACGAGGCTGTCCGCCACGCCGTGCGCATGTCTGCAATTTCCGCAGCTGGCCCCTGACGCGACTACCCGCGCCTTGGCCATCTTGACGCTCTCCACCTCCGTCATCTTCTCAGGCGCCACTTGGGAATCGCACCCGATTATCCACGGCGCGCCGAGCGCTTCCAACTGGCATATCACCTTGTTGATGATCTCCGTGCTCCTGAACGACATCCCCTCTGCCGTCCACAGGTAGACCGTCGCGTAGATGATGCCCTTGCCGGCCGATAGCCATGCCGCTGCAGCCCTCCCTGGGCTGTTCCGCGGTGACAAGTCCCACTTCTCCTTGCCGAACATGTACGTCATGCCGATGCACCTGGGCGCCGCGACCGCCACGCCCGCCGAGGTGCCTGCTTCTCCACCTGGACCTGTCGCCGGGTTCGCTTCGACCCCGCCGAACTGGTGCCCCTTCGCCTTCATGCTCTGCGACGCGACCGCGATCTTGTCGCCCGTGAGGCGATGCTCCTGCACTGCGTAGCACTGCAGCAGGCCCCCTTCTGCGTTCTCGATCCTCTCTTTGAGGGTACCCCACCCCGAGCCGTTAAACGTCCACAGGGTGATGCTCTCGAACTAGTTCTGGCGATGCCTGCTAGGAGTGCTTTGCCCGCTTATTGTGCTCCGCAAGGCTGGCGCACACCTCGAGCCACCTCTTTCGCTGTGCTTCGCTGGCATCCTCAGGTACCCCACGTGCGTGTAGCCACTCTTGTTCTTCTGGCGACAGCTGAGGTCCCTGCTCGCGTCCTGCTTGTCCACTTCTGGCTGCGCCTGTGCCCCCGCTGCTGCCACCAGCAGGAGCATCACCAGCCTCTTCAGTGTCCATGCCGTCCTTGTCCTCCTTGGGCTCCTCCCTGGCGTTGTCCAGCACCCTGGCGAGTGCTGCGAACGCGTGCTCGTGCTCCTCTTTGCTGATGCCGCTTCCTTCGACGGCCCATTCGTACTGCTTCTGCATCGCCGTGAGGAAGCCTTTACCCTTGATGGAGACGTCCTGCACCTTGAGCTCCGACTCCTTGGCCTTTGCGACCTCGAGCTGCTCACTTTGCTTGGCGAGCTTCTCCTGCGCATCCTGCATCGCCTTCTGATGCCGCTTGACCTCGCCATGGATGGCCGCCTCCTCCTTCTCGAGCTTCTCCCTGGCAGCCCGTGCCTTGGTGAGCTGGACCGAGTGCGGCTTCGTGCTCTGCTTGGCGTCCTTGGCCCGCATGTAGCGCCCATGCGCCTGCTGGTACTCAGTGGACTCGTCTCCCCACTCGGATCTGCACGATTGAGCCCACCTGAAGAGCTTATCCAGGTCCACTGGCTTCTCGTCGTCTTCATCCTCGTGGGTGGCGTGCTGCTGCTCCTTGAGGTCCTGAAGCTGCGCCCGCATGGTGTCCACCTGCTTCTGGAGCTCAACCTCTCGCTTCGACGGGCCCAGCAACGCGTCCTTGTACGTCGGTCCTTTGACGTCCTTGTACGTCGATCCTTTGCGTTGTGCCTGGGCCCCACACCCCCGACACTTCTTGCGCGTAACATAGTTGTCCGCCGCGCCACAGCTGCCGGACCAGTAACCGTTGTTCGAGCGCGGCCAGCCCCATGCCACCATCGTGCGCCCGACTGCCGAACGGTAAACCGATCTGCCTGCCGCGGATTAGCGGTATCCCTTTGACCACCAGGGCGAATGCCCCGCGTGTTGGTCATCTTGAGCCAAAATGGCTACGGAGAGGCCCCCAAGAGGCCCCCAAGAGGCTCCAAGAAGCCCCCAAGAGGCCCCACGAGGAGCCCGAACGACTCACACCAGGACGAGGGGCCCGAACGACTCACACCACGAAGAGCCCGAACGACTCACACCACAAGGAGGGGCCCGAACGACTCATACCAGGACGAGGCGCCCGAACGACTCACACCACGAGGAGCCCGAACGACTCACACCACGACGCGGGCCCCGAACGACTACACCACGAGGAGCCCGAACGAGTCGCACCAGGAGGAGGGGCCCGAACGACTCACACCAGGATGAGGGGCCCGAACAACTCACACCACGAGAAGCCCGAACGACTCACACCAGGACGAAGAGTCCGAACGACTCACACCACGAAGAGCCCGAACGACTCACACCAGGAAGAAGGGCCCGAACGACTCACGCCAGGACGAGAAACCCCAACCGACTCAAATCACGAGGAACGCTTTCTCTCCCTCCTCCTCCGCCTCGTCCTTCTCCCGCTCCCCCCACAAGGAGGATGTGCATGGGGGCGGGGGGAAGGAGGGGCAGGGGAGATATGCGGGGCCAAGCGGACACACGCCTGAAAAACGCGACTGTCGGCATGCTTCGCAAGAGTTGCTGCTGTGAGATGGGCTGGTGGGGATACGCGAAGCGTAAAGAATTCCAGCCTGAATATCAGCCCGCCGACCCGCAATTGCGATGCCGAGCTCTATATTAGAGGCTTCAGTCTGAGTTCCGTGGGCCCTCTGCTGGAAGAGGAAGCACGAAATGCTGGAGTGGGAATTGCGGGGTGTGAAGATGTAACTCCAGATGCGATGCTACGTATGGCAATGTGTGCAAACACGCGTTTTCCGAAGACGCCTATCGCTCAAGGGCCCTGGTTAGCCATCATGCCACACGGAGGAGGGCTGGGTGATACGAGGGGCAAACGCATGCCTGCAAACAACATCGTTGTCACACTCGTTCCCAAATTAGGTTACCCTATGTCGATCAAGAAACATATACATGTATATGCGTTGCTACGCACATCAAGATCGAAAACCAGGGTTGCCAACTGGCAGTCAGCGTTCGAAATCGCAGGCGTATCGTTTTACAACGCACAAGACCAAGACATGTGTACGTAAGCTGTACCGGGTGTTTGCTGCAGGCGGCAGGCGGGCAAACAAACAACAACATATAGGAATCGGCGCGACCAATTAAACAACCGTTGGTAAACCGCTCGCCTCACCACCAAGCATTCACCACCGTATCCATGTATGCCATGTCGTGACCCAAGAAATGAATATCGTGTAATTATCATCATCGCATGCTGGAGGTGTATGTTGGTGAAACAGGGCTCTGCCATTCATTGCTGCTCGTATATGCGCGCCCATCCATTCTTTTCGACCGAACATATACCACCGCACGACACAACAAACTTTGATTTGATAGCTATGACACTACCTCGCACAACACATCCTCAAACAACTCCCGCAAACAAATCACATACATAATCAATATTCGTTATGCTGGTAGTTTTGTGCTGCTCATTCTCGGTGTATTCTGTCGAACAAAGAGACGCCGTCGGTCACGCGCTATAAAGGAAACGCGCTCGGATCGATGTCGTCGATCGTCATGTTCGGGTAAATAATGTCCAGCACTGAAGTTCGCAGCGCAGTGGCTGCTCCGAGCGCGTCGACTGCACTCATGGTCTCGGCGGCGAACGTGCCCCGACACACTCGCCTGATGGTCGCAGACCTCCAGTCCACTGAAGGCAGCCTTGCCTTCTCCATCCGTCAGGATCCTCCTCTCAGCCACGAAGATGAGGAATCCTGCGTGACTCTTGGCCTTGAGATGCTTGGGCGCCTCCAGGGCGAAGGCCGCGCGTCGCGCGCGCCGCTGCGCCGCTCCTGATGCCTCATCGTCAAGCTCGTCCACGCTGGCCCAGGCAACGTCGTGAAACACTGAGACGCACAGGTCGCCCTCCAACTTCGGGATGGTGACGCCAGTCTCCTTGTGGCGTCTAGCCTTGGGCGCGATTTGGCCACTCCTGGTGAAATTTGAGCTCCGTGCGACATCTAAACTCCTGCTGATAAGTCCGGTCGCGTTTGGGTCGCAAGCCAGCTTATGCTCCCGATCAAGCTTCTGTTCTCAGCGATCTCCAAATCGGCGGCTTGGCACCCTGGACCCCTCTTGCGCTCCTTGGTTATGTCGAGTGGCCCATGCTTGCCGGCGAACGCTTCACGGCGCAATTGGATTGAGCCATCTGCTCGAGAAACCGCATCTTTCGCGCGGAAAATAAACGGTAGCCCTTGGCAACCTCCAGAAGGGAATCGCTCCCTGATGGTCTGGTAACTGAGCTTCGCGCTGGCGGCGACCAGAAGGTCGTCGACTTGCGCGCGCACAATGGCTCGCAGAGATCAATGCGTGCCGTGTCCCACAAATTATTCACTGCGTGGGGATCCCCATATGTGCATCTCCTTGCTGGCGCTCCCTTGGTGGTGGGACTCGGTGAGGACAAATCTGGATTTAAGTGTGACTGAGCTGCCTCTCTCTGTCTCTCTGCTCTCTCTGTCTCTCTCTCTCTCTGCCCTCTCTCTGTCTCTGCCTGTCTTTCCCTGCCTCTCTCTCTCTCTGCCTCTCTCTCTGCCTCTCTCTCTCTGCCTCTCTCTCTCTCTGCCTCTCTCTCTGTGCCTCTCTCTCTCTGCCTCTATCTCTGCTCTCTCTCTCTCTCTCTCCTCTCTCTCTTCTCTCTATTCTCTCTCTGCTCTCTCCTCTCTCTCTCACTCTCTCTCTCTCTCTCTCTCTCTCGCTCTCTCTCTTCTCTTCTCTTCTCTTCTCTTCTCTCTCTCTCTCTCTCTCTCTCTCTCTCTCTCTCTCTTTCTCTCTCTCTCTCTCTCTTCCCTCGCTCTCTCTCTCTCTCTCTCTCTCTCTCTCTCTCTCTCTTTCGCTCTCTCGCTCTCTCTTGCTCTCTCTCGCTCTCTGTCGCTCTCTCTCGCTCTCTCTCTCTCTCTCTCTCTCGCTCTCACTCGCTCTCTCTGCTCTCTCTCGCTCTCCCTCGCTCTCTCCCGCTCTCTCTCGCTCTCTCTCGCTCTCTCTCTCTCTCTCTCTCTCTCTCTCTCTCTCGCTCTCACTCGCTCTCTCTCGCTCTCTCTCGCTCTCCCTCGCTCTCTCCCGCTCTCTCTCTCTCTCTGCTCTCTCTCTCTCGTCTCTCGTCTCTCTCTCTCTCTCTCTATCTCTCTCTTCTCTTCCTCTTTCGCTTCGCTTCTCTCTCTCTCTCTCTCTCTCTCTCTCTCTCTCTCTCTCTCTCTATCTCTCTCTCTCTCTCTCTCTCTCTCTCTCTCTCTCTCTCTCTCTCTCTCTCTCTCTCTCTCTCTCTCTCTCTCTCTCTCTCCTCTCTCTCTCTCTCTCTCTCTCTCTCTCTCTCTCTCTCTCTTCTCTATCTCTCTCTCTCTCTCTCTCTCTCTCTCTCTCTCTCTCTCTCTCTCTCTCTCTTCTCTCTTCTCTCTTTCTCTCGCCTGTCTCCTCTCTCAACTCCCCCTCTCTCTCTCTTTTCTCTCTCTCTCTCTCTCTCTCTCCTCTCTCTCTCTCTCTCTCTCTCTCTCTCTCTCTCTCTCTCTCTCTCTCTCTCTCGCTTCTCTCTCTCTCTCTCTTGCTCTCTCTCTCTCTCTTTCTCTCCTCTCTCTCTCTCTATCTTCTCTCTCTCTCTCTCTCTTCCTCGCTCTCTCTCTCTCTCGCTCGCTCGCTCGCTCGCTCTCTCTCTCTCTCTCTCTCGCGCTCGCGCTCGCGCTCGCGCTCGCGCGCTCTCTCTCTCTCTCTCTCTCGCTCTCTCCCGCTCTCTCTCTCTCTCTCTCTCTCTCTCTCTCTCTCTCTCTCTCCTCTCTGCTCTCTTCGCTACTGGCTTCTGACGGAGTCTGGGTTAGGTGAGCCTGAGTGTGGGTGAGTCTGAGTATGGATACGTCTGTGTGTGCCTGACTCTGAAGAAATGAATCTGAGTGTGAGTGAGCTTGTGTATGAGTGAGTCTGGGTGCGAGTCTGAATCCCAATGGTGCCCCTGGCAGTGTCTGGCGACTAGGAGGCCCGGGTCGACTCCTCTTTGGGAAGCCAAAATGCTGCCCCTGGCAGCGTTTGGTGACTATGAAGCCCCTGGTGGACCCCCCCTGGGGCTCCCAAATGATGCCCCTGGCAGCGTTTTGTGACCATGAGGCTCTCAAGAGATACATGTTGGGGACGCCAAACGGCAATTCTAGCTGAGGCGTCCCACCAAAATCGGCGCGAACGGGCTCGTGAGATCAGCCAGGGTGGCTCCCCCTTGGGGCTCCCAAATGATGCCCCTGGCAGCGTTTTGCGACCATGAGGCTCTCAAGAGATACATGTTGGGGGCGCCAAACGGCAATTCTAGCTGAGACGTCCCACCAAAATCGGCGCGAACGGGCTCGTGAGATCAGCCAGGGTGGCTCCCCCTTGGGGCTCCCAAATGATGCCCCTGGCAGCGTTTTGTGACCATGAGGCTCTCAAGAGATACATGTTGGGGGCGCCAAACGGCAATTCTAGCTGAGACGTCCCACCAAAATCGGCGCGAACGGGCTCGTGAGATCAGCCAGGGTGGCTCCCCCTTGGGGCTCCCAAATGATGCCCCTGGCAGCGTTTTGTGACCATGAGGCTCTCAAGAGATACATGTTGGGGAGGGGCTAGCTGAGACGTCCCACCAAAATCGGCGCGAACGGGCTCGTGAGATCAGCCAGGGTGGCTCCCCCTTGGGGCTCCCAAATGATGCCCCTGGCAGCGTTTTGTGACCATGAGGCTCTCAAGAGAGACATGTTGGGGAGGCCAAACGGCAATTCTAGCTGAGACGTCCCACCAAAATCGGCGCGAACGGGCTCGTGAGATCAGCCAGGGTGGCTCCCCCTTGGGGCTCCCAAATGATGCCCCTGGCAGCGTTTTGCGACCATGAGGCTCTCAAGAGAGACATGTTGGGGAGGCCAAACGGCAATTCTAGCTGAGGCGTCCCACCAAAATCGGCGCGAACGGGCTCGTGAGATCAGCCAGGGTGGCTCCCCCTTGGGGCTCCCAAATGATGCCCCTGGCAGCGTTTTGTGATCATGAGAGAGTGTGAGTGTGAGTGAATGTGACTGTGAGTGAGTCTGAGTGAGAGTGAGTCTCATCTTATCTTATCGAGTCCTATCTTGTGTTACCTTTATTACCCTCTATCTTATCTTATCCTGAAATCTCTTACCTTGTCTTATCTTATATCAACTCATCTTATCGCATCATATATTGTCTTATCTTATTACTCCACAGGCTGTCTTATCTTATGCATTGTCCTACCTTGTCATATATCTTATCTTACCTTATCATATCTTGTGATATCTTATCTTATCTTGTAGTATCTTATCTTGTCTTGTCTTATCTGGTGATTATCATTGGGAGGAGGGAGGCGCGAGCGGGAGGAAGGAGTCCGCGCGTGGGAGGCGTCAGAGTAATAACAAGAACCCCAATCCTTAGGATATGGGGAATAACGCAGGATCCACCGGGCACAACACTAAATTGAACTTGCTCCCGTCCGCGCCGACCAACTCAACATTGAGTAGCGTCCTCAAGAGGGTGGCCCACCACTGCCTCGGAGCCGTGGCAAACCCAATCGCTCCATTGACCACTCGCAGCACCGGTCTTGGGCGTAGCCCAGGCAATCCTTGGAGAGGTTGCTCCCCGAACGCCTTGAACAGAAGCTCAGGTCAGTAGATCAAGGTCTCGATGACTTCCCTCGGTCGAGCTTTCGCTTTCGCTGGCGCTGGTTTGGCCTCCGCGCGCATGGTAGCATTCGTCTCGCAGAACGAACCTCGAGGGCAATAAACGACTCTTGTCGTTGAGCTCGCTCGCCTTGGCCGATGCTTCAGGGCATCGCCTTCGCTGGGCCGAACTTATTCCGCTCTGTTATCGCCTGGTGGTAGAGAGGCGGTCAGGTATGTCCTTGCAGGCGATCTCCTTCTTTTTGCGTAGCCCCTCGCTATGAGCTCGCACTCCTCTTGGCATTGCGGCGAGCGTGGAATTGATGATGCTGCCATCGTCCTGGTCGCCGTCCGCGAGCGTGTAGTAGGGCTGCGCTTCTTGACAAGCATCTTCCGCCTTCGCTCTCGAAGCCTCAATGCATGGCGGCGCGTCGTTGAGCGGGCCGTGCGCTGCTCGGCGTCGCTGGAACACCTCGCGGCTCCAACTTCCGCATTCTGGCCTTGTCGGAGGCGGGGCTTCTCCTGGCGCCGCCGACGATGAGGACGCCAGCGTGCTTTGCTGAGAACTCGGCAACGGCTGGAGGGAGCTCGACATCAGCATCATCCCGCGGCGGCGCAGCTTCGGCAGGTAGCTCGGGCTCCAGTGGGTCCGTCTCGACGTCAACAACTTCTTCTTGTTCTGGTGGTGGTGGTTCTGCTCGTGGGTCCTCGCGCTCCATTCTGGCGATAACATCCGCGACCCCGTTGGCCCTCTGCAGCTGGTCAATCGCCTCCCCGCGTGGGTCAGCGATGCCTGGCCGCCGGATCTCCTCGGATGAAACAAATCGAAAATGCACTGGAACTACGAGATTCACAAAACCCCCGTGGGGAATCCATTGGTTCTGGCCCCGCTTGCTTACCGCCGCTGCCAGGCCAAGCCAGGCCCCCCTCTCGACGGAGCCCTTCTGCAGTTGCCAGTAGTGGGAGAACTATTCCCCCTGCTCCTAGGGATCAAGAGCAACTCGAACTCGTCCCAGAAGAGCCCTTCGCAAGGTGGTGTCGTTCTGCGTTTCCATTGAAGCCATGCGAGCTGCTTATCTCATTTTGAACTGCCTCTCCATCGGTCGAAGCCCAGCCCCCTCGAGAGCGGCGCCATGGTGCGCTCCATCCACCAGATCGGCCAGTAGGCGGGCACTCCTGCTAAATGCCCATTGTTCCGGACTGTGCCCGCATTGAAGGCGTGGGGCGTTCTTGGCCGTCGTTGCGACCGATGCGAGCGCGCGCATGTGTCTCTTCTGCTGCTCGAGCATGTACTATCGTCCTCTCGGCCAGCTCCTTCCACCAACCTCCTTGCCGTTCAATATGTCCGCGTCGCCGGGCCGCTCGCCCTGTCGCGGGCGCGGGGGCAAAAGCAGAATCGGTCGAGCATCTCCTGGGATATCGAACCGAAGCTTTCTTTCGAGATCCACCGCGGCGCTTGGCGGGGGCCCCGCCCAGCTCGTCCAGATTTGAGTGAATGCTCGCACCAACGTCTCCGAATGATGGCTCTCGATCGCTCCCGCGACGTGAAACGTAGAGCCAAAATTTACCGCTGAGAGAAAATCCCAAGCCTTGCCGTCGGCGTCTTGGATAGCGAAGCAGTCCGAGCCTATCTGCTCATTGAAGTCGGCGGCATGTGACAACCAAGCCGGTCGCGCGATCTTCTCAGCCTTGCTTTCGCGCGTCGCGCATCGTAGATTTGGCCGCCTTGGCCACTTCAACTCTACAGCCTGAGAATCGCAGCGACTGGGCCAGGTCCTCGTTGCTGGGATGGCCAAAATTCTGGTGCAGCTGACGTAGTGCTGCCAAATCCTTGCTCGAGCACTCTGAGCGTCGCGCCGTGGATGTACCTTCAGATTTGCCGCGCGGTCCAGCTTGGCTCGTACATGATCCAACGGAACACGTGCTTTCCCGAAGTCCTGCAGCGCCACCTCAGCGTCAAGATCTGCGATGCGACGGCGCCCCACTCGTGGCCAATCAAGACTATCTGGAAGCTTGGTCGGCAGCGCTGTGCAATCGCCGGCGTCCTCGCAATAGAACCGCTCGTCCGACTCTCCGCCTGTGAGGTTCATCAAGTCGCCAGTCTAGACTCCGTGCTCCATCATGTAGGCCGAGTTGCTTTGCCAGTAGGCCACCAAAGCTGCCCTCGCGAACTCCTCGGTGTAACTTCCCGCTGGTCGCGCGTAGTAAGAACCTTCCAAGTGATCATGTGCACGTTCGCCGTCTCACCTTCTGCTCGACTTCTTGACGCACGAGTCGCTCGGCGCTAGAAACTGGATCGCCTTTCGAACCTTGCCTGCCGACGTCGGATGTCGCAAGTTGAAGCAGCGCGCGTCGAGCCTCACCTCCTTGACTCATGGATGGTTCATCACGCGTCGCAGCTGCGGCTGATTGCAAGCTTTTGACCCCCGAGGGCTCGCGACGAGTCGTCGCTCTTGCTGTCCAGCTGCAGCGCGCTCATCTCCCCCGCGAAGTCACTCAACGATAGAGGGGCCCTGGGGCACGCAAATAAATGCGCACAACTAAAAATATTCCTTATATTGTCCTAGAGTTTCGGGGTTTCTGTCTTCCCCCCGCTTCCCATATTTTCTTATTTTTTGGGGATCGACGGTGAATTTCTTCTGTGTGTGTTTCTCCCCCTCCTGAAGCGACTTGTCGCGTAACCTTTTTCTCTTCAACTCTTGCCGTCTGCATTCGCCTCGGTCATTGGCGCCCGCGAGCTGCGCCCAGAACGCACGCGGGAACTCCAGCGTGCCGTGCCGTGGTCTGCATGCGTGGCACATGCTAAAACCCTCTCGTCTTTAGGGGGCCTTGCGCATGTCGCAGATGCAGCGTTGGTCCACGGGCTGGCGCGCAAGCCAGCTCGACAGGGCTCCTCGGACAAGACGGCCTCGCCCGCGAATGTATGCATCAATATATTACGGAGATCTGACTTGATGCCGAAGGCGTCGCGCACGTCCCGACGGCGGCCCTTCCCTGGCTGAAGAGAGGCCGTAGCCGGCATGAACCGAGAAACACCGTCTGCGACGCGAGGAACATCGAGGCCTGGCTTATCATGTCCTTGTAGCGCGTTGTCTGGCCTGGCTTCTTCTTCCTCTTCGCAGGCTCGGCGTGTCCGGCGGCGCTTTCCGCTGGGCGAGATCGCGCCCCGCCGCTGGCCCCCCTTTCCGCTCCTAAGTTTTTCGGCCGCAGGGCCCTCGTCCCTGATCCAAGTTCTGTCCCTCTCCAAGGCGGTTCAACTCGCTGAACCCTTGGTCGCCTTGCTGGGCCTGGCCGCGGATGCCTCTGAGCGTGAGCGGGTAGCCCTCGACGTTTCCTGCGCCTCTTCCTCCTTCAGCCTATCCTTCTTGATCGCTGTCGGACCGTGTCCCCGAAGCAAGCAGATGACCCTGTCCTTGAGCATGTCCTCGGTGGCCTTGATAAGTAACCCTGTCCTTGGACAGCACGATGAGCTCCGCGCGCCTAGTCTTGGAGATTCATGTCTGGTCGGGGTCTGCCGCCGCGTGCATCTCCTTGATCTGGCCAGCTTGAATCCTCGTCGTTGGGAGTGGCTCGCGTCTCCTGGCAACTGAGACCATGGAGCTCCTACTCGTTGTCCTCCATCTCGCCCTGGATATCCGGCTTGACCGTGTTCCCCAGCGGCGGCAAACGACGCGGGGCTCGGGGTCATCGCTCGAACTTGCCCCGCGCGATGTTATTTCCCCCGCAGCGGCGCCCGCTGCGAAGGGCCAGCCCCGCGGCTGGGCCCGTCGCCATCGCCGCTGCTGCGTGCGGCATCCGAAATAAGCGCTTCCAGCGCACCTGGGAGGCCGCGTTGTAGCGCTCGATGGCGCCCACGTCCTAGGTGCCCCAAATCTGGGCCCATGCGAAGACGGTTGCTGCTGGCACCTCGCGTCGAAGACGTCCTATCCTCGAAGCTCGCTTGAGCCGTCCATTGCTGTCCATGTTGTTTGCTATGTTTGGGCCCCACGTCGGTGTTTTTTGGGGTTCAGACTGTTGCTTGCCCTCTTCTGCTGGCTGCTGGTCCTTTATGATGATGTTAAGCTTTGGCTTGTAAGGTTTTTGCTTGTCTCGCTCAACTTGCCCTTGTCATGCGCGGCTTCGTTCTCGCCCTGGTTCGGATCGACCTCGCGGGGGCTGGCGTTGAACTCGCGCCTGATCGCGTCGCGCCTCGGGTTCTTGATTTTGAGCATGTATTTGCTCGCGTCGCACTTCGTGCTCGGCCCGCGCAGTGAGTGCCATGATGGTCATGGTGCCGATGACTTTCCCTGTCCAGAACCTTATGCCGCCTGCGGGGGCGGCCTGATCTCTGTCCGCTGAGACTCGCGTCTGGAGCCGCTGGGAAAAGTCGGCTCCCGTCGAACGCGCGCGCGTTGAAACTCGGGCGGCCGCTCTTGGTTTGGCCTAGCTCCAGGCTCTGCGCTCGGCGCGCCCTGGATGCCGCGGCGCTCTCGCCGGCCCCTTCGCCGCGATCGCGCGTGGCCCCCAGTTCTCCCGGCGCTCGTTGAGACAGCAATCCCGGCGCCAGGCACGGCGCAATGTCGGCCTTGAATGGCGAGAGGAATGGGGGCGGCGAAGGCGCCGGCAACTGGCCCCCAGGATCCAAATCGAAACATCTCCCCTTCAGCGATCTCGATCGGATGCAATCCCAACTTGGCGAGAACTTGGCGAGACGTCTTCTGATCTCGCCACGCCAAAACTGGCCTCCGACGGCCTTGCAACAACGCGAATCCGGCAACATATTTCCGCCTCGCTGTTGTAGGAGCTCCTCTTTCGAGGCCCTGATGACATTCGTCGTGGCGCTGTTGTCGTGGAAGCGGGTCGGGTGGATAGAGAGAACTTCGCTGGGCGATCTGCTGCTCTCTGGCGCTCCAGCTCATGGCGGTCGCGAGACGCACTTCGGCTGGGCGATCTCCTTCCTCGCGTTGACCGTCATCGCCCACTGAGGTCAGATTTGCTTTCTTGGGCGGACCAGGGCACTCGGGATCTCCTCTTCAGTGTCCAAGCCAATGACGAAGTGCGCAACGAGTCAGAGCCTCCACGTGAGTTAATGTCTGATTCTGTCACGGTTTTAGCTCGCACTTGTTCTCATTGGCGTTGGGAACTCCAGCATCTCTGTCGGGCGGGAGGCCTAACCGCCGCATGGGTAGCTTGCATGATCGGGAAATTCAATGCCCAGCGTCTTTTTTGTTCTCGAGATTTGCGCGTCTAGCGGATTGATGTAACTACTCGCTTCCTTTCCAGCTTCACGTCGCGCCCTAATGAAAAACGTCTTGACCTCCGCGCCGAGCTCCGTCATTATCTCATCGTCAAACTTCTCGGCGAGGAAATCGAGCTGCGCCTGCGCGCCTTCTTCATCCAGCAGGGGTCAGGTCGAGATCCTCTGCGCGAGCCCGAGCATCTCCCTCGAGCTCCCCGCGCAACTTTGCAGCCTGCTTCTCCACGGGCACTCGCGTGTGTAGCTTGAACGCTGCCACTCTGCGCTGGAAGTCTTTCATCGTCATCGTCTGAGGGCCGAGACTGGACGCTTCCGCGGCGTGGCTGAACCTGCGGCGGCTTCAACCACGCCGTCATCTGGCGTCGCGCTCGGCGCCGTCTCGCTGGAGAGCTGGGCGAATTACTTGGAATTCAGAAGCGCTCTCCGGCGTTGGTCCGATCAGATGCCGGGCGGTCAATCCGCCTGATAGCGGGCAATGCATGCTGCCGCTCGGTTCCACGAGATCTGGCGCCCGCGGGTCGAACAGCTCCGCTGCCAATGTGAAACTGCAACTCCACATGCGCTGCCGCGCATTTTTTTTTTTTTTTTTTATTTATATATATATATATATATATATATATATATATCTCCGAACGCGCTTGTAGCTCAAGGGCCCTGGTTAGCCATCCTGTCATACGGAGGAGGGCGAACGCATGCACGCATGCACGCAAGCAACGTCGCTTTCACAGGGGGGGAGAAACAGGAAAGGGACAACGGAAAAGAGAGAGAGAGAGAGAGAGAGAGAGAGAGAGAGAGAGAGAGAGAGAGAAAGAGAGAGAGGGCGGGGGAAAGAGAGAGAGAGAGAGAGAGAGAGAGAGCTAGAAACGCCTTGCACATGCAAAATGCACTGTCGAAGGACCGACAAGAAGGCGTAAACGTATCATCTGGAATGCTGGCAGATCATGAGCCCGGGGCGTCAGGCCCATTACCTCCAGCAGTCGCCGCAACCTTCTTCCGATCAGCAAGATGCATTGGATGGCCGCTGGCCGCTGGCACTGCATGATGGCCCGCGGCTCCCGCGTCATGGCGCCCGGAATCTATTAAATTAGAGTGCAGGATTGCAGGTGGTATCCATGTCACAAACTTTTGGACTTACTAGATTGCGTTGCTTCCAACCCTTAGTGAGTCTCGTCGACGACCTCAGGCTGCTTGCCCGAGAGATCCGCGGTCTCCGGTGGATCGTTGATCACGTCGACAAGCCACGCACCACCAGTGCGTAAATACTTTGGTCCGTTCACTATGTATTCGGCCGCTGAAGTTGGAATCGGGTCACCGTTCCCGTGGAGAGGATACCAGCCAATATATGGCCCCTGTTGTGAATGTCGATGCCGGGTGATCTTGTACCACCCGTCGAAATACAATTCCGAACTAAAAGCCAAAGTAAATGAACGTCGGGGTCTCAGAAAATGGGGCAGGTCGAAGCGCTTGGCGGCAACGCGGGAAACCTTGAAAGTTCACCACTGGTCCACACCGTCGATGGGGACGCATGCTCGTCGTTTTCAACCTTCAGCCCCACCACGCCGCCAACCAATGTAGGCAACCAGTCCGATACATGGACCTGCCGTTCATTATGAGTACCGCTGGGTGCTTTTGAAACGCCTGACAAGTAAAATAACGCAAGGTGTTCGCACCCCACCCTCGTAAACCGATCTGCTTCCTCACCGCGATGGCCAACCATTACTATCACAGCTGTGCTTGACGCTACCGCCATTGTCTGACGTCAGGACAAGCAACGTGTCATCTCAAACACCTAGAGACTTGTATGTCGCAGGCACGTTTTGTTGTATGCCCTCGTCGAGTGCCAACATCATGCCACAATATATATCACGCTGATTCTGCGAAATGGCCCTCAAAGATCGGCATCGTAACGTGTCTTCGTCCGGGGTGGTCAGCGGAGTGTGCATGGCTTGGTCCGCCACATGCACGAATGTCTTAGATGCACCCTCTACGAATGACACGGGAAATCCAACGTTGGGTTTTCTCGGTGTAGGCGCGTGTAGAATAGACGTCATGTCTGAACTATACAATGACCTTTTTTTTCGTGGAGATCGCCAAATGTATTGCCTTCATTACGGTAGTAGGCCTGCGCAACACTATACAAGCAATACACATAATCGAAACCACAACAATTTGGTTTGTGATCCCACTTGGTCACTCCGACGTCCCACTTTCCGATACCAGCCCTCTTGAAGCCACCTTTGTGCATCGGCGACGTCGGCGTGAAGATGCGGTGTGATCCTCCGACCCCATCTGCGAGGCCTAGAACCTCGGGGCCCCCCAATGCAGGACAGTGCCATCCAAGGCCTTTGAGAGTTCCACCTGGAGAGGACGAATATGTGACTCCTCGCGACGCATGCCACCTGCGTCACCGCATGGGTAAGGGGCCCCGAGGCGGATGGCGCCTCCCGGAATGCAGGGCAACGCCGCGGCCTCAAAGCGGCCAGCCGGCCAGGATTCACAGGGGCCCCACGACTCGGCGGTGGAACGGGAGGCGTGAGGATGAAGGAGGAGGGGGAGGAAGGGGAGGACTAGGAAGGAGGAAACGAACACGTGGCGAATGCTTCGACCCACGGCTAGGCTTTCTCGGGCGCGCCAATGCCGTGGTTTAGCGGAACGTCCGCGCCCATGGAGCCCCATGAGCACCCGGCAGGAGCAGGAGGCCGAGGCGCCATAGGCAGGAGCCCCCTCAACCTGCTCCCTGCTCCTCCTCCCCAGCCAGGAATGAGCTGAATCGAATTGCGGAATCGGATCGAATCAGATGCGGATCGCATCGACAGCGGATCTTCCCGAATCGAATCGAAATCGGATCGCCGAGCCCCGCTCGGATCGAACCCGGCCGATGCCAGTGAACCGAGCCGAATCGAATCGAGTCGGAATCGCGGCCCCAGCCAGCGAATCGAATCGCATCGAATCAGATCGCAGGCGGCCCTGCCAGGCCTGCAGCGCCAGGAAACAATGCAAGGCACTGACGTTCGCAACGTTCGGCGTCCCGAGGCCGCACTCAGGCCCTGGGACATGCAGGGAGCCGACAACGACGGGCACCCAGCTCCCCCGGGACGGGGTCGAGAGCTCCTGGGCCAGGGGACGAAGAAGGTTTTTCGGAGGTCTCTGCGACGTTTTGACGGTTCTGGCCGTCTTGCCCCGAGAAGCCTCCAGAGGCCTCTGGGGACCTCGGGAAGGGAGGAATTTTCCAGATCGGCACCAGCACCTCTCCTGTGGTGCGTTCCGGTAAGCATTTGAAAGCGGATGGAGTCCTGGCGACGAGGGAGTTCCAAGAGGTCCCCGAAGGTGGCGACATGTAATGTCGCCTGAACGCCTTGAACTTCCTCCTCCTATTCCTCCTCCTCCTCCTCCTCCACCTCGTGTCATCCCCCCCCCTCCGAGACCCCCGACGTCGTTTTTTGTCAGTTCTTCCCTTCCCCCGACCCTCCTGTGTGTTGAGTCCTCGTTTTAAATCCGTAGCGCCGCGCGTCTCTCTCCTTCCTCCTCCTCCCTCTCCTGCCTCTCTTCCTCCTCCACCTCCTCCTCCTCCTCCTCCGCCTCCACCTCCTCCTTTTCCTCCTCCTCCTCCTCCTCCTCCTCTTCCTTTCCTCCTTTCCTGCCCCCCCCCAGGAGATCCACCTATGGCCGAGGTGGGGGTGTTCATATGGCGTCCCCGCCCCCATGTCGGCGGCACACCCCTCACACGTGGCCTTTCCCCCCAGGGAGCTCCACCCATGGCCCCAGTGGGTGCGTCCGCACGGCGTCCCCGCGCCCATTTCGGCATGCCCCTCACACGTGGCCTGCCCCCCGTTGAGCTCCACCCATGGCCCCAGTGGGTGCGTCCTCATGGCGTCCCCGCGCCCAATTCGGCATGCCCTTCAAATGTTTTATGCCCTCCCAAGGAGCTCCACCCATGAACTCAGCGGGTGCGTCCGCATGGCGTCCCCGTGCCCATTTTGACACACCTCTCACACGTTTGCTGCCTCCCGAGGGGGCTCCACCCATGGCCCCAATGGGCGGCGTCCCCGCGCCCATTTTGGCACACCTCTCACACGCTGCCTGCCCTTGTGGGGAGTTCCACCCCTGGCACCAGTGGGTGCGTCCGCATGGATTCGCCGCGCCCATTTCGGCATACCCCTCACACGTTGCGGTGCTCCGCTCATGGCCCCAGTGGGTGCGTCCGCATAGTGTCCCCGCGCCCATTTTGGTTCATTTCGGCACACACCCTCACACGCTTGCTGCCCCCCAGAGGGGGCTCCACCCATGGCCCCAGAGGGTGGGTTCGCATGGCGTCCCCGCGCCCAGTTCGGCACACACCTCACACGGTTCCTGTCCCCCATCGCGATTCGGGTTGCGCGAGTTCATGCGTGATTGAGGAATCCTTTGCGCGGTCTTACCACCTTTGGTGAAGTTGGCAGGGATATTGCAGATCCTTGGTTTGTTCTTGTGCATTGAGCCGTCCTGGTTATAGCCGACTTTAGTTTAGGAAAGGTTTAGTTCTTCGCCGCGCTAATTGTTTCAGAACGTGCGCCCGACCCCTTCCCCGCGGCCGGTGTTCCACCCCGAGCCGCTGTTGCTGGTCCCGGAGCCTGGTGCTGGACCCCAAGGAGGTCGAAAACAACCCAACACCTCCCGTCGCGACTTTTCCAGCGGGTCTGTGTTCCCCGCTTCCTCCGGGTGCACGGGCAGACACATGGGTCTGAAGGCCAAACGGTGCTCGGCAACAAACGCAACATACGGAGACGGAGACAGGGAAGCACCCAGGAGAAGAAGGAAGGCCGAGGAGAGGGGGGAGGGAGGGGAAACAGGAGAAACAGGTGCCTCGGAAATCCCCTGGGGCCAGGGGTCCAGCCTCCCTGCCCTCCTATGGCGTCTCCTCCTTCCTGCTATTGCCTCCTCGCCATCCTCGCCGACGCCGCGGGGGGGGGGGGCGGGGTCGCGCGGGCGGAGGGCCAGATGGGGGAGGCGCTGGGCGGCAGCGGTCCTGCGGCCTGCCCTTGGGACTCGATCACCTCGTTCGTCGCCTCCTCTCGGCGGCTGCATGCTTGTTCGCTCGGGCAGCAGGCAGCACCCGTGCACACCTCAGCCTCCTCAGGCGGGTGGCGCACTGAAACCACCTCCGCCGTCGCCGTGGGCTTGACGACTCTTCTCCGCCCGACCTGCGGGGATCGAACCAGGTAAATCCAGGTGGGTATACAAAAACTGCTGCGATGTAAATCCGGCTGGGCCGCGGTGATTCCCAAAAAACATGCGAGCACATCTGGAGAAACCGCGGGCACTCCAGCGCGAGTCCAGGGACATCAGGCGCCGTTCGCCCTTCCAGACCCCTGGACACCCCTGGCGGAATGAAACATCGCGTGACCATTCTTAGTTTGGGATCGATGTTTTGGTTGGGGCGTCTGGGGGCGTTCTCATCGCAACGGCTGAATCCGACTCGAAATTCTGGTCAGTGCGACACAGCGCGCCCTGGGACAGGTCCAGTGCAGAAGATGGAGGTATCCCTCCCTCTCCTCCTCCCCTCCTCCTCCTTCTCCTCCTCCTCGTGGGCAAGACCTTGCGCACCAGAGAATATCCGATGAACAAGCAGATATGGAAAACCTGTTTTACGCACAATCGTGCTCACATCACAACTGTGCAGCACGCGACGAGAGGACACGTGTCTGTACTCGCCACGACCGAGACGATCCCAGATCTTGGTGGCCCAAACAGACTTCTTGGGCTTACATGGGTGGCCAAGAGTGCCTATGATATCAGAGCATATGGCCTGGCGTGAATGACGACGCACAAGACAGACGTCATTAATGAGCACATACTGCGCAAACGCATGCGGTGCAGCACCGTTGCGCGTGAAGCTGCGAAAGGAAACGGTCGCACGCTCTCAAGCCACGTGGTTGGGGAGGGCGACCCCTCTGAACCTGCGACGGGTGAAACGCGTCGTCGCCCTCCCCAACAATAGCGCACCACTTGACCCACTGCTTCAGGCACAACTGCCGTCGGTGGATCAAGCCTCGCTGGGCCTCGGGCAGGCGACCTGCCCATGCTGCCCTGGGCGCGAAAGTGCCCGCTAAGCAGCTGCCAGCGCTGAGCCTCGGAGGGGGGCGACTGAGGCGGATGTCCGGGGCAGTGGGGTGAGACTGAATTTTGACAACAAGCTGGGTGCAGCCATGATCTCGCCTGTCGAGAAGCAACCTCCAGGCTTCGCGCCACGAGAGCATGCGAAGAGAGACAACGGCAGCAGTCCTGCTGGCCGCGAACACAGACGCCCGTCCACACATAATCACTGTCTGTATAAATGACGCTGCCAGGCATAGGATGCCTGAGTGCAAGGCAGAGCGCAGTCAGCTCAGCCTCATTAGTGGACGGAGGAATGATGGGCAGCGGGCCGCATGCGATGGCTCGTGGCTCACGAGACGCGCGACGATCAAGCGAGCGCGGCGACAGAGCGCGCGCAGATCGTCCTGCGGCCGCAGACATAGGCCAGCCGCCTTCAAATAGCGACCCGTCTATGAAAATTTCACCTTCGAAATCCTCAGGGGCTCCAAAATAACAAACCTAACAAGGCGCATTGAGAACCTCAGGCCCATGGGGCCCAGGCATTGGAACAATGCACCTCTCGGCCAGAAGACGCGCAAGGAGGCCCGGCGGAGGCGGCGGCAAGAGCAGGCAGGAAAGAGGGCGGTTCTATGCCTGCGTAACTGATGTTAGCACGCTCGCACGCGGTGTGTCCATGCAGGGGTGCGCCGCAAGCTTCAGACTCACGCATCTGCAAACTTCACATAAGGGTTGAACATCATATCCCACAGACCACTGACGATGCATCGGCAATTGGCCCCTGCTTGGCAGAAGCGCGTTGCTGAAAAGGGGCCTCGCACCAATGCAACTTAAAGATGGGCTGGGTTAGCGCGACGCGCTCGAACTCCGGGAAACTCAAGTGATCAGCGACCTGTAAGGACTGCCGTCTAACACGCAGCGAGTAAATCACCCGCCGAGTGACACATATACACACCTCGGTGGGGTTTATAGTAGAGCCGTCGGGCACCGTCCATGCCGACGTCGGTTCTACCGCAACTCCCACGCGGTGCGGGGCAGCAGCTGCAGCGGGGAAGGCGCCTCGAATAGACTGCCACGGAGCTGAGAGACCCACCCACATGAGCATCGGCAGCCTTGATCGTCACGGTTATGGCCCTCGCGCCCAGGCAACCATTCTTCCCGCCAGCGCTGCAACATAATCTTGACAGGCAACCAAGTGGCACGAACGATGGGGTGCAACCCTGTGGCTAGTGCAATCATCAAAGCCAAGGTGCGGAAGCGCCCATCAAGATGATGATCCTGAAATTTGCCCGCCAGAGATCGCACTTTGTTCAGCTTACCGTTGTTAAGGCCTAGAACAGCGGTACCATGGTCCACAGCGCACTCCAAGGCGGCGCGCGCCATGCTTCCCAGCAGCTTCCTGGGACGCCTGCCCAGCCTGAGCATGGGCATGCGCGTCCGTCTCGCCGCGGCAATGCTCTGCCAGGCCTCAACAACTGGCTTGCCTCGAATTCTTCCAGCAGGATAGCCAGCGCCAAGATTGCGCTCAGTAGCCACACCCAACATGCCGACCTTGCGAAGAGAACGAGCTACATGCCGCTTCAAGTTGATGCAATTGGAGACGACCCTGCCTTTGTCGACGGCGAGCCTCAAGCCCACGTCCGTGGAAAGTCTGGCTAACCTTTTCGCTGCGCCAGTCAGAACTCGCTGCGCTCGCGCGTGAGTCCCATGCCGCTGCACAGAAAAATCATCAACGTTGGCACTAATCATAGCACAACGAACACTGGACTGCACTTGCCTCAAGGACACACATAACAATAATTGAAACATACCGGTGGCAGAGTGACAACCTTGAGCTATGACCTGCCGTGCAAGAATGACAGCGCTGGCAATGCCTCGCATGTCGAGGACGCGATGCACGCGGTACATGGGAATCAAGAGTCTGAGGATCCGTAGCGGAAGCCCGCTCTCAGCGGCGGCCTGAATCAAGTGATGGTGACATGCCAGCTCGAGCGAGGTCTTGAGATCGAGCACAGAGGTCGCGGCGGTTACCCCCCTGACCGTTGTGCGTTTCAGGCCAAGCGCTAGATTTTAAAACGCACTTCTCAGAAGATCTTCCCTTGGCCGACCGCAAGAAGCTCTGAAAAATGCTCGGAACCGGGGGCCTTCTGGTCCTGCGCTGGATGCGGCAGAGGGCGCGAGGGGGCCCGATGGGGGCTTACACCACCTGGGCGCTTGAATATAAAGACGATCCGTATCCATGCTGATGGCCACTCCAGTCGCCCTTCTCTAGCCTCAATGATACCGCCAAGGACCCCAATGGCTTCATCAGGAAGAACAAGATAAAACCTTGGCGAGCACTGATCAGACCCTGCCACCGTAGGGGGGCCTTGAATGATTTTAGAACAGCTTCGGGTTGACTCGCCCCTGGCGGCGGCGGCGGCCCCCCCCCCAGCTTTTAGGCCATAGGAGAGATGGTTGATGATGAGATACTTGCCACCGGTGTCCCCACCCAGCTTGCAACGCCTTCATCTGTTCAGCGAGACGTCGCAGGGCGCAAAGTAGAACGCCCCACGCGCGCAGGCTGCCACGGCGTGAGGAGATTTGAATGCGAGCGCAATGCAGAAAAGCCATCCTCATAATGACGATCAATCCATTTATTCCATTCCATCTCCTTCTGCTTTGCAGCTCGTCAAGCTCCATCATCGGCAGCCTTGCGAGCCCGCGACAACAGCGTCTGCGTTGCCGGTGTCGGAAGTGCTCGAGTGCGTTCAAGGGCGGGCGGCCGCGCTAAATAAACAGGCTCCTGCGGCAGAGCGCGTGCTCGAGACAGTCAACGTAAGCAATTTACGGCATCGGACCGCACCTGGATCTTATCGGAGGCCAGAGGCTCCTCAAGGGCCACAGCGGCCTTCCTCCACCAGGCGGAAATGACGGACAGCTAGGGGGGCCGGGGGGGGGCCTGGTCGTCGAATAAGTCGGTCAGAGAGCCTCAGAACAGCAGACCTGCCCTTGTCCTTATGAGCATCTTCAGGGGGGTCTGAAACATCTGGAGCCATTCATGCTTACAACTTTCAAGGAAACAGTTTCACTGACCCGAGACGCTCTCCTCGTGCTCAACCTCTAGGGCGACATTGCCCCATTTGAAGGGGGTCGGCGGCAGAGCGCGGCCGAGTGGAACTTCCGCGGGGAAACGACGAGGAACCTGCACCATCTGCACGGTTTTCATCTGCAGAAACTGCACGGAGGGATAGCTGAACAGGAAAATGCGGGGCAGTCGCAATGTCAGAGAGAACAACCACCGTGCAACCACGAGCGAGACCGTTGCTCATCACAAAAGAATCAATGTTATTGTTCCCCACATGCTTCGTGGGGTTATGGTTTTCTTCCCTGCCGCGCCGCACCCGCGACACTCACACACACACACACCTCACTCTTCGTACAGCACAGCACAGCACAGCACAGCACATCACAGCACAGCACATCACAGCTCAGCACAGCACACAGCTCAGCTCAGCACACAGCACAGCTCAGCTCAGCACAGCCCAGCACGGCTCAGCTCAGCACAGCTCGTGGCACTTTCTCGACACCACAAGGGGGTGCGCAGGGGTTGGTCTCTCAGCTCGGCCGCTATCCACGACACTGGCGCAAAGGCTAGCAGGCGTGGCACACTCTCGACACCAAAGGGGGTGGGCAGGGGGTGGTATCTCAGCTCGGCCGCTATCCACGACACTGGCGCAAAGTCTAGCAGGCGTGGCACTTTCTCGACACCACAGGGGGTGCGCAGGGGGTGGTCTCTCACCGCGGTCCCTATCCACGACACTGGCGCAAAGCCTAGCAGGCGTGGCACTCTCTCGACACCAAAGGGGGTGGGCAGGAGGTGGTCTCTCAGCTCGGCCGCTATCCACGACACTGGCGCAAAGTCTAGCAGGCGTGGCACTTTCTCGACACCACAGGGGGTGGTCTCTCACCGCGGTCCCTATCTACGACACTGGCGCAAAGCCTAGCAGGCGTGGCACTCTCTCGACACTCAAGGGGGTGGGCAGGAGGTGGTCTCTCAGCTCGGCCGCTATCCACGACACTGGCGCAAAGCCTAGCACAGTCTGTGCTGCGCCTATCGCGTCTATCGCGCGTCACCCGGGACGCCGAGACTGTGGCAGTGGTGAGACCTGGAGAGCTTGCGGTGTCTACAAACTGGGAGACCAGCGACAGCTGCCAGCCGTGGTGCAGGAACAGGCGGCCTCGCGGGTGGCGCGTGGCCTCGGGCCGCGCAGGGGTCGCCATGGGAGTCAGGGGTGCTCTCACAGCAGTGCGCAGCAGGAGGAACCCGCAGCGAGGATGGAGCAGGGCCTGACGGCGCGCCACCCACATTCAGTCTGGCGCCGTGCGACGCGGGGACTTATCAATCAATGCGTACCTACCTGGAGCCAATGCCCTGGGGCCCCGAGGGGCCCCAGTACATCCACGTTCGCCACCTCATCGGCTTCCTGGGCGCTGGAAATGGACAAATCCCAGCCTCCCCTGAGATACGACGTCACGGAAAAATACAGCATCACGGACAAATCGACCGGAGCTCTCGACCCCATCTTCCTGCGGCATGTGTCAAGCCAGATCGTTTCGCGAGGGTCCTGGGGCCCGAAACGAGGGAAACCCGCCCGCTTCCGAAAAAGTGCAACGCCAACATCTCTGGGATCAATGATACTGAAAGGAGGACCAAACCTCCCCCAACGTGCGTTCTGACTACAATTTCGATGCGAATCCAGCCGTGGCGACGAGGGCCTCCCAGCCGGCCCAAAAAGGCAACATGATGAAACAATGACAAAAGGCGCAGGAGGGGAAAAGGCAAACTCGCCCGTTTTGTACAAAATTGCAGCGCCAGCATCTCAAGGTCAGCTGGTGGGCTCCCGCGCCCATGGGTCGGATCGGACACTCCGAGCGGACAAGGCTGGCGCCTTCCAGCAATGAAAGCTGGATGGCAGACCCTGCGTCGCCCCAAACAAAGCGCGCGGCACAGGGCTCCCCACGAACCAACACGCCGCAAGGCCCGACCTTCATCGGAGGGGACGACAGGGTAGGACAGCAAAGGTTAGGGTAGAGAATCAGCTCGCGTAGCTGGTTCTCCTGGCGCCTCCTGGCGCCAGGCGGTGACTATGTATCGAGGAGTGGGCCTGGCGGCGGGGCCGAAACCAGCTGCATGCAGCAGATTTCGTACCTCCCTCCTTCGGGAACGTACTTACCTGGGCCAATGCAAACCCGTGTCAGTCAGGCCCTGCAGGATCCTGCAAGATCCTGCGCCCAAGCCAGTGTGGAGGCAGGTTTAAGGACCCCTCTCAGCTTTAGGACTATCGCTGAAGAGAATCGGATGGCATATGACTGATTTCGTGACGTGTGTAAATGACTTCGGCGAGTCTTTTCTTCTCACAGTTGTTCCTCCTGCTATGGTCAAGAAAAGGCTCCACGCAGCTTCGCTTCGCAGTCTCGAGCGTGATGCGGCTGTCAAGGCCAAAGTCGGGTGCCCTCGGCTCTGTTTCGACATCGTGCGCAATCGCTTGAGATCTTCCAAGATATCTAACCTCGGCAAAGGTTGTATTCGGGCTCTTACATGTGAAGCAGTGTGGACCTATGACCGTGCACAAAAAGCAGGCTATCTTGTCAACAACGTTTGTGCTCTGTGTGGGCAGAGAAGGGATACTACTTTCCACAGGCTCTGGTGCTGCCCTTCTGTTGCCTCGATGCGAGAGGAGCTGGTGGAGCCTGATATTCTGAGGATGGCCGCTGACGCGGATATGTCCGACCCCCTCGACTACCTGCTTTTCAACAGGGGCCTCTTCCCACACCCTGGCGATACCTTCCCTAGGCCTGCTAGCTAGAGTGGACCCATTCAAGCTCGTATGCTCTGGGACGACCCCCCCCAGGATGGTGGCACAGTTGCAGGTAACATTTTTGTCGATGGCAGCTGCCTTCGACACGAGATTAGCGAATTGTCCCGTGCGGGTTATGGGCTCGTGGCTCTGGGCGATGATGGTCGTAGGCTTGGCAGGCTCCTCGGGCCCGTGCACGCCCCCTTCCCACAGACGTCTCAGTGCTCTGAATTTGCGGGAATCGCCCGCGGTGGAATGGAGATAGGGGGCCCTTCCACTTTTTCTCGGACTGTGCTAACGTTGTTCACCAGTGCGAAGCCCCCTCTGCTGTGCAGCTCACTTATAAGCGTCCTTTCGCGGGGCTTATGATGCTGTTTAGGGTCGGGGCCTCTCTCGTCGAGTCGGACGTTAAGGTCAAAGCCCATCTCGACCCGCTGGAAGCGGGGATTTCAGACCAGGAGCGCTGGCTGCGCACTGGGAATTCAGAGGCCGACGAGGCCGCCAAACTCGCTGCTGTTTCTCATCCAAGGGCGTCCGACAACGAGCTCAGAGAGCTCGACCTGCGCATTCGTATTTCCAAGGCGGTGTGCGCCTAGGCGGCCAATGTTCTTCCCAGATGGCCCCGCCTAGATTTGTCGGATGCCCCATGGATTGCCCCGCCTCCCGAGCCCAAGGAGCCCCAAGGTCCTCCCCACGAGTGGGCTTACGTCTCCTTGGGCGCGCGCAGTCTCTGGCGGTGTCAGAACTGTTTGCGTGGGCGCACGGTTGAGGGTTCTGACCGTCCCCCTCCGCCAGGTGTTTGTAATGATTTTTCGCGACTGGACGGCCCAGTCTTGCGGGATTTAGGCCACGTGCCTGTCACCATCCCAGTTTCGAATGGCACGGTGATTACAGTTTGTATCCGTTGCTATTCCTACGCCGCTCACAGCCATGTTCGAGGCTTGGCTAAGGAGTGTGCGAATCCCACGCCCAAGCAGAGAACCTTGTTCAATCGTATCTGCAGGGGACGGCACCCACAAAGGGATGACCTCACTGTGGGGCCTGTGCCGTGGAGCTAATTTCTCGCCTCGTAGTTCATGTCAAAAGGTCAGCACCCATGGCCCTGCAGGATCCTGCAAGATCCAGCGCTTTGACTGACCCCCGTCTCTTGAACCCGACTCCCTAACTTACCCTTTCGTCCGGCCCAGCCCTCAAGAGGTGCCTGCCGCCCCTGCGGCTCCAGGCGCACGCTCGCCACGGCACGGCCCTCGAGGGGTGGCGGCCCGCCGCCCCGCGGCCGTGGGGGAGGGGGCGCTCCTCTGGCACGGCTGGTTTCGCCGGGGCTGGTTTCGCCGGGGCTGGTTTCGCCCGGCTGGTTTCGCCCAACGCTGGTTTCGCCGGCGCTGGTTTCGCCCCGCTGGTTTCGCCCCGCTGGTTTCGCCAGGGCTGGTCTCGCCGATTCCGCTGCCGCCGCCGTCGTTGTCGTCGTCGCCGTCGCCGTCGTCGTCCTCCTCCTCCTCCTCCTCCTCCTCCTCCTGCTCGTCTTCCCTCTCCTCGCTCCTCCTCCTCCTCCTCCTCCTCCTCCTCCTCCCCGCCTCTTCCTCCTGGCCCTCCTCCTCCTCCTCCTCCTCCTCGTGCTCCTCCTCCTCCTCGTCCTCCTCCTCGTCCTCGATCTCCTCCTCCTCCCCCTCCTCCTCGTGCTCCTCCTCCTCCTCCTCGTCCTCCTCCTCGTCCGTCCCCTCCCCCTCCTCCTCGTCGTCGTCCGCCGCCTCCTCCTCCTCGTCCTCCTAAGGGCCCCTTGCTCACGTTTTCTCGCAGAAGGCCTCTGGCTGCGCACCCCTCAGCCGACGCCCCGCGTCCGAGCGCACCGGGGGCCCGAATCGGGCGGGCACTGGGAGGGCGCCGTCGTCGTCTCCCTCCTCCTCCTCTTCCTCCTCCTCTTCCTCCTCCTCCTCCTCCTCCTCCTCCTCCTGACCAGTCTGAATGGCTTCCGCCATGGAAATGCGATTACCGGAGCTTGCGTCCGAAATTCCGCGTTTCCCGACCAAAGGCGGATTCCGGACCAAAGTCGGATTCAGTTGGGTCGGGTCGGGTCGGGCGGACCCCAACGGGCGGATCGGGTCGGGTCGGGTCGGGCGGACCTAACGGGCGGGTCGGGTCGGGCGGGCGGGACATTGAAGTGTGGTGCATAATCGAGAGGGCACACGAGAGCCCTAACGGTCGGGTCGGGTCGGGTCGGGCGGACCCTTACGGCCGGGTCGGGTCGGGTCGGGTCGGGCGGACCGTAACGAAGGGGTCGGGTCGGGCGGGCGGGACATTAAAAAGTGGTAAATAATCGAGAGAGCACGCGAGAACCCTAACGGTCGGGTCGGGTCAGGTCGGGCGGACCCTAACGGGCGGGTCGGGTCGGGTTGGGCGGACCCTAACGGGCGGGTCGGGTCGGGTTGGGACGGGCGGACCCTAACAAAGGGGTCGGTTCGGGTCGGGTCCAGCGGCCCAAACCTTCTTCCCTCCTCCCTCCGTCATGCCCTCCCTCAGCAAACTCCTCGACCACCTCCACCTCCACTTCCTCCTCCCCCGCCTCCCCCACCTCTTCCTCCTCCTCCTCCTCCTCGTCCTGTCCTCCTACTCTTCTTCTTCTTCTTCTTCTTCCTCCTCTTCCTCCTCCTCTCCTCTTCCTCCTCCTCCTCCCCTCCTCGTCCTCGTCCTCCTCCTCCTCCTCCTCCTCCTCCTCCTCCTCCCCTCCCATCATCCTCGTCATTCTCCTCCTCCTCCTCCTCCTCCTCCTCCTCCTCCTCCTCCTCCTCCCTCCTCCTCCTGCACCTCCTCCAGCATCCGGGCGAAAGCAGCCGGGCGAAAGCAGACGGGCGAAAGCAGCCGGGCGAAACTAGCCGGGGCGAAACCAGCGTCGGGCGAAACCAGCCCGGGCGAAACCAGCGCCGGGCGAAAGCAGCCTGGCGAAACCAGCCCCGGGCGAAACCAGCGGCTGCCGCTCCTCCGCGGGGCCCAGTTCGACCGCGGCGGCCGCGCCTCTGCGCCGCGGGGCAGTGGGGTTCTCCTCCGTCCCTTCTCCTCCTCGTCCCTCCATTCCTTCTTCCTTATGAATAACTCCCCCCTGTCGCACCCCGAGGCCGGTCGAAAAGGCGGGGCGTTTCGCCTGAGACTTCCTCACCATTTATGACCCTGAAGCGTAAAAGCTGGCAAGAGCTTCGCGGATTGAGTCCGGGTGGATTTCAGACTGTGGACCTCGCCTTAGCGCCGCGCACATTCGTTTAAACATTTGCAAGAGCTTCTCGGATTGAGGGCGGGTCGTTTTCAAAATGTGGCTCTCGCCTCAGCGCCGCGCACATTCGTCTTAAACATGTGAAAGAGTTTCTCGGATTCCCATGGTCAACGTGCCATCAAAATGCTTTGGATGGACTCAGGTTGTGAGGTCGCAACAGTTGCGTTGACTTGCGGTGATGGAATCACACGAATGGTGTTATTGCGCGATTCTGGTTCATCAAGACGCAGCAGTCATGTTGACTCGTGGCTTAAAATCCCGAAAATGGTGTTTTAGCACGCTTCAGGGTCTTCTAATGGATGCCTCCCAACAAAGCAGTTCCCTCCGCAAAAACAAACCCTTGTAGAGGCCTATGACGAGGTAGCTTGGAGGGTGGGTTGATTCCAACATCGTTGGTGAGTCTTGGGTTTGCACTGGTCCTCGTCTTCCTCCTTTTCCTCCTTGTTGTTCATATGAACAACGGCCCGAAAACCTAGCCTCTCTTGAGCCCGAGGGGGTCTTTATCTCAACGCCTTGGCTGTATGCCAAGACATGCGCCGTTGCAGCGTTTCTTCTTCTTCGTCTTCTTCTATGGTATACGCCCCTAGGTTGCTGGTACATATTACTGCCGTGAGAGAACTGCGTGATGCAGCTGACTCAATGCAGCCTCTAATGCTATAGCCTCGGCCTCAAATGCGTACCGACACCTTGGGAAGAAAAATACCCAAACCTGCCACTCTCTATTTGTCCCCGTCTGGCAAGATCCTTAACGAAACCATGCCTGTTGCTCCTCCGACTCCTCGGACGAAACCGCCGTCCACGAACGCCAACCAATTTGAGCGGTTCCACTCAGAGGGCCTACATCGCACCCTGAAAATCCAATTGATGGGACCGCGGTGCCTGATGCACTGGCTGGCCATTTGGTCGTCCATTGAATTGTACCGTCATGGGCACCACTCCACAAGATCGCTGGAAAATACCCTGGGCTTCAACTCAATGTTGAACATGCAGGCGATCAGCCGGCAAGTGCGAACAAAGAAAGGCCAACTATCCAGATCCGACAGCGATCAGTGGCCCGTCACCAAGCCCTCGACTGCCTGGCTATCGCCCTATACGCTCAGACATCACCCATCACAACTCCACTCGCAGTACCGTCCAACGGCACGTGGTCCTCCCCGATGAATTCTGCTTCTGGCGGAAACGCGGCGGCTCGAAGGGGAAGTCCGGGAAAATGCCACCGACGGCAGAGGTGGTTGGAGGAATCTGGAAACTCAGTCATCCACTCGGCCAAACTTTTTCCCGCATCCTAACTCGGCTACACGCAAGAGTGGCCCGGGGCCTTTGATGCGCGGCTCTCGGGGGCCGCGGGGGGGCCCAATCGAAGCGCGCCGGCCAGTGCTGGGGGCCCCCCGCAGGCCCGCACCAAAGGTCACTCGGGCGAAGGGTCACTCTTGCGTGTAGCCGAACAACGTGGATCGCTTGAGGTTCCCGCGGGCCGGGCTTCCCGCCTGATTTTTTTCGCGACGGTCCCGTGGCCGGGTGAGGATCACTGAAGCCGAAAGCGGCGTGCACACCAATCCGTTGTCTTGTCCACGTCGCGAGGAAGTCTGGGTACACCGCCCCTGGGCTCAGGCTTGCCCTGGCCAGGATCGCTGCTGGTGTATAGCTGGCGCCCTCCGCCAAGGATGAGGGGGAGCGATCGGGGGGTCCAGCTCGTAGAGGGAAGGTCGAGCTTGAATCGGCAATACATCGTCGATGGATCGGCGACTGTCCCCCGATGCCGAGACCGCACTTTCCAGGGTTGGGTGGGCTATGTGGCCCCTGTCGGCGATGCATGGGCGTTTGGGATTTGATGTGTTGAGCCCATCCTCCCCGTGCGTTGCCCATTGGTTTTCGGATCGTCGCTCTGCTCCCTGGCGGACGTTCGGGACGATTCGAATACCCCCCGAACGCCCTCGACGAGGCGCAAGCCCCGTTCCGAAAACGAGTCGACACATCCGAAAACTCTGGGGTCGATGCGTTCCCCCCTGAGCCGATCCCCCGATTATCATGGGGATCCGACGTCAGGGACCAAATTGCTGGACCCCATCGCTCCGTTTTTTATTCGGCGTTTTCGACATTGGGCGGAAGGGGGGGAGTGGGGGGGTCTGGCTCCGGACCTCTGCTTAGTGCGACTGTTTGCAGCAGTGCGTCCAATCAGGGGAGACTCCACCTGCTCGAAATAGGCAACATCGTAAAAATGCGACCAAATTGCTGGACCCTATCATCATGCTGCATGTTTCGAGCTGGATCGATCCGTGAGGGCCCTGGGACACGAAACAAGGCAGAACCGCCCTCTGTGAAAGAAATGCGACGCCAAGATCTCTGGGCTCGTTGCTCCTGAAGGCAAGGAGGGACCTCTCCTGGGTTGCGTTCTGACCAGAATCTCGAGGCGAGTCCAGCTGTGGCGACGAGACGGGGGCCTCCCATGAGGCCGAACAAGGCGAAATTCTCATGGAAGGGTAGTGGCATCGGTGCCTCTTCCTCCGAGTAACCAACTATCGTTTGGACACCCGAAATTGGTACTTACAAATGGGTGCGATGCCCAACTGCGAAAGTTCTCCAAAACCGACAGCGACCGCTGCTGGGCAGGCGCCCTGTCGTCTCAAATAGACACCGTCGGCGGCGACAATAATAGCGATCCCTGTTCAAAACGGGCAAGAACTTTTGTTGGTCGTCGTGCCCACTCTTTCCCGACTAATTTCGATCGTACCGAATCGTTGCCCCCGAGAGAATCGGGGAGACGTGAGGCTTGGGTTCGGGGGACTCGGGTAGCCTGGCCAGGTCGTCAAGAAATTGACGATACCCGATCTGAAATTTGACGTGAGCTCCCACTGCGAACATCCCACGCAAACTGGATCGTCAAAACCCAAGACGCGCTCGTCAAAAAGCGTCGGCAAACCCGAGTTCCGGCGAACTCGAGCCTTACGTTTCCCCGAGAGGAAGGCTGGGCGCGCCCGAGCCAGAGCTCTGGTGCTCCGAGGCGGAGACCGCGGGCAGCGGCACGGCAGGGGCCTAGTCGCCGCGGCGCCGCCGCTGGCGCAAACCTCCAAAAACTACGATGATGACGACGTCAACGCCGACGACGACGACGCCGACGACGACTCGGACGCGGACGTGGACGCCGACGCCGACGACGACGATGACGACGGCAACGACGACGACGACAACGATGACGACGGCGACGACGACGACGACGACGACGACGACGACGACGACGACGACGACGACGACTACGGCGCTGGCGCTGGCGCCGCCGTCGACGTCGGCCTTGCCGTGGCCGTGGCCGTGGTGCTCGTCGCCGGCGTCGTTGTCGTCGTCGCTCTCGGAGGACTTCGGAGGCGCTGTGGATCTCATGGTATGCAAAGGCCTCTGGGGGCCTCCGGTAGTTTCTGCAGATTCCTGGAGGTTGGCCGCAGCGTGCGCCCGACGGTGGTCGTCGACGTTGTCGTCGTCGTCGTCTACGTCGTCGTCGTCGTCGCCGTCGTCGATTTATACTGTTTGCAGAAGCTCTTCGGCGGCTTGACACACAAGGTTCTCGGATACCTTCGGAGGCAAAGGCCTCCTAAGTCGCGCGGAGGTGGACAGGATGGAAGTAGTGCGGGGTCTTGAATGCACGGCCCCTGGACCGATCGAGACCTTCTGGGGGACCACTTTTTTGACCTACGGCTGCAATCATCGTGCTACCAGAAGGAATGCTGAATAAGGAACCAAAAGGCTTCACTGGCCACGGTGAGCCTAGGGCCTAGGCCACCAACAGTTTCCCCGACCTTAGGAACGGGCTGACAATCACAGCCCTTCCTGAGCTCAATGTGGTCCTTATTTCAGCACCTTGAATGTACTTGCGCGCCCGAGATGGGTACGGACAAATGGGCACGATCTCAACAGCAGACGTTGTCCCAAACCTGCAGGGGGCGCTGCTGGGCAAGCGGCCTTTTGCCTCATATGGATGACGTCCGCGGCGACGCCCGCAACGAGTCCTGCTCAAAGTTGGCAGGAACTGCTGTCGGCTTTCGTCCCCATCCTTGCCGTACCGATTTCGACCGTACAATGGAAGTCTACAATAAGGACGGTCGATAAGGATGCAATGTCCTTGGACGCCGAAGTTGGCACTTTTTGGGCGGCGGACTGCCAACACCCTGAAGGCTGGCCAATCAAAAACCGCGAATGACGGGCCGCAGAAGCAAGGACGCAAGAGTACCGCAAGGACACCCGTGCGTCCTTACTATGAATGTTGACTGTACCGAGGGCAATTTTTGACGGCCCAAAGGTTTTGACACACGGAGCCCACAGGCCGAGAGAACGACAAAAAGAGCCCCTCCGCAAATGTTTGGCTCTGTTCGAAGGGGTTCAGGGTGCCACTCGTGGGCAGCAGCCGGGGCGACGGCGAAGAAAATAACACAACACCGCGGGGGGATCAAGGTCAAGGTCCCGCACGAGCACGAAGCAATGAAACCATGATGCGAATTCAGGCACTGCAACTGTTGCCGCTTCAAGGGCCAAGCATAGAAAGAGGAAAAA